>CM029012.1:244954178-245554178 GCA_016801055.1 Panax notoginseng
TTCTTTATTTTTTTGTTTAATTAATAATTGTGCATAAAGGATGATCTGGGTATATGGTTTGTAAAATTTTAAAACTCTGATTTTCCATGCTTCCACTTATTTTGTGCTTTCATGAATATTACAAACCTAACAGAAGATAATATATTGTAGTAATTCGAGCACCTAAACGTGCAATTATTGAAACTATGTTTTCCTATAAATAGAAGCTCATTTCTTCTTTCATTCTCACCAATTCACTAAAACTCACAAGAGCAATTATAAAGAGAGAAGCTATAGGGAGAAAGAAGAAGAGTATTCTGCTACGTCACTATTGCAGTATCCCGCCTTCTACTAAGGTAAGGTGTAGACACTTGAAATTTTTTGTACACCTGTCACTAACATTGCAGGAGGACAGATTCGTCTTTCAAGAGGGAACCCTGGAAGACAGTTCATGTCCAGTTCGGATACTACCGGAAGTTCAGCATCAGCCGCGGAGTACACACCGGGAGTAACAAATCCAACATCGGAGATAACCCCGAGGCATGCAGATCCAATACCGAAACACACACCGGAGAAGACCGATTAATCTCGGAGATAACCCCGAGGTATCCAGTCTCAGTCCCAACCGTGGAAATAGCTACCAACCTTGGCAATAACCACAAGGAATGCAGTTCCGGTGATAACCCCGAAAATACTTGTTTCAAATGCAAGCAGCTTCAATCTCGGCGCTCACAACAAGATACTCAGTACCAACCCAGATATAACACCGGGAGGACATGCACACCTCAAAGATGACACTGAGGACCTTCAATCATTGCAGCAGTCCAATCTTAGAGATAACCCTGAGCAACGTCTACTTTATCTGCCCAAATCGGAGATAACCCCGGTGAGGGACAAAGTCGTCATCACGCCACCACGACGCCACATCACATCATCTCAACCTTTTAGACATACATTTCTACACAGCAATGTCCCACAAAAGCTCAAAAGAACCAATCCCGAGTGACTATTGCGTAGGATAACAGATAGAATTTGAAGCTGAAGACCGGAGGGCATCGTCCCATCTTCATGACTTCGTACAACCTCTAATCCCATGTCATTGCGTAACTCTCGACAACGGCGGTCCGAAATAGGTCCTATATACCTCAGTCAGATGCCCGAATTGCAATTTTGAAAGTTCTAGTGGACATCACGTTGCCCGTGTGCACGTACTACGAGACGATACGACCCGTAAAACCCGGGACAACCCGGGTAGCCTCTGGTACACCTGTGGCTCCACCCTCTATAAATAGAGGGCTTGGGGTGACCATTTTAAGAAGAGAAGGAGCGAGGAAGCCCTGTCTAATTTCCTCCGTACTTGCAATATACTGAGTGCTTTCCCATTTTAAACACCTGTGAGCTCACATATCGCAATTTTTGTACCTACAAAAGCCAGTGTTTATCTACTTTAAAGATATAGAAGTTTTCTTTGGCAACCCACTGTAAGCCTTCTTACACACTTTAAAGCCTTTCTCTTTATCTTTGCACACACCCTTCTTTAAGTTGAGAGTCGTGTTGCGTTTGTTTGCCCGGACTTCGGTCCGTAATTTTATTTCAGTTTGTATATACATATATATTTATATATATGGACTAACATTATCGAGTTATGCCTCGATTGAGCCTAGACTTCGGACTGGAGCGTTTACTTGCTTTTGTATATATATATATTAACTGTTGTCGGACTTTGTTCGATGAGCCTGGATTTTACATCCGGTGCGTTTATTGCTTTAATATATATATATACTTATATATATTAACTGTTGTCGGACTTTGTCCGATGAGCCTGAATTTTATATTCGGTGCGATTATCGCTTATATATATATATATATATATATATATATATATATATATTTACATTTCGTCCCTCCTGGAGTTTACTTCGTGGTGGTTGACCGTTTTACTGCTTTCTGTACATTTCGTCCCGCCTGGAGTTTCCTCCGTGGCGGTTGACAGCTTTTACAGCTTTATTTACATTTTTGATCCCCCATGGAGGTGCTTCGTGGTTGGTGATCATGTCTGTATATATATATTTACGGCTTTTATATATATACCTGCTTACTGCGTTTATATCAATTTCGGCATCATGTGAGTCTATGAATCATGTGATCCCAGATTCAGTCTATTGAATCTAGATTCGGTTCCTGTGATGGACCTTTTCAGCTGTAAGTAGCTTGTAAATTTATCTGCAATGTCTGAATTACCTCAGATGGTTTTCATACCGACGAGGAGTTCAGCACCTTTTGTACATTATTTTCATACAGATGCCTCGCATCTGTAAAATAAAATTAATCCAGCCGAATACGGAATAAAATGGAAGTATCAAAGGCCTCAATTACTATTGAGCACATAGTTTGAAAAACCTCTTTTATAAAACATCACTGCTATATCTTGTTTAAAACTGAATTTTTATATAAATTCAAACCCTTTGTATATAGGTGCAAACGAGGCATATCACTACTTCCAAATAACAGCACATTGACCCACACACACACACACACACACACATTCAGATAATAGTTTCTTGAAAAGTGGCGGTCACCGTGGCAACACGAAAGTCGGGGGGTGCCTAACAGCTTCCCTCTGTATAAGTAAGTCCCCGAACCCTAATTGAATCTTGGTTTCACAGACCCGTTTAGCAGTGTCACATCACTGGGTCAATGTGCAAACCTTTTTTCGGTTGTGTTGGTACAACCAGTTAAAAAACCAACTTGCGACTCTTATAGTCCAATCGTCGACATTACACATGTCGGACCTTTTTCACTTATTTTTTCAAACAAATCTCACATAAAATGAGAACACAAAAAAATAGGTAACGAAAAGGGACAAATAAAAATCTCGACGTCGACAGGCGGCGACTCAACTGGGGACTCCAGTAAGAGGACTTAAGCCACTACTACAATCTTTTCAAAACTATTATCTGCTTGTGTGTGGATGTTGCATTTACATTTATGATGAATGTGTACGAATGCATTTCCTTATTGCACTTAGTGCTTCACACCATATCTGCTTGTGATATTAGTGCTTCGCAAATGTCATCATTTTCATACGGTGAGATGCGATGTATGTGAATGTATGTTGTGTGGTCCCTCAATCAGGAGGCTATCCCGTCGGTGTTTGATTACTGGACTCGTAGGAAGACTAATTCCACGAGGCTCAGGAAAGGCACCACCCAAATTCACTCCAGTTGAAAGACCGGATTTAATTCCCGTCGAGTAAATTGCGATGATTTGGAAACTTTCATGCCAAAAAGCCGCGAGAGTAACCTAAGATAGGTCAGCCTCTGATAAACCCAACACGGAGGAAAGTCTCTTCATGCTTTTGCATTACTTACAATATTCATGTTATATTCATGTAATGAGAGATATGAAGAAGCGTGTATACACACATGTTTAAAATTGACATGCTATTACAAACAATTAACATCCGTTTTTACAAGATAAAATTCCTAAAACGAACATATCATATAGCATGTTAATTTACATTCCCTAAAGACAAAACTATGCAAGTCTTTCGCAGGGAATCCATTGGACCTACTGCCCTGTCAAAATCCAAAAAGGCCGCAGGCCTACAGCCAATTATGTCGTCATCCGACCAGACTGACCTTAATCCAGTTTCTCGCAAGGAATTCTACGGATTAAGCAAACAAATTACAGATTTGGTTGTTCTGCTTAAAGAACTACAACAATCTACGCAGGGTCCAAAAATACCCGTACATACTGAATCCTCTACACAAGGGGGGTTTCAAGTCGTTACAATACCTGAACTGCAGTTGGATACGACCAACAAAATTCATGATGACACCCATCTCACAAGAGATCCAGACACTGGTGACATCAAAAAGAAAGTTCTTCAGATGGAAGAGACCCTTCGCGCTATCAAAGGAATTGGAACACACGGGAGTGTTTCATATGCTGACCTTTGTATATTCCCTGGTGTTCATTATCCGAAAAAGTTTAAAACTCCTGACTTTAAAAAATATGACGGGTTAGGAGATCCTTATACCCATTTGAAGGTATTCATTGGAGAACTTGGATCTTATGCAGAGGACGAGAAGCTCAGATTGCAGCTGTTCCAGAAAAGTCTGTCTGGAGAAGCCCGTTCATGGTATACCAGATTAGACAACTCCAAGATCTATAGCTGGGAAGAGCTAGCACATGCCTTCCTCACTCAATATAGCTTTCAGTCTCAAATGGCTCCTGATCGGTATCAGATTACCAAGGTCAAGAAACAATCTAATGAATCTTTCAGAGAGTATGCTCAAAGGTGGAGACGCCTGGCTGCCCAAGTTATTCCTTTTATGACAGAATCAGAAATGGTCATGACCTTCATAGACATACAATAAGCTCTTTTCTATGAAAGAGTGTTAGCCGACAACGGTAAACCATTTTTTGAAATAATCAAACACGGGGAGATGGCTGAGATGGGATTGAAGTCATGAAAGATTCAAGACCTAGCTGCGCTTAAAGCTGTTGCTGAGCACATCCAGTTTGGAAATTATGGAAACAACCCCCGGAGGGTCCATAAAAAGAAAGAGAAAGATGTTTCTCTGTTACTGTAGGGTTAAAAAGGTAATCAGAACATGCCTGTTCAAAGGAGAAGTTACACTCCCTTTCAAGCTCAGTCTTCAAATCCTCTATTGTCAAAAAATGGAGAAGTCAAACGCCCTCAAGTGTTCACACCCTTATGGGACTCCCTCGAGAACATTCTTACTCTTCTGACAACACAGAAGAAAATCACGCATCTTCTTCCACCAGCCAGCCCTAATGGACGTGTGACGCCCCCAAATTCGGGTACTTGAAACCCGAACTCGGTGCTTCACGATACCATTTCTATGAGCGGAATTCTACGAATAATAATAATAATATGAATAACAACTTAATTTACATAATTATCAGAGTTTATCTCCCCAGGTACGAGACCTTAAAGTACATTCCATACAATACATGATATTATTTATATATATATCATTGTCTTAATAATATAAACTATTACAGCAACTACCACAAATCTTATTCAGTTAGCTTTCCTTTTCCTTTGTTTCTGCACGAGCTTTCTGGTTCTTCAAACTTAACTGAAAACATTTAAATTAAGCAAGAATGAGCATTTGAGTGCCCAGCAAGTAATAACAATTATATATTTTAGCTGAAAGAATTAAATATTTTCTTTGAAAGACACTTCTACAACGAATCAACAGTTCTGAAGTAAGATATACCAAGAATAATAATAACATAACAACTCTCTTTCACATTTTTGAAACTACGTATTGACTATAAGTAGGGTTAAGTGACATCATGAACATTGTTTTCTTTTTTCGAAAAGGTTAAACAGAAATTCATCTGTAAACCGTCATAACTTACGGACACGGGGGTGATCAGCCCGTTGTGTCCTGCATTGATCAATACTACATTTTAAGAACTCTCTCCGCCTTGGGCGCATAAAAGTTTTCCCTATGTAAGGGATGTTCATACTTGTCTGGGTTCTAAAGCAAAGGTTTTATCTTGTTCAACAATAATCTATAATTCAACCTATATATATATATATATATATATATATATATATATATAAGGGTAATTGACAAAGGTATATCAACATGTGCTTCACTGTAATGATTATCCAAGTGGAGACACTTATATAACCATTTTATAGAAATTGACGAACATAATATATATCTGAATTACCATATACTAACATGTTGATAAACAATGGTTGGATATAGAATATATCACAATAGAAATGATAATATATCATAATAATAACTCTGAAACTTCTTACTCATGTCCATTGCATAAAGAAAATGCAAAGGTAGAATACTTGCCTGATACGCTGCTTACAGATTTGTAATTAAGAATTATCGCTTTTCTCACGACCTATCATTAATGAGATCGTTCGTTCGATTAGAACAGTATATAATATCACATAACACTGTCTATTACAGTTAGTACATAACCTAATCATGTTATCACATATGTTTAACAATCATTTATTCAAAATAAACCTTAACACAGTCAGAATATCTAAGTTCGGGTAAAATTCTGAGGCATGTCGGTGTATCGACAGCTTAGTCATGTAATACTTGAGTCTAAGACTCTAATCCGTATCTCAATATCCATACATAGTAGTCATATTATTTTTAAATGACTTAAAATAATTTTAAAACATTTATCATAATTTGTCATGCAATCGGAATCATAATTAAATGATTTAAACATCAATCAATTCTATTATCATTAATATTCAATTAATATTAAACTATTAATGAAATCCTTGTCAAAATATAAAAGTTATTTATAATAACTCTAAATATTTTTAAAACATTTATAATACACTTAAATGATTTTTAAAACATTTAAATTTATTTTTAAGTAATTATCACTAATATTAAAGTATTAATGCACTATTTATCCAAATATTAAAAGTTATTAATTATAACTTAAAATATTTTTAATTCATAAATATCCCTTTTTAAATGATTTTTTTTATAAATAAAATCATTTTAAAACTATTTATTCAATATAAATATTAAATAAACTAAATATCATTAATATCAAATTAATATCATTAATATTAAATTAATAATATTTTTCATGACAAAATATCAAAAGTTATATTTTATAACTTAAAATATTTTTATAATACATTAAATGATTTTTAAAATCATTTATTCTATTTTCCATAATTTATTTAATGTATTAAATAAATATTTAAACACCATTAATATCAATTAAATAGTGAAATTTTATCACAAAATATTAAAATTCATCACAGATATTCTCAAATATATTCTAACACAATAATATTATTTTTCATGATTTTTCATGAATTAAAAACTATTTTTCAATAATTTATTTAATATAATTATTAAATAAATAAATACTTTTTATATTCCAAAAATATTAAATATTTATGAAATATACTCTAAATAATTAAAAACTATTTTTCATAATTTAAAATTATTTTTCGAAATTTATTTGGTATTTTTAATAATTAAAAACTAATTTTTCTAATATTTAAATCAATTTCCGGAAAATAGGAAAATAAGTCTGTCGCTAAAGGCCTATAGCGACGCTTGTCTGTCGCTATAGGTGTTCTTGAGCTCAAGAACACTGACAAGGCAGTGTTCAAGGGTGCACGTTTGACCATTAATTCAACTGTGTTCTTAATGTTTTCTGGACTTGAAATTCAAATGAAAGTTGTATTATTAGTGCATCACTACATGATCCAACAAATAACAACAACATAACAATCATAATATAGCTGATATAAGCGTCCAAAGTGGCTGTCAGGACTGTTCTTCATTTTCTGGGTTGCCCAAATTTGAAGAACAGACTGACTGACTACTTTTGATCGCCAGCAACTTGCAACCTGTGAACTGTTTTTGTGATCTAATTGTTTCAGTGTGTACCCAACATTTAACTCTAGAGGTTTATTACATAAAAACACAATAAATACGTTAGTACCACAAGATCTAAGCTGGTCAAAGTCCTACCAAAATCACAGAGTATGAACAATCTGGGTTTTCCATATTGTTCTTCCGGCTGAACGGTCAACTAAGTTTGACCACTAATAGATTCGTTCCTGTTGATGATCTAGGTGATACTAAGCTTGTAACATGTAGTACTAATGTCAGGCTACAATCTGAAAACAACAACATGGCCAAAACATAACACCACTGCAAGATCAAAGACTTGCAAAAGCTTGTCAGACTTCAAAAATTGTTCTTCCCAGATTTTTAAAAATTCAAATTTCGTGCACTTTGATGTTATGGATCTAACATATACTAACCCAAATCATCATTAAACAACTTATAACACATATTCTAACACTTAATCATAACATCAAAAAATTAAAAATGGGCAGAAATTAACATAGAATTTAATACCTTTCTTTGATCAATTTTTGATTTCTGGCTTTTGTTTGTTATGGCTGGTCGTGGGGCTGATCTTAGGGACTGATTTGCTAGAGAATTTCGTAGCTAGGAGCTTGAGAGAGTGTAGGATGAGTATAGTTGAAAATGTTAGTGTACAAAAATAATTCTCCCCTTCCAATCTATTTATAGAATGATTTTAGAGGCTTTGGATGCTCAATTGGTGGCTGATTATTGCTGGTAATTGTTATAGTGTCTAGGTGAATTCTAGATGGCCAACTATTTGGAGATTCTAGCAACAATGCTCAAATAATACACTAAAGGGCATTTTGGTAATTTCACCTTAAATCTCAAGGGCAATTTCGTCCGATATAATTAAATATAGTATTAAACCATTAAATTATAATTCTCATAATTTCCCAAATGATTTCCAAGCGTTGGACAATTTAACAGTAATTGTACAATTAAATTCTAATTAAACCCGTTAATTTAAAATTTAGGGTTTAATTAGAAAAATAGGGTTTCTTAATATTAACGATTAGGGTTTCCTAATTAACCATTAGGGGTTCCTAATTGTCTGTATATTTTACTAACACATTAATTACGATTTCTAATTTCAACCAATTAGGGTTATTTAAATAATAATTAGGGTTTCTCCTAATTACGGAAATTCTAATATACACAATAAAATTCATATAACGCAATTTCTACTCAGTCTTGAACTCACAACTGAGTTTAACAATTAAGGCTTAAAAATACGATACAAGGGTCATGATATAAATTTACCATAATTAACCAATCATTATCTGTCCACACATATACAGTACATATATATAGCACTGAAAATTCAAAATATATATAATATTATATTATTATTCTCATCTCTTGATAAAAATCTAATTTAGGGTTTGGATTCCATAACTGACTTATCCATCGTATACAACATCAATAATCAAGTTAAAATAATTAACTTAAATATTCTGAACAGATTCATATAATAAAATATTTATTATCATAATTCTAATTGTCTCTTCATATATTATTTAAATAATATCCAATCATGTTTTCATGGAAAATAATTAATAAAAACATTTCTACTTACAGAAATTAATTATCATAAGAATATAATTTGTAGTAATTAATAATTCTAAAAATTATTTCTAATTTTTCAAGTAATAAATTTATTTGCATTTATCGTACACATTACTTGACACTTATTCTAAAAAAAAAAAAATTCATATGCAAAAATTCTTTATTTATTTTTATAGAAAACATCGGGTTATTACATTCACCCTCCCTTATAAGGATTCCGTCCCCGGAATCATCGTTTTAAAACTCATATATACAAGGGTACATAGCATATATAATCATTGCAAGTAGACCTCGATCATAATTGATCGAACTGATCTTTTACTATTCAGCATAACGCTTGTCTACCTGATTAAACAGAAGTTTGATTTTTAAAAGGACTCAAATTCTTCATTCAAAATTTCTTTATAAATTAATTTACTATATATATAAGAAAATCATATAAGATATATAAGTTATTCGAATAACACCTGGAGTTCTATTTCCAGCTGCCACAGTATCCTGGACCGTCATGTTGAAGACCCTCGGAGTTGCTTTTGTTGGGTTATTGGTTGAGGTCGGTCCTGTGATTGCTAAAGTCCCACTGCCTTTCCCCGTGGTTACATTTCCTGCCTCCATTCTCCTCTTTGGACAATCCTTCACCTTATGTTCAGTCGATCCACATATAAAACACCCACTGTTTATCCTTGTGTTGGGGCAGTTGGGAGAGATATGACCCTCCTGCCCGCACTTATAACATACAAACTTACCCTTCAGGCACTCACCAGAGTGATTCTTCCCGCAATTCTTGCACTGCACTACCTGCTTCTTCACACCTTCCAGTTTCACCTGAACATTCCCAGAAAAATTCCCCTTTCTTTTCTCACCCCTATTTCTACTATTTCCTTCCACCTTCAAAGATCCTTCTGCCTTGCTTTTGTTCTTCTTCTCCTTGTTGTAGAGGCTCATGACCTCACTCCCCTGCTCAGCTATGATAGCCTTCTCCATGAGTGCTGCAAAAGTATTGATTTGCAATACTGTCGCCTTATTGTAGAGCCAGGGTTTTAAGCCCAGCTCAAACCTCCTTGCCTTTCTAGCCTCCGTATCAACTTGATGTGGAGCAAACCTAGCCAACTCATTAAACTTTGCGACATACTCCGCAACAGTCATGTTCTCCTGCTTTAAATTCAGAAATTTAACCTCCATCCTAGCTTGCATACTAGCTGAGAGATAGTTTTCGAAAAATAAAGTCTTAAACCTATCCCAAGTAACTACTCCTTCTCCTGCCCTAGTTTTATTTGCCTCCCACCAAAAGTTGGCTTCCCCTTTCATCATATAAGTGGCAAAAACAGTCTTTTGCCCCTCATCTACCCTAGTAATTACGAACGCCTATTCTATTTCATTAACCCATGTCTGGGCTTCTATAGGGTCAGCTGATCCTCTGAATTCTGGTGGTCCTACTGCTTTGAAGTCTTTAAATTTTGCCAAGCGATTATCTGACTGGTTTCCTGCGGCTGGTATTCCCTGTTGCATAGCCTGAGCTACCATGTTTGTAAAGTTTTGTATCGGGTCTTGTTGTTGTTCCTCAGTGTTGTTGAGAGATTCTTCTACCCTTTGGTTTCGAGTTTGACGTCTTGGCGGCATTATCTGGTTAAGTTAAACCATAAATTATACTTTATTAACTTACATTCTAAACCTTATTGCATAAGATTAATATATTAAACTTGTTTCATTTCTCAAACTTAGATTCATATTCATTCATCGATTATTTTACATAACATAACACATACTGCTTTAAACACCAGCTATCCCTTTGTGACTACAAAAGTCGGGATTTACAAACTTGACCAACACACATATTATATTAAACATACCTACTCAACATAACCTAAAGCTTTTTCTTGGACATCTTTTCGCTTGATGACCTTTCCTCCCACAAATAAAACATGAACCTGGTTCAAGGTAAGGACAATAAGGAGAAGTATGTCCTTCACGTCCGTAATTATAACATATCATTTTCCTTTTCTTCTTACTGGGTCTTTCTAAGTCATAGTCTTCTATCTTTCTTTCATTATCTCTCAGAGCTGCACACGATGTGTTGCTTGAGGCTCCTATCTGATCAATTTGGATTTTAAGCTTATCCTGTTCTTTCATTGTTTCTATTAACGCCTGACGCAGTTGAATATTCAACAACTTTTCTATTTCCCACAGTTTTTTCAATGAAGAAACCTTGTTCCTCAAATCCTGCACCTCCGTTGATGCTTGATCAGCTTCAACTTTAGCGTCCGAATCACTATCTGTCAGTTCCACCATTTCCGGATCTGGTACTACATTTTCCACAATAACCACCTCGTCCGAGTTGGTTTCATTGTGAGCCTTTATTTCAGCTATTGGCTTCGATATTAGCTCGGGTGTATGGATCTGATTCTTCTTCAAGTTATAAGCCCATAACAATCCTTTTCCACCAGACATCTACACACATAAATTATCCTGATTAGCATATAGTATATACACACAGCAAACAATAGTTTTATAAGAGTTATCTTTTATTTTGTTCAACGATGAATTTATTCAATTCATCTCCTTTTAAAACTATATATGAGTTATTTATATTTTTAACGTTTCCCCATGTCCTAAGGTTATAGCCTAAGGTCGATCCCACCTAAGGTTTCTAACCCTAATGCTCTGATACCAACCGGTGACGCCCCCAAATTCGAGTACTTGAAACCCGAACTCGGTGCTTCACGATACCATTTCTATGAGCGGAATTCTACGAATAATAATAATAATATGAATAACAACTTAATTTACATAATTATCAGAGTTTATCTCCCCAGGTACGAGACCTTAAAGTACATTCCATACAATACATGATATTATTTATATATATATCATTGTCTTAATAATATAAACTATTACAGCAACTACCACAAATCTTATTCAGTTAGCTTTCCTTTTCCTTTGTTTCTGCACGAGCTTTCTGGTTCTTCAAACTTAACTGAAAACATTTAAATTAAGCAAGAATGAGCATTTGAGTGCCCAGCAAGTAATAACAATTATATATTTTAGCTGAAAGAATTAAATTTTTTCTTTGAAAGACACTTCTACAACGAATCAACAGTTCTGAAGTAAGATGTACCAAGAATAATAATAACATAACAACTCTCTTTCACATTTTTGAAACTACGTATTGACTATAAGTAGGGTTAAGTGACATCATGAACATTGTTTTCTTTTTTCGAAAAGGTTAAACAGAAATTCATCTGTAAACCGTCATAACTTACGGACACGGGGGTGATCAGCCCGTTGTGTCCTGCATTGATCAATACTACATTTTAAGAACTCTCTCCGCCTTGGGCGCATAAAAGTTTTCCCTATGTAAGGGATGTTCATACTTGTCTGGGTTCTAAAGCAAAGGTTTTATCTTGTTCAACAATAATCTATAATTCAACCTATATATATATATATATATATATAAGGGTAATTGACAAAGGTATATCAACATGTGCTTCACTGTAATGATTATCCAAGTGGGGACACTTATATAACCATTTTATAGAAATTGACGAACATAATATATATCTGAATTACCATATACTAACATGTTGATAAACAATGGTTGGATATAGAATATATCACAATAGAAATGATAATATATCATAATAATAACTCTGAAACTTCTTACTCATGTCCATTGCATAAAGAAAATGCAAAGGTAGAATACTTGCCTGATACTCTGCTTACAGATTTGTAATTAAGAATTATCGCTTTTCTCACGACCTATCATTAATGAGATCGTTCGTTCGATTAGAACAGTATATAATATCACATAACACTGTCTATTACAGTTAGTACATAACCTAATCATGTTATCACATATGTTTAACAATCATTTATTCAAAATAAACCTTAACACAGTCAGAATATCTAAGTTCGGGTAAAATTCTGAGGCATGTCGGTGTATCGACAGCTTAGTCATGTAATACTTGAGTCTAAGACTCTAATCCGTATCTCAATATCCATACATAGTAGTCATATTATTTTTAAATGACTTAAAATAATTTTAAAACATTTATCATAATTTGTCATGCAATCGGAATCATAATTAAATGATTTAAACATCAATCAATTCTATTATCATTAATATTCAATTAATATTAAACTATTAATGAAATCCTTGTCAAAATATAAAAGTTATTTATAATAACTCTAAATATTTTTAAAACATTTATAATACACTTAAATGATTTTTAAAACATTTAAATTTATTTTTAAGTAATTATCACTAATATTAAAGTATTAATGCACTATTTATCCAAATATTAAAAGTTATTAATTATAACTTAAAATATTTTTAATTCATAAATATCCCTTTTTAAATGATTTTTTTTATAAATAAAATCATTTTAAAACTATTTATTCAATATAAATATTAAATAAACTAAATATCATTAATATCAAATTAATATCATTAATATTAAATTAATAATATTTTTCATGACAAAATATCAAAAGTTATATTTTATAACTTAAAATATTTTTATAATACATTAAATGATTTTTAAAATCATTTATTCTATTTTTTATAATTTATTTAATGTATTAAATAAATATTTAAACACCATTAATATCAATTAAATAGTGAAATTTTATCACAAAATATTAAAATTCATCACAGATATTCTCAAATATATTCTAACACAATAATATTATTTTTCATGATTTTTCATGAATTAAAAACTATTTTTCAATAATTTATTTAATATAATTATTAAATAAATAAATACTTTTTATATTCCAAAAATATTAAATATTTATGAAATATACTCTAAATAATTAAAAACTATTTTTCATAATTTAAAATTATTTTTCGGAATTTATTTGGTATTTTTAATAATTAAAAACTAATTTTTCTAATTTTTAAATCAATTTCCGGAAAATAGGAAAATAAGTCTGTCGCTAAAGGCCTATAGCGACGCTTGTCTGTCGCTATAGGTGTTCTTGAGCTCAAGAACACTGACAAGACAGTGTTCAAGGGTGCACGTTTGACCATTAATTCAACTGTGTTCTTGATGTTTTCTGGACTTGAAATTCAAATGAAAGTTGTATTATTAGTGCATCACTACATGATCCAACAAACAACAACAACATAACAATCATAATATAGCTGATATAAGC
Source organism: Panax notoginseng (assembly GCA_016801055.1). Lineage (NCBI taxonomy): Eukaryota > Viridiplantae > Streptophyta > Magnoliopsida > Apiales > Araliaceae > Panax > Panax notoginseng. The sequence goes on from CM029012.1 coordinate 244,968,308, forward strand.
GTCCAAAGTGGCTGTCAGGACTGTTCTTCATTTTCTGGGTTGCCCAGATTTGAAGAACAGACTGACTGACTACTTTTGATCGCCAGCAACTTGCAACCTGTGAACTGTTTTTGTGATCTAATTGTTTCAGTGTGTACCCAACATTTAACTCTAGAGGTTTATTATATAAAAACACAATAAATACGTTAGTACCACAAGATCTAAGCTGGTCAAAGTCCTACCAAAATCACAGAGTATGAACAATCTGGGTTTTCCAGATTGTTCTTCCGGCTGAACGGTCAACTAAGTTTGACCACTAATAGATTCGTTCCTGTTGATGATCTAGGTGATACTAAGCTTGTAACATGTAGTACTAATGTCAGGCTACAATCTGAAAACAACAACATGGCCAAAACATAACACCACTGCAAGATCAAAGGCTTGCAAAAGCTTGTCAGACTTCAAAAACTGTTCTTCCCAGATTTTTAAAAATTCAAATTTCGTGCACTTTGATGTTATGGATCTAACATATACTAACCCAAATCATCATTAAACAACTTATAACACATATTCTAACACTTAATCATAACATCAAAAAATTAAAAATGGGCAGAAATTAACATAGAATTTAATACCTTTCTTTGATCAATTTTTGATTTCTGGCTTTTGTTTGTTATGGCTGGTCGTGGGGCTGATCTTAGGGACTGATTTGCTAGAGAATTTCGTAGCTAGGAGCTTGAGAGAGTGTAGGATGAGTATAGTTGAAAATGTTAGTGTACAAAAATAATTCTCCCCTTCCAATCTATTTATAGAATGATTTTAGAGGCTTTGGATGCTCAATTGGTGGCTGATTATTGCTGGTAATTGTTATAGTGTCTAGGTGAATTCTAGATGGCCAACTATTTGGAGATTCTAGCAACAATGCTCAAATAATACACTTAAGGGCATTTTGGTAATTTCACCTTAAATCTCAAGGGCAATTTCGTCCGATATAATTAAATATAGTATTAAACCATTAAATTATAATTCTCATAATTTCCCAAATGATTTCCAAGCGTTGGACAATTTAACAGTAATTGTACAATTAAATTCTAATTAAACCCGTTAATTTAAAATTTAGGGTTTAATTAGAAAAATAGGGTTTCTTAATATTAACAATTAGGGTTTCCTAATTAACCATTAGGGGTTCCTAATTGTCTGTATATTTTACTAACACATTAATTACGATTTCTAATTTCAACCAATTAGGGTTATTTAAATAATAATTAGGGTTTCTCCTAATTACGGAAATTCTAATATACACAATAAAATTCATATAACGCAATTTCTACTCAGTCTTGAACTCACAACTGAGTTTAACAATTAAGGCCTAAAAATACGATACAAGGGTCATGATATAAATTTACCATAATTAACCAATCATTATCTGTCCACACATATACAGTACATATATATAGCATTGAAAATTCAAAATATATATAATATTATATTATTATTCTCATCTCTTGATAAAAATCCAATTTAGGGTTTGGATTCCATAACTGACTTATCCATCGTATACAACATCAATAATCAAGTTAAAATAATTAACTTAAATATTCTGAACAGATTCATATAATAAAATATTTATTATCATAATTCTAATTGTCTCTTCATATATTATTTAAATAATATCCAATCATGTTTTCATGGAAAATAATTAATAAAAACATTTCTGCTTACAAAAATTAATTATCATAAGAATATAATTTGTAGTAATTAATAATTCTAAAAATTATTTCTAATTTTTCAAGTAATAAATATATTTGCATTTATCGTACACATTACTTGACACTTATTCTAAAAAAAAAAATTCATATGCAAAAATTCCTTATTTATTTTTATAGAAAATATCGGGTTATTACAGGACGGGGTTTCAATGCTGCTAAGAAATGTGCATATCATGTCGGGGCACCTGGAGATGATACTGAAGATTATTGGGCCTTGAAACACAAGATCCAAGACTTGATAGACAATGGGGAAATCGTGGTTACCAAACCAGATCAACCTCACGTTCAAGACAACCCTCTTCCTCAACACAAAGAGGAAGAGGTCAACATGATAAATTAGAGCAATGGACAGAGTTCCAATTTCAGTGGCGAGTCATCTCAAACCACCAAAGACGATGTTGACAAATGGGATTATGCCAAGTTCCAATTCATAAAAGAACGTAAGATGAAAGCTCTATGCAAACAGATCGATCAATTGGCAGAACTGGTGACCTACCAGCATCAAGTTACACACCAATTAGTAAGCCAGGAGCATGCTAGTCTCCTTCTTCTTGTAAGGAATATTCCTTTGTCACCTTCAGAAAGTGAAACTTTGGAGGACAAAGTGGCAAAGAGAGCGAATGCCAAAGCTCGTCGTGATTTTGCCAACAGAAGGGAATTCACACATCTGGGCCAACCCATGGAGGAAATCCTTCAGATGTTAATCAATGGAGGAACCTCCAATCAACCCCCGTTCAGGACGGTACAATTCTGATGGAGTATGTCAATATCACTCCCATTCTCGCGATCACAGCACAGAAGAATGCTGGGCACTTCGCCACCGTATCCAGAATCTCATTGACAGCGGTGTCTTACAACTAGCAGACAATGATACTGTGCTACATGGGAGTGAGAATATCTGTCCTACTAAGTGGAAGGGATTTATAGCAGTTATCTCTGCAGAGGCTGATGACAATATCAAGCCACTCACTATACCAACCATTCAACTCAGAGGAAACAACAATCCTTTGAAAGTGGTTGCTCCCGAGCCAATCAACTTACCATGCAGAGCACAATATCCTATTGTTAGCTTGCACACAGTTCTGTGGAATTATAGAGAAGGTGAAGGATCCACCTCACATACAACTGCTACAATGTCGAAGGAAAATCCACTGTATCTTCCCCAACAGGTGATGAAATCTACCATCAAATCAAAGGGGAAAATACCCATGGAGAAGATTGAAAAATTTCTCCGCACTATGGGTCATCACAAAGCCAAGGTGGTTCTAAGCTTGAGAGAAGCTCCACACCAGATTTCAATTTTGGACTTAGTACTAACTTCCGAGGATCACCGGAAGATCTTATTGAAGGTTTTAGAAGAAGCCTATCTACCAGAATTAGTGGATACAAAAAAGTTTCAACACTTGGTTGATCACAATTTCAACAACAATGTGATATCCTTCACTGATGACGATATACCGCCCGAAGGGACCTGTCATTGCAAGCCGTTACATATTGCGGTCTTATCCTCCGGATATATGCTGGCTGGAGTATTGATAGATGGAGGCTCATCTCTAAATATCTGTCCATATGCCACATTGTTGAAGATGAATGTTAATCTCAACCGAATCCGGGGTAGCCATACGGTCATCAAAGCTTTTGACGGAGCCCGCCGAAATTCGGTCGGAGTAATTGAGCTGCCAATTAAAATTGGTCCCTATACATTCTGCGTATCTTTTCGCGTGCTCAAGATAGATTCGGGATACAACATGCTCTTGGGAAGACCATGGATTCATATGGCTGGGGCAGTCCCCTCCACCCTTCATCAGCAACTGAAATACATTATCAATAATAGCCTAGTCACGATCAACGCTGAACCAAAGTGTCCTCAACCTGGGGACATGCCATTCATCAATGCTAATGCAGATGTTGAGCCGGTCAGTTTTTATGCCTTGGAAGTGAGCAATACTCAGTACCATGCTATTGGAACGACATTGCCCGTACCCAAGATCTCTGTCGAAGTAAGGTCAGCTACTCAGGAAATGATGTCCTTGGGTCATCAGCCAGGACAAGGGCTGGGTAAAGATCACCAAGGTATTAAATACCCCATTTGAGTAGCCAGGCAAATTGGGACAGCTGGACTAGGCTATTCTGCCAGTTCTAGTCAGAGGAATCCTCATAAGCATCCTCAGATTCCTTCAGCTTCAACCACGAGGAGTTTATCTTTGCCTTCAAACTCTGAGTCCGCACAACCTCCTGTAAAGGTGCCAACTAACGTGATGGCTATGCAATTTCCCAAGCCAGTGCCGTTCAAAGCAAAAGAAATCTTTATTCCCGATCCCGCACTATAAGAAGAGAAACAAAGAATTAAGAAAAATGTTGTTCGGATAATGTCGGGCATACGCATCATCGTTCATGATGAGCATACAAACAGATACACCCCAGACGATGATTGCCCAGACGTATTGGCCATCATTCGGGAATAGGAGGATAATAACAACTCCTCTATCAATGCAGTCCACCCGGACTTTATCCTTGCCAATTGGAGTATCATTCCTTGTATTGGTCGACAAGGGTAAAGCGGGCAGAAACTCTTTCTGCCCTGTAGATATCATAACTGCTTACTTTTCTGTATAGTATTAGTAGTTTATTTTGTCAGTACATATTATCATTGGTGACGGCACGCCGTCGACCATGAGGTATTGGCGACGACTTTGGCAATGAACAGGCTGTCAGTAATGGCAATCTCAGAAAATTAAAAAAACAGTCAATGCCGACGGCATAGCCGTTGCCAATGACCCCCGTCGCCAATGAGGTTTTTAGAATTTTTTTTAAAAAAAAATTGCAAAATACCACTGTTCATTTACATATACATAATTATACCTGTAATAAACTAAAAAAAATAAAGAATTCTTCACGAACGCATATCAATAACAATAATAGCTTTTGCTATATCAACCATCAAATATGTAAACAACGTAATGACATATAGATAAAAGTTGTACAATGTAAATACAAACTGTAATCATAAGCAATCAATATAGTTAGATACATATACCATCAACCTAACTAGATAATAACCAACTTTCTTCTCTTTGTTCTCTTCTAGTTGAACTGTTATGATTGGGTACTATTATTGGTGCACTTGGTTTGGCAATGTTGTATATCAAATCAAATTGAACTCCTGCTCTTTCTCAGTTTATTATGAAAAGAACGTGATCACCTTCCACAATCTTGTAATACCTGCACCAAAAGCAAATGCCAAATTTTGTTAGCTAACAGACCCAATTTTCTTGTTCAGATAAATTGAGAGCTATGCATCACCCATTCCTTTATATAGAGAAATCGGCATTTTGACATTAAATGGAAAGATTGCATACCAAAAAGTGTTATTTTTGAAAAAATCAATTCCTTTATATAGAGAAATCTTATTCAGTGCTAACGTTTTAAACAACAATGGATTGTCATTACAAATTTTATGTAAAACTATGCCAATAAATCCCCCAACACCCATTTCATAACCAAAGATAGATAAATAAAAAACAGAATAGTTTGCTCACCAATTTCTGTAACACTTCATACACAAAGAGTGATTGCAGCTAGGTAAGACAACCTTCGTCTTCATCTCCATGCAAATACCACATTCCTCCTCTCTCTCTATTTCAATTTCAGTCTGCTTAATTACCTTTGTCCATCTCATCTCTTCATCTATACTTGGTTGCACAAATCTATTTTTGTTTCCTATCTTCAACATCATTGATCCCTCTTAGAAGTTGCAATAAAGATGGGAATATCACACTTGCCCATCTAAGAATTCAAATATCTGCATGAAAATTTGGCATATATATAAGGGTCATGCACATCTTACATGCAAACTTCTCGAACTACAAACTTTATAAAAGGGTGGTTTAGAACCTTTCCTTTTTTTTTTCTTTTTGTTTACTTGATAAGTGTAGAACCTTTCCAATTCTCCATATAAATTCATGCAAGCAATATATCAAGAATTACATTAGAAAAAAAATAATAAGAACAAATTGCATGTTACATGCTGCAACAACTAGAAATGAATAAAATATAGAACAAAAAAGGTAGTTGTAAAAATAGTGGGATATGAAATAATAGCATTACCTTGAGAAGAAGGAGCAGGGAGAATGAAGAAACAGTGATGCTCTCAAAGCAAGCATTTAACTTTTCTCTTAATAACTATAAAGAATTACAAATAAACGAGTTTTTCGAGTCGAGTTTAGTCAATAAACGAGTTTTTCGAGCCGAGTTTAGTTCATAAACGAGTCGGGTCAAGTTTAAATATAATGACAAACTCAACTCCAATTACAAAATAGAATCAAGTTGAGTCGGATTAAACGAATCTAGTTTAGAGTAGCTCGGGTTATTTAATCGGATTTCGAGCGGTCGCGTTATTTAATGGCTCGAAAATTAAGTAACTAAGGTTATGTTTGTTTGTAAGAATAAAACTTGAAATTGAACTATTAGTCCTAAGTTCTTTGTTTATTTTAAGAATTGAACATTGGACTATTAATATAGAGATAACAAAATGACATGAAATGATAAACTATTTAATATCATATCCAATCAATTATTACAATCTCTTATCATTCGGAATAAAAAATTTATGAACAAAATTAACTCTAGTCTTTTTAAAAAAATTATCTACTTTTTAAAAATTATCCTCAACAAAACTAATAGTTGAACCAAATTATAAAACAGCGATGCTCTCAAATTGCATCGCCAAACCATTAGTTTATTAAGAGAAAAGGGACTTGACAATCTAGAAATCCAAGACTAAGATTAATCATTCCAGTCCATTACAATATCAATATGGTAGACTGGTATAGTTATATGTCATTAACAACCCCATATAATTTTTATATTAACAACCTCTTATAATTTTTATTACTTAATTTGAAAAAAATGATTCTCAATAATTACTATAAAGCCAGAACTAAGCTAACTCTAAAACTTTCAAGACCAGATACATAATGTTCATCCCATTAATCTCCCCTATCACAGAATTACCAAAAATCATCACATTCTTAGCTGTAGACGGAAAAATATGAACAACCCAGAATTAAAAAGAATGACATCTTAACTGGGTAAATTCTTAATTCAAGTATCATGCCACGTACTTCACAAATTCTACAGATGGACCCACAATTACAGAGAATAACCTTTAATTTGGTCAACTCTAAAATTCAATCGACGGTGTAAAAGAAAGAAACTTTTTTTTACCTGCTTAGCCGCCTTGACCAGATCAGAGCTCATGACCTTGGGTTGATCGAAAAAATGATATCTTCGGTGGTGGGAGTAGGAGCGGCAGGAGGTTCTCGGTAATTAGGAGAGAGACAAACTGGAGGAGCATCCCTTTGTAATGTCCCAAAGGTATTGAAATTATAGAATAAGGGATTATTAGGTTATATTTGGAGGAAAATTGGAATTGGGAATACTTACTTTGCAGTAGAGAGTGACGACGACATGAAGAGAGGACGACGACGGCAAGAAAAGGATGGTGGGCGACTTGAAAGAGAAGGCGATGGCGCGAGGAAGAAGATGGAAGAAATTGCAGAAATGAAAAAAAAAGTAACTTACTGTAATTAAATATAAACTCAATACCGACGGCACTCAATACCGACAGCAAGGCCGTCGCCTATGCCCTTTTCCCACGCCCGTGAAAAAATTTCCACCAAAATTAGAGCCGAGAAGGGTCATTAGCGACGGGCCATATTGGCGACGACTATGCCGTTGAGAATGATATTATTAGCGACGGCAGTATCCCCGTCGCTAATGAAGCCGTCGCCAATGACCTGTTTTTTTGTAGTGTATACCAATCAACGAGCTATGATGGCTCTCTTCCACGACTTAATGCACAAAGAGATAGAGATCTACGTGGATGACATCATTGTCAAATCCCGGAAGGAGGATGACCACTTAGACCATCTCAAAAAGCTATGCAACAGGTTGCACAAGTACAACTTGAAGTTGAATCCAGCCAAGTGCGCCTTTGGCGTTAAATTAGGCAAGTTGCTAAGATTTCTAGTCAGCCATAAATGGATTGAGCTGGATCCTACCAAAATCCAGGCCATTACGGAAATGCCCATTCCTCAGACAAAGAAGGAAATACGGAGATTTTTGGGAAGAATCAACTTCATTAGTAGGTTCATTTCTCAACTCACAGCAACCTGTGAGCCTATCTTCAAGCTGTTAAGGAAGCACTACTCCATGAAATGGAACGACGAGTGCTAGAAAGGCTTCCTTACAACCAAAGAATAGCTAGTCAAAGCTCCCATTTTGGTACCACCCAGAGATGATGCTCCTCTGTTCATGTTGAAGGGTTTCGACACAGAAACGCACAGCGGAAATAGAACAATTTAAAGCAATTTTGAAACCCTAAACAGTATCCATGCGAAAAATAATTAATTCAGTGGTTAGAAATTATACCTATTAAGAAAGCTAGAAACGATGTGGATGAATCTCCAACGCAATTCAAACGAACTGCGTCTCTATGGTATCCACACGAACGCTCCGATGCGAACCGTCGTACGATCTGCAGTAAAAGGAACTGTAGTACTAGCCACCAAAGATGAGGATTTTCGGAACTGTTTCTCTCTAGTCTCTCTCTAAGAGCGGCTAGGGTTTTAGTTAATGAATAATTCTTAAATGGCTGCTACATATCATGTATATAGCGAAAAAAAAAGAATTAATCAAAACCTAATTTAATAAAATCCGAATTTATATATATATATATATATATATATATATATATATATATATATATATATATATTATCCTATTAATTTAAATTCAAAATTTAAATACTATCAATCATATTGACATATTTAAATCTTTACAATTTAAATTAATTCCATTTTAATTACGTTCTATGTATGTGACCCTATAGGTTATTATTACGTTGGCAATAATTTTAAATTATATTATAAAATTATAAACAGTGAGCGACATCTAGTAATGCATCATTGCTACCCAAGTAATAATAAGATCGATGATTCGATGCAACCTTTTCGTGACCAATGTTTCAATGCAATTTAATCCTTTTAACCTTAATATCCTAGATTAAACTCGAGTCATGAAATGTGTCATACTCTTCATAATTTAATCTGAGTTTTTCTTGATCAATGAGTAGACTATACGAAACAAATTACTATTTGAGCATGGCCATGCATTTTATAGTCCTACTCAATCAAGAGGCCTATGGATATCACCCCTAATATATAGGAGGGTTAAATTCTATCTAGATCACTCATATTCCTCACATGATTCATAATGTATCCAATAATCACCTTTATATTCCACCCTATTAAAGGTGACCTTTGATGATATCAAAGTACATAAATTCTCATGTAGTAATATAGTGATTTCAGGTCGGAGGACCATTACATCATTGTCACTATGAGAATCACTAATGACACTTCGCATAATGCTCCACATAGAATTCTCATGGTGGGTCTGTCCAGTACATCGTTCTCTAACGCGTACCTATGCATTGACTTAATATCTCATATATTTATGACCAATGAGATTTGGCCATCAGTCAATCCATAAACTAGTCTCAATGCATCATTATTATCCTATCAACAATGATACTCGACTAGGAACATTTAAGAGCAATGATACTAATTGTAATTATATAATCTCATGTTCAAGTCATATACTTGAAACTATATAATATGTATCATTATTCTAAGAAATTTTATTATGTTACTATTTATATAACGCAGTAAATAAATCCATAATAAAATCATTCATTTATTCAATCAAATATAATATCAAAATGTTAATCAATTATATCAAATAATTGGCCTCTAGGGCATAAATTCTAACAATCTCCCACTTGCACTAGAGCAAGTCACTCGTGTATCTAATACCCATGGAACTAGTGTCACCGTCGTGCTTCTGATGCGACAAAGCCTTGGTCAGTGGATCTGCAACATTATCATCTGTTGGCACTCTTCCTATATGTACATCTCCTCTATCACTGATTTCACGTATGAGATGGTACCGCCTAAGTATATGCTTTGATCGTTGGTGAGATTTGGGTTCTTTAGCCTGTGCAATGGCTCCATTATTATCACAGTATAGCTTAACCGGATCAACAATGGTTGGAACAACACCAAGTTCAGTGACGAACTTCTTAATCCATACAGCCTCCTTGGCAGCACTAGAAACATCAATATACTCAGCCTCTGTTATAGAATCGGCTACTGTATCTTGCTTCGAACTCTTCCAGCTAACAGTACCACCATTAAGGCAAAACACAAAACTTGACTGAGACTTATAGTCATTATTGTCAGTTTGGAAACTAGCATCTGTGTAACCCTTTACTGCCAGTTCATCTTCACCTCCATATACCAAGAATGAATCCTTAGTCCTTTTTAGGTACTTGAGGATATTCTTGACTGCTGTCCAGTGACCTTCACCTGGATTCGACTGGTATCTACTCGTCATGCGCAAAGCATACGATGCATCCGGATGAGTACATGTCATTGCATACATGATAGATCGAATTGCCGAAGCATAAAGGATCTTTCTCATATGCTCCTCATCATCTTGTGATTTAGGACATTGGGCCTTAGAGATCTTTACACCATGAGTCATGGGTAAGTGTCCTCTTTTTGCCTCTTGCATGCTGAACCGTTTCAGCACTTTATCAATATATGTACTTTGACTTAGGCCGAGCATTTTTTTGATCTATCTCTATAGATCCTGATACCTAAAATGTAGATAGCACCGCCCAAATCTTTCGTGGAGAAACATTTTTCTAACCATGTTTTTACAGCCTGTAAGGAAGGAATGTCATTCCCAATAATTAATATGTCATCAACGTATAATACTGGGAATACAATGTGACTCCCACTAACCTTCTTATATACACAAGGTTCATCTTCATTTTTTATAAAGCCAAACTCTTTGACTGCTTCATCAAATCGAAGATTCCAACTCCGAGAGGCTTGCTTTAATCCATAAATGGATCGTTGCAGTTTACATACCTTTCCAGCATCCTTTAGAGTGACAAAACCCTCAGGTTGTGTCATGTACACATCCTTAAGGAGATTTCCGTTAAGGAAAGTAGTTTTGACATCCATCTGCCAGATTTTGTAATCATAAAAAGCTGCAATAGCAAGTATGATCCTAATGGATTTAACCATTGCTACTGGATAGAAGGTTTCATCATAGTCAACACCTTGAATTTGTTTGAAACCTTTTGCTACCAGTCGGCCTTTATAGGTTTGTACATTACCATCAATGTCGGTTTTCTTCTTGAAAACCCACTTGCACCCTATTGGTTTTACCCATTCGGGTGGATCAACTAGAGTCCATACTTGGTTAGTATACATGGAGTCCATCTCAGAATTCATAGCTTCAAGCCATTTCTCAGAATCTGGTCCATTCATAGCTTCTTAGTAGGAAGCAGACTCAACTTGATCTATGAGCATCACATCGCCGTTTTGAGTCACAAGATATCCATAATATCTCTCGGGCCCTTGGCGTGTCCTACCAAATCTACGAATGCCTTGTGTAATTTGAACAGGTTCACTTCCCATAATATCTTGTGGTTCCTGCTCACGTTCCAACTCAGGTTCAATGATATTTTGTGGTTCTCGAATTTCTTCGAGTTCTACTTTCCTCCCACTGTTTCCTTTAGAGACAAATTCTCTTCCTAGAAAAATACCAGTTCGAACAACAAACACTTTTTTCTCAGAAGGTTTGTAGAAATAATACCCTTTTGTTTCCTTTGGGTATCCCACAAAATTACATTTGTCAGATTTGGGTCCGAGCTTGTCAGAATCAAGACGTTTTACAAATGCCTCGCAACCCCAAATCTTCATGAACGACATACTAGGACGTTTTCCAGTCCACATCTCATATGGTGTCTTCTGAACCGTCTTTGTAGGAACACGGTTAAGTGTGAATGCATTTGTCTCTAGGGCATGACCCCAGAAGCTTATTGGAAGATCTGCATGACACATCGTTGATCGTACCATGTCTAACAAGGTTCTATTCCTCCTCTCAGATACACCATTCCATTGTGGTGTTCCAGGTGGAGTGAGTTGTGATACAGTACCACACTCCTTTAGAAGGTCATCAAAGTCTTGGCTTAAGTATTCACCTCCTCGATCGGATCGAAGGGCTTTTATGCTTTTGCCAAATTGGTTTTGAACTTCATTCTTGAATTCCTTGAACTTTTTAAAGGATTCGGATTTGTGTCTCATAAGATACACATATCCATATCTATTAAAGTCGTCAATAAATGTAATGAAGTAATAAAACCTACCTCTTGCTAACGAACTCATGGGTCCACATACATCACTATGTATAGGTCCCAATACATCGCTAGCCCATTCACTGTGTCCAGTGAAAGGAGCTTTAGTCATCTTGCTTAATAAACAAGACTCGCATTTCTCATATGATTCAAAATCAAATGAATCCAAAAACCCATCTTTATGGAGTTTGGATATGCGTTTCTCATTTATATGACCTAAACGACAATGCCAGAGATATGTCGGATTTGAATCATTTGATTTAAATCGTTTTGTATTTATGTTATAGATAGGCATTTCTAAATCAAGAATATAAAGACCATTAAACAATTGTGCAACACCATAACATATATCATTTAAGTAAAACGAACAACGATTGTTCTTTATTATAAATGAAAAACCTTTATTGTCCAAACAAGAAACAAAAATAATGTTTTTACTTATAACAGACACAAAATAACAGTCTTCTAATTCTAAAACTAGCCCAGTGGGCTAAATGGTAAGTTCCTACGGCCAGTGCAGCAACTTTTACTCTATTCCCAACTCGTAGGTCAACCTCTCCTTTTGCCAAAGTCCTACTCCTTCGGAGTTCCTGCACATTAACACAAATGTGAGAACCACATCCAGTATCCAATACCCATGATGTAGAAGTAGACAATTTGACTTCTATAACATATATACCTGAATCAGAAGTCGCGCTTCCTTTCCTTTTCTTCACATCTTCCAAATAAGCATGATAGTTCCTCTTCTAGTGTCCATGTTTTCCACAGAAGTGACACTCACCTTCTTTAGCCACCTCACCTTTAGGTTTTAAAGCCTGTTTGGTTTTAGAATTGGGTTTGGCAAAAGATTTAGATTTTTGCCTTTCCAATTTCCCTTAGCATTCCCCTTTTGCACCATTATTATGGGAGCGGGTCCTGCCTTTTTCATGTTGTTCTCGGCAGTTTTTAACATGCTCAACAACTCAGTAAGGGGTTTCTCAATTTCATTCATAAGATAATTCATAACAAATTGAGAGTAGCTATTGTTCAAGGATTGCAAAACAAGATCAGTTTGGACTTCCGGAGTGATTGGAAAACCCAACCTATCAAGGTACTCAATATACCCAATCATTTTCTGCACATGTGGACCAACTGGATCACGTTCACACATCTTGCAGTGATACAATGCCTTGCTTTTATTATACCTCTCCTATCGAGCATGCCCTTCGAACAATTTCTTGAGATGCTCGATCATCTCATAATCATCCATCAACTCATGTTGCTTCTGAAGCTCAGCGTTCATGGTTGCTAGCATGAGACAACTCACGTCCAGAGCATCATCTTGATGCTTCTTGTAAGCATTATGCTCTGCACGTGGTGCAGTGATAGCTGGTGCTGCAGGAATGGGCCCATCAATGACATATAGCTTGCGCTCTTGTTTGAGGACAATCCTCAGTTTCCTATGTCAGTCAAGGAAATTAATTCCACTCAGCTTGTCCTTCTCAAGGACTGATCGTAGTGAAAGACTACTTGTGTTGTTGTTGTTTGCCATTGATATCTACAATTTATAAGTGCAAAAACAATAAGTCAAATTGCAGAGTTGATATTATATAATTGATAATAGTACATTCAAAATATACCTCCCACTATTTTATTCAAATTAATAACCCTCACCATTAATTCGGAAAGCATTTTCTATTAAATCTTTCTAGTGAGCCAAGATCCATATTTCATTATGCCTTAAGTTAGCTTTGGCTAATCTCTTAAAACACAATTATTTAGGTAGACAACCCTTTGTCAATTATATCATATATAACTCTTGGATAGTTTGGTAAACAACATTTGTTTCTAGTCCATCTAATGGTACCCACCAAACTCCATGCCTCTAAGTCCACAATCCTATTGAGATAACTTAGTTAAGTCGGGCCCAATGATTTTAACAGTTTGGATATCACAATTATCATATCGCATCTTACCTAGATAAATAGGGTACTTTGCTTTGGAAAACCTACATCCATTAATCAAGGTCTTGATGAGTGTTATTCATTGGAAGGCATCTGATTTAGACTTAATGATTTATTGAGAGATTTTATAAATTAATTTAGATCTCACCAATTTTAATCTTATTAAGCATGCCATTATTTATCATATTATATTGCATACAAGCATAAATAAAGTGCAAAATTAAATGTGTCACAGTTATGGCCCAATCCACTGTCAATCTTTTCAAGTTAATGAAAGATTGAAGGTCAATCTAAGGTGGTAAAAGATCTCAAAAACAGTAACTTCCTTGGATCTTTCACACGCATGTGCCTCATCTCCATCATCATCTTCATCGATTATAGATTATTACATGACATAAAGAAACCTCGAGTTACATTCGAAGGGATTTAGATGAGAAGAGAATATTACATCAGAATTTATAGAAAGGCACGACATGTAAGCCGTATTTCAAAACCAAAAACCACTAACCTATGGGTCAAAAGGCCATAACTGTGCACCATGCATATCACAACAAGCACATAACATTTTATATATAATTAAAGAAAACTATATATAACATATTAGGGTTATGACCATCGTGCGCTACGACGGGGGGGGGGGGTCTAAGGGGGGTCTCCCCCCTGGCGGTGGTCCAGCTGACCGATCAACCGGTGGGTGGTCTCGCTGACCGGTCAGCGAGCGGGGTCGGAGGCAGCGCCCTTGGAAAAAATTTTCGAACTACAATCTGTATTGTAGAATTTTTCCATACGAATCTCTGAAACAGTTTCAGAATCATATATTTTAATCCACCAAAACACCCATAATAACTATACACCCAGTACATATCATATATGTCCAGTTTCAATTAATCATATTAAACCGAATCTTCATGCTTCTAATCCAATTAGAACAGAAGTTGTATAATGTTATTACACCATTTAAGATATAATTAACAGAACATAATATACATGTATATCTATTACTGATATTCATAATACCAGAATATGCCTACAAACATAATATCATATACTCAATTTCAAATTAGTAAAATTGTAACATCACATATCATATATATCGAAAACAATAAAACATGTAATCTGAATTAATCGTTTTGCAAGTAGCTCTGATACCATTGAAGGGTTTCGACACAAAAACGCACAGCGAAAATTGAACAATTTAAAGCAATTTTGAAACCCTAAATAGGATGCATGAGAAAAACAATTAATTCAGTGGTTAGAAATTATATCGATTAAGAAAGCTAGAAACGATGCGGTCGAATCTCCCACGCAATTCAAACGAACTGCATCTCTGCGGTATCCACACGAACGCTCCGCTGCGAATCGTCGTATGATCTGCAGTAAAAGGAATTGTGGTACTAGCCACCAAGGATGAGGATTTTCGAAACTGTTTCTCTCTAGTCTCTCTCTAAGAGCGGCTAGGGTTTTAGTTAATGAATAATTCTTAAATGGCTGCTACATATCATATATATAGTGAAAAAAAAGAATTAATCAAAACCTAATTTAATAAAATTCGAATATATATATATATATATATATATATATATATATATATATATATATATATATATCTTAATTAAGTCTTACTTAATTAATATACCTATATATATATATATAAATTATCCTATTAATTTAAATTTGAAATTTAAATACTATCAATCATATTGACATATTTAAATCTTTACAATTTAAAATAATTCCATTTTAATTACGTTCTATGTGTGTGACCCTATAGGTTATTATTACGTTGGCAATAATTTTAAATCATATTATTAAATTATAAACAGTGAGAGGCATCTAGTTATGCATCACTGCTAACCAAGTAATAATAAGATCGATGATTCGATGAAACCTTTTCGTGACCAATGTTTCAATGCAATTTAATCCTTTTAACCTTAATATCCTAGATTAAACTCGAGTCATAGAATGTGACATACTCTTCATAATTTAATCTGAGTTTTTCTTGATCAATGAGTAGACTATACGAAACAAATCACTATTTAAGCATGGCCATGCATTTCATAGTCCTACTCAATCAAGAGGCCTATGGATATTACCCCTAATATATAGGAGGGTTAAATGCCATCTAGATCACTCATATTCTTCACACGATTCATAATATACCCAGTAATCACCTTTATAGTCCACCCTATTAAAGGTGACCTTTGATGATATCAAAGTACATAAATTCTCGTGTAGTAATATAGCGATTTCAGGTCGGAGGACCATTACATCATTATCACTATGAGAATCGCTAATGACACTTCGCATAATGCTCCACATAGAATTCTCATGGTGGGTCTGTCCAGTACATCGCTCTCTAACACGTACCTATGCATTAACTTAATATCTCATATATTTATAACCAATGAGATTTGGTCATCAGTCAATCCATATACTAGTCTCAATGCATCATTATTGTCCTATCAACAATGATACTCGACTACGGACATTTAAGAGCAATGATACTAATTGTAATTATATAATCTCATGTTCGAGTCACATACTTGAAACTATATAATTTGTATCACTATTCTAAGGAATTTTATTATGTTACTATTTATATAACGCAATAAATAAATCCATAATAAAATCATTCATTTATTCAATCAAATATAATATCAAAATGTTAAGCAATTATATCAAATAATTGGCCTCTAGGGCATAAACTCTAACACATGTACCTGTCCGTAAGTGACAATGCCATGGGCTGCATGCTGGGACAGAAAGATGATAGAGGCCAAGAACGAGATATCTATTACCTCAGGAAAAGATTCAGCAGCAGTAAACACAAGTACACTCTGATTGAGAGGACTTGTTGTGCTTTAGCATGGGCTTCCATGAGGTTACAACATTACCTCCATGGTCACACAACCCATCTCATATCCCGCGTGGATCCTCTGAAATACGTGTTCAGCAAACCCATGTTAAATTATCGACTGTCTAGATGGCAGTTGATCCTACAACAATTTGACATCGTCTACGTAACTCAAAAGTCTATTAAAGGTCAAGGGATTGCGGATCAACTGGCCGCTTCACCTACAGGGGATTTCAAACCCTTGGAGACATACTTCCCCGATGAAGGGGTCATGACAGTTCAGCAACACCATCAGTACAATACACTCCAAGCATGTAAGATGTATTTTGATGGAGCTGTTAATACGGAAAGTTCTAGAGCTGGAGCAGTTCTAGCATCCGGTACGGGGGAGCAGTATCCCGTTGCCATCAAATTGCAGTTTGTCAGCACCAACAATATAGCTGAGTATGAAGGCTATCTCGTAGGGCTTAAACTTGCCCGTTCAATGGGCATCAGGCGGTTAACTGTCTTTGGAGATTCAGAGTTAATGGTTAGACAATCCACAGGAATTTATCAAACCAAAGAGCTACATTTTCAGCCTTACCATCGGTAAGTTTTGAAGATGGCTTTGGAGTTCAAAGAAATCTCCTTTCTACATATTCCTCGTAGTAGGAATGATTTTGCGGATGCATTAGCAACTTTGGCCTCCTTGATACACATCTCTGATAAGGGACATTTGCCAAGCGTCACAATTGCCCTGCACAAAGCACTAGCTTATTGGAACTACGTTGGAGAACTATCAGATGAGCTACCTCCCATCCAATATCCTTGGTATCAGTATATCAAGGAGTACCTACGAGACGGATCTACACCCGCTGAGGTGAGCCCTATTGAGAAGAGGCGGATCCATCGACTTGCTATGAAATTCTACCTGAGCGGAGATGCACTCTACAAGAGAGATGCAGGACTAGGTCTCCTCAGATGCCTGGATAAGGATCAAGCTCAGAGACTCATGGATGAGATCTATGGTGGAGTCTGTGGCCCACACATGATTGGCCCCCTCCTTGTCAAAAAGTTCCTCAGGACGGGACATTACTGGTTATCTATCAAAGCTGACTACGATGACGACGTTAGGAGATGTTATCAATGCCAGATTCATGGGAATGCTATCCACATCCCTCCAAGGGAACTCCACAATATGAGTTCGCCTTGGCCCTTCTTAATGTGGGGAATGGACGTGATTGGGCCCATTGAGCCTAAAGCCAGTAATGGACATCGATTCATCTTCACCATGATTGACTACTTTACCAAGTGGGTAGAAGCAGCCTCCTTCCCGAGGGTTACCAAAGAAGTCGTCATTGCCTTCATCAAAAATAATGTCATTTGTCGATATGGACAACCAGAGGTGATTGTATCAGACAATGCTAAGAACCTCAACAACAAAATGATGGAGGAATTATGCAGTAAATTCCACATCCAACATCTTAACTCCATCATCTACCGTCCAAAGATGAATGGTGCTGTTGAAGCGACTAACAAAAATATTAAGAAGATCATGCAAAAGATGTCCGCCAACCACAAAGGATGGCCTGACTTATTGCCTCTTACTCTGTTAGCTTATAGAACATCAATGTACACTTCGACTGGGGCAACCCCCTATGCATTAACCTATGGGATGGAAGCAGTACTCCCCATAGAAGTAGAAATGGAATCCCTCAGAGTGTTGATAGACACTCAGCTAGATGAAAACCAATGGGTACAAGACATGTATCACCAATTGTCTTTGATAGACGAAAGGCGAACCGCGGCTATCTTCCATGGTCAGTTATATCAATAAAGGATCGCCAGATCCTACAATAGAAAAGTTCGGCTACGGCAGTTTAAACAACATGACTTGGTTTTGAAGAAGATCATTGACAACCAAGATCAATCCAAGGGAAAATTCGCTCCTAATTGGGAGGGCCCGTTTGTTGTCAAGGAAGTATTGACAGGAGGTGCTCTCAGATTACAAGAAATGGACGGCGATGAATTTTCACAACTTATCAATTCGGACACCGTGAAATGGTACTATGTCTGAAGTTACCATCAAGCAAACATCCTGGTGTTGGATCATCAGATCATCAGTCAGCAGCCTGGCTTCTCTACGCTCATACAACTTAGGTCATCCCACCGTGGATTGAACCTCTCATGTTTGCAGTTTGGCTACCCATACATGGGATCAAACTTTTCACACCTACAGTTTATCCTCAACCTAGGATTAAATTTTCTCTTCCCCGCATTCTGATTTGCACATGGGATCACGCTTTTTAACTCACCTTGAGGGGTGAACTACGTCGACCTGATCTCCTTGATACACGGGAGTACGTAGGCAACCATATTCTATATGGCCCGGTCGCAATAAACAAAAAACAACAAAAACATTTCTACCCTTTTCTAAAAAAACAAAAACCACAAAAACACTTCTACAACCTTCTTCATCAATAAAGCTTCTCCACCCATCTGCCTTTCACAAACAACGTTGAACCTCTTACACCAGGTTTGAACTACGCAGACCTGATCTCCTCTTCAATAGGAGTACATAGGCAGCCATTCATGGTTCAGTCTAACCCCCTACCAAAACACAAACCTTTGTCAACGGTACTGGGATAAAACTTCAATATACCACATTTCATTGACTTCAAACCAAAGGGATGGAATTACCCAACCTCTCCTCGTAAATAGGAGATTCGGCGACCATCTAAGCTGTGGTTGGTCCTCAAGGAGCAACACCAATCCATAAGAGATGGAATTAACTAGGCTCCTCCTAAATAGGGGTACTAGCGACCATCTGTGGTGCGGTCAATCTCAAAGAGGAAAGCCACATTCCTCTCCACATTTCCATAAAGAAACCAGTCCCAAAACACCAAAAATATGATAGGGATACATAAAGATCCATGATCCATTCTGAACTATCCAGAGACAACTTAATGTCCATCCATCAAGGAGGAATTTAGAATAAATCAAGATCACAAGCCCTGAAGAAGCAGGCAAAATATCAAGCAAATATCAGAGCATATCTAAAAGGGAAGTGATCAAAAATATATTTTCTTGCTATATATAATGCTGTTTGATATATACAATATAAACTATACATGACAAAATGGCTAAGCTAGTCTGTACAGGAAAATACAAACCCATCTACAAATCGGTGTATATGCGAGCTAACAAGCCCAACATGGCATCCCTCTCTAAAGAAGGAGGCAAAGCTGTGGTTTCCTGTACGAGGATATCCACCCAACCCAACAGATTTGCAACCATCTGCATGGTGACCATATGCTCATCAATGTACGTGCTCATCTCTGCGATCATGCCAGTGGTAAGGGACCTCACTGCAGTACTATCTGTGACGACTACATCCCGGTCAGATATGGCATTATTCTGCTCAACTATCACTGCTTCTCTGGCTAATCTGGCCTCATCCCGCTCAACAATAGCAGTATCTCTACGAGCCAATGCCTCTTCTCTCTCCAACAGAGCTGCGTCTCTCCCATCAAGGCAGTCAACATCAAAGATCGAGCCTGATCTATCTCAAAGGTCATCAGATAAAGACGCTGCTCAAAGTACTGTGCTGAATGCTGAATCACGATAGTGCTGGTACTGGGAGAATCTAAAAGAGATGCTAGCAACCCGGCACCTAACTCCTCCTCGGTGTGAGAATCAATGTCCTCCATAGGCTCTCCACCATTTTAGTCAATACTCGGCAATGTGGATATTACCTCAGCCGGTGCAGTCTCTGTCTCCATCCATGCGAAATACTCTGTAGAATAACCTGGATGACTAATAGAAATAGCAGCTATCTCGCGTTGATCCTAACAAGCATACACACGGGATCGGTCCTCTACTGAAAGATAGCGAAAAGCTAAACGCTGGCCCAGCGCCCCCTCGAAAGGATGAAAATCTTGAAACTGGTCAAACTGCGACATCACGGCCAGTGGATGGTAAGTAGTCATACCCCTCAAACCAGCCAGAGGGATGTAATCCATGCCCAGAGCATGAGTAATGAAGTTGTAAGGTGAGCTGAGCCCTGAGCACGGCAATATACTAAACAGGTCTTCGATCCCAGCTAAGAAAGCGGACCAAGATGTAGCATCCGTACATTCCGCAGGCTGAAATGAATATGACATAGCTATATCATGGGTGAATCAATACCCATGCCATCTGAAAGTGCCAATCGATCTCAGGTGTGACATAAACCACACGTATAGCATGACCGAACTGCCTGTAAATACTCCTATCAGATAAGTGCAGCAGTATGTAGCTGACCTCAATGACTCGGCTATAATCATAGGTATGATGGTACGACCCTACCTGAGAGCTCTCACCGCCATGATAACTCCTATGTCCAACTCATCCATATACAGTGGCATGTAGACAGATGACGGTATGCACAATAGCAGTACATCAACCCTGGCCAGACGCCAATGAGCCTCCGGTGTGGTGAAATCCCCGGAATGTCGTCTATAACTATCCTCAGAGCCAAATCTGTCAAACAAAAAATGCTTGGATATAACGTGGTCAGATGTCAACTCTTCCTGTACTACTCTACGCCTCAATCCAGTGAGGGTCATGAACCGTCAACTCATGTCCCCCGAAGCCATATGCACGCAAGGTCTGTCTAGTGGCAGCATCGTCAACCGTGCATACTCCTTCAGAGTGGGAGTTAACTCCTAGGTCCCAAATCGAAAAACATACCTCTCTGATACCCAGTGCTCCAGCATGCCATCCACGAATCATGTGGGAACCTGAAACATCAACAGGGTCATAGTATGCTGCAATAAATGATCTACGGTCACCCTGTCTGATGGTGACATGCTATCATACCAAGATCGCATACCAGATACCACTAATAATGGTGGGGTATTATCAATACGGTTAACTGTCGAAGAAGACATCTGCACGGGCCGTGTCATAAGACCATCCAGGGGTCAATGCTGAATATCTCTGGACATACATACATATGCATAACATGATATATGTATTACAGATAATAGATGACAATATGATATAGGGAATGGAAAAATTGTACATACATTCCTAAGTATATCATCATCTAATACATCATCTCTGTACAGCTACAAATAAAGGGAAATGGGGCACAGATGCCCTACTGCTAACAGAGGCCTATCAAAAGATATAGCGAGAATGGGGCACAGCCACCCAATAGCTAACAGAGACCTATCAAAAGATATAATGAGAATACACATCAGAAGAAGACAATGGTGTCGATGTCCACATCATCAATCCTGTCCACCTGATGTAACTCCTCCTGAGTCACCGAATCTCTATCAATAGGGATATCAGGCCTATACAAAGGAGGATCTGCATCGACAAAATCAAATGGATCATCTGAGGGGCCAGCACCTGAGCTGGAAGGATCAAACGAATCTGCCTCTGTCGGATCTCTGCCCAAATATCAGATAAAGATATGTGCCTGGTCCAACTGCCGGGTCAAACTATGTCACATGAGTCGGATCTCGGACACAGGCTAGCCAATCCGTCATCATCACGGATCCTAGAACCATATCCCCCATGAACTAAGTGGCGTGGGTCTGGGCTCCAATAGTCCGAGGGAACCACCAATGCTGAAATACATCTTGAGTACATGGACCCTCTGATAATGTAAAACTGTCAACACCCAAAAATGGGATATCAATGACGGGTGACTGTGACACAAGCCAATAATGCCTGACAGGAGACAAGATCGGCATACGGATCTCCCCTGTGGTGTTCCTAATAGCATACTCTCCTAAATAGATCTCCCAACCTCCATCCGTGAAGAGAGGAACTCTCCTGGTGGAAATCACGTACTCGACTCCAGTCGGGTACCCATCCTCAAAATCGATGGCCAAATGTTCCCCAGAATAGGGAATCCATGTGATAATGTCAGCTGTCAACAACTCCAGCTGCAAGCGACAATGAGTGAAACCCTCAGCTACAGGGAGTTTACTTCGTGGTGGTTGGCCGTTTTTACTGCTTTCTGTACATTTCGTCCTGCCTGGAGTTTCCTCCGTGGCGGTTGACAGCTTTTACAGCTTTATTTATATTTCTGATCCCCCATGGAGGTGCTTCATGGTTGGTGATCATGTCTGTATATATATATTTATGGCTTTTATATATATAGCTGCTTACTGCGTTTATATCAATTGCGACATCATGTGAGCCTAGGAATCATGTAATCACAGATTCAGTCCACTGAATCTAGATTCGGTTCCCGTGATGGACCTTTTCAGCTGTAAGCAGCTTGTAAATTTATTTGCAATGTCTGAATTACCTCAGATGGTTTTCATACCCATGAGGAGTTCAGTACCTTTTGTACATTATTTTTATACAGATGTCTCGCATCTGTAAAATAAAATTAATCCAGCCGAATACGGAATAAAATGGAAGTATCAAAGGCCTCAATTACTATTGAGCACAGAGTTTGAAAAATCTCTTTTATAAAACATCACTACCATATCTTGTTTAAAACTGAATTTTTACATAAATTCAAACCCTTTGTATATTGGTGCAATCGAGGCATAGCACTACTTCCAAATAACAACACATTGACCCACACACACACGCACACACACACATTCAGATAATAGTTTCTTGAAAAGTGGCAGTCACCGTGGTAACATGGATGTCGGGGGGTGCCTAACACCTTCCCTCCGCATAAGCAAGTCCCTGGACCCTAAATGAATCTCGGTTTCACAGACCCGTTTAGCAATGTCACATCACTGGGTTAATGTTTTCTCGGTTGTGTTGGTACAACCAGTTAAAAAACTAACTGGCGACTCTTATAGTCCAATCGTCGACATTACACATGTCGGACCTTTTTCACTTATTTTTTCAAACAAATCTCACATAAAATGTGAACACAAAAAAACAAGTAACGAAAAGGGACAAATAAAAATCCCAACGTCGACATAAGGGATGCTATTTATTTCTTATTCGTAAGGGATATTAGTTTTGTTCAATATTCGTATGAAATATTATTTTATTCCATACTCTATAGTATGTAAGTAATATCGTTTCGTATCCCTAATTCTATACTCATTTTGTTGAAGTATTGCATCTATACTCCGTAAAATTAGTAGAATATCCTTAAAATTTGTGCATCATCTAGTATCGTTTCACAAGGATATTTTTTTAAACATTCTTGTTAAATTATAATCTTTTCATGCCAGAGTACTATTCATGGATACTATTCATTTATACGGCACTATTCATACATACGACACTATTCACGAAGTACTTGTGACACCCCCAAATTCGGGTGCTTCATTCCCACAGAATTTGGTGTTCACTATCCAAAATAATTTATATCTAACTACCCATAAACAAGGTTAAAGACATAACATAAATAACTTAAAAAATAATCTTCCACATTAAAGGGTGACATCAACTTTAAACATTCCCAGGTAATCTAACCTTAAACTATTACATAAGTCTGCGGAATACATCACAAAATAACATAAGTCTTATAACATAAATTCAGTTAAGTAAATTTAAATAAGTCTTCATCACTTGGACATTTTGCCTTTTCCTTTGATAGAAGACGATTCATCAACTCTTTCAACTTTAGCTGCAATGTTAATTGCAAGAAGGAGCAAACAATTGCTCACTGATATAAAGGGTGATAATAGCAATAATTTAAGAGTACACAATGAATACCGAATAAACAAATCCAAGATTTATATCTGAGGGTCTTTAAGACCGTGAACTATGTCCCAAGGTTATTAAGTATTTCTACTTCAACCTTTAACAGTCATTAGACTATACAGACTTTTACTTTCGTACTTAGGGGGATCAGCCGTTCGTACCATGTAATGTGCACAAATAGCTAAACGCGAACGCGTACATATTCCCCTATGTTAGGGTTGTTCATCTCAGTTTGACTTTAGAATTTCCGCACTAAAGAAAGTTTAGTTTGGAATTAGCTTATCAGTGGTTCTAGAATTTTAGAACACTCATCAATTATGGATTAGTTCGAAAGTTCAACACAATAATATAAGATTGAACGATTATAATGTACAATTGAGTAGTCATGGTATAAACAAAGTACTACGTCCAAAAGAGTTAGAAAACCTATTCGGGACAATGAATGTAAACAATTTAT
The DNA here is from genome assembly GCA_016801055.1 of Panax notoginseng. Taxonomy (NCBI): domain Eukaryota; kingdom Viridiplantae; phylum Streptophyta; class Magnoliopsida; order Apiales; family Araliaceae; genus Panax; species Panax notoginseng. The sequence continues at coordinate 244,993,245 of CM029012.1, forward strand.
GCTTTGAATAGCAACAACAAGAGTTAGGATTGTAAAACTCGCTCAATGTAAAGAATTAGAATACAAGAGCTTGCATTAACTTAAACGCGATGAAATCAATAAGCTTGCTTAACTATAATGCAAGGTTTAGAAACTTACATAATAATGAATTAGAAAACTTGCTTGACAACGATAGGTAAACATGGTTATGAAACTTGCATTCATTATAAAGAGAGTGGAGTTCGGGAACTTGCCTCGTGTGTGAGTTACACAAGTAAAATAAATGTTCACCAATTACCCTACATATACCATTAGAATCAGAATACCAATTAGTTATGTTAACATTAACTTCATAGGTTCACTTCTCATTTTAGTCCTGTTTATAATTTCTAGCTTAAGATTTGATTATCTTACTCATACACATACCATGAATCTGAACTCCTAGTTATATAACTGTACCCGACATGGTGATTGCATAACAACACCAATTCTCATGATATCACATTACAAACTTTCACAACATACTAATTCATTATTTATAGTCTCAATATTGTGATTACAATATGTTATTACATCTTATAACACGTTTTAGGTTCCTTTACAATCATTAAAGTAGGTTAAATTAACATTCTCCAAGCTATGCTATCAACAGTTCATAACTGGGTTTGCTAGACTACTGGCGCGGCCGCGCCATGTCTGTCTTTGAATCCGGCACGCCCGCACGGCAGCGAGCCCGCTCCCAGAAGCAGCACTCCCGCGCTCGGTACCAGAACCAGTTTTACAAAACATGAATTTAGACTCTGTTCTAAGCCAAAAATTCCCATTTTCCCAATTCTACAGCAATTCACCAAAACCCAAAAACCACATAAGTTTACTACAACAACTCTAGGCAGAAACATAACACTTCTAATCACCAAAACACCCAACTTATAAGGATTTAACCAATGTTTTTGTTGTTTTCTCCATTTTTAACACATTTTACGAATTCAATCACCAAATCCTTATTTTCTAACCAAATTACACCATTCCAACTACTCTGATTTCATTTCTTGATATACTAACACAATACATAACCAATCAACAGATTCTAGCAAAGATTGAACATCAAATTTTGGACTTAACTAAGCCATTTTCATATACATATAACACTGTTCCTTCAATTTCTTCCTACAACCCAATTTCACGAATTTGATAACCAAATATTATTTATATGTGATAATTAACAAATTCTACAAACCATATGCACATATATACAACAGTTCAACGTAACTTTCAATTCACAGAGAATAATCACTGAGAAATTAAGAGTAAAATATACCTTGAATCCTTTGAGGTTAACAAAGTTCTAGCAATCCTTTCTAGAAATTCCTCTTGTCCAATTCACAACTCTCTGTAATTTTCTCTAACTTCTCTATGTTTCTTTCTCTCTATATCCTCTATAGTTCTTAGCCTTAGGAAATAATACGCACAAAACAACTGAAGTATATAGCCTCCCACGCACTCTTCAGTTAAAAACCTAAACATTCTCATCAATTATATTATGCCAAAGGCCACAAGGCCACGTTTGGCTACACAAGACTCCTCATTTTAATTTATTCTTATAATACTTATATTATATAGTTCCTTTTGTCACACATTATTTAGTTAGTTTTAATAACTTAATTATAATTTCCATTATAAGTATACTTATGTTGAACAAATTATTACATATCTAACTAGAACATTATTTTATTTGATTTAATTATTTTCATAAATATTAAACAACTCATTTAATTTAATTATTTCATTAAATCAAATCTTCAAATAATAAAATCACAATTAATCAATTTAGTTAACGTACACAGTTAACTAAATTATTGCACCACAATTTCATCAATTATTTATTTTTCTCAATAAATAAATTATTTAAAATATTTATTTAATTCAATAAATATTTAAATTAATTACAAAATTTCTCGATCGTTACATCCTTCCTTTCTTAAAAGGATTTTGTCCCCAGAATCACGACTCGATAAATTTATTCGTAACAGTACTATTCATAAGTACTATTCACGAAGTATTATTCACGGGGTACTATTCATAAAGTACTATTTCTGAAGTATTATTTAAAATTACTATTCACGGGGTACTATTCACTCGGGTACTATTCACCCAAGGTACTATTCATGATAAAAATTGATTTTTTTTGTCCAAATCATTTTTGATAAAATATTATTCTTGAATTTTACTCAACAAAGCAGTATCATGTTGATAATTTGGCCATTATTGAATTTTAGATAAATTAAATTATAAATTTATCTTTGCTTTCAATTAATTGAATTCTTATATCATTGTCATCATCCTTATGTTTATATTATGATAAAAGTCATCTTTATCCCGTAGTGCATAGATGGACTGTTGATTGGTATAATTATGACCAGGGATTATTCGGTGTAATCATGACCTGTAATGTTACAAATGATGTGGTAAAAGTCCTCATTGGCCCGTAGTGCATTGGTGGAAAATTATTGGTATTATCATGACCATGCGCTCTCTTCGGCCAAGGGTGCAAAGATAAATTGTTGTTTGGCATATTCATGACCATTAGTGAAAACATGAATATCCTTGGCTCGTAGTGCATGGATAATTCGTGGTTGTGATACTAATGAATATCCTTAGCCCGTAGTGGATAGATAATTCAATGATGTGAATTATTTATTAAGCTGAGTTTTAGCGATAAAATTGATGATAAACTTTTAAATCATAAAAAATAATAGATATCATGCTCTGCTTGACTATTCTAATGGATTGCTTGTTCCGCTGCACTTGTTGATCTAAAACTTGTTGTCTATTGTATTCTATAAGTTGTTACACTGTTAAAGGCTAACGATAATTTATTTTGCATTATCTTAGTCATAATATTTCTTACTGGGCTAGTTGAGCTCACCCTTTTCTTTCGCTGTTTTCTTCAGTTAATGAGAAAATAGTTGGGACTAGTCGGGAAATAGATTGTCGGTCCAGATAGTTGTTTTAGTAGTATTCACTATTCTGTGAAATAGTGTGATAATAATTATAATGAGAATGAATTTGAGTTTGGATATTGTCTAGAAGACAATATTCGTGTTAAAACTCTCAGATATGTTTTGTCGTATTTTACACGACAGTTGTATAATTAAGTTATAGTTATATTATGTACCATGTATTTGGCAACTCGGAATAGGAGATGTATACCTATTTTGGGAGTGTCACAATATTGATCAACGACTGAGATGATGGTTACTGGAATAGTAACTCTAGCAACCGGTTGCCATGGATTAAAACCCATATATATATATATATATATATATATATATATATATATATATATATATATATATATATGGGGACTGATGCATAGCAAATATTGTAAAAAAGAGTCTAGCTTTACAACACATTACGATCCTCTATTCGACAATTGAGCGGTTAAATAGTGAGATCGTCCGCAGTTTAGTTTTCAGTATTTCGCAGTTTAATATTACGGATGAGACAAATGTCCAAAATACTCTCCTCTTAAAAGTTCAACTTTTTTAAAAATATTGTTCGCAGTATTAACACGCAGATGCTAAGTATTGCAAACCAATTGGCCAACGAAGTCGTATTGGCCAAATTCCAAATTATTTTAGTTTTTTAGTCAATGCAGTATTAAACTGCGGAATCCAAATGACTTCGGTGCAAATGAATTCGAGACTGAGACTGTGACACCCCCAAATTCGGGTGCTTCATTCCCGTAGGATTTGGTGCTCACTATCTAAATAATTACATCTAACCACCCATAATAAAGAATAAAAATATTAAATAATTTAAACAATAATCTCTCCCCTTCAAAGGGTTACATCATGTCATAAACATTCCCAGGTAATCTAACCATAATCTATTACATAAGTTTACGGAAAACATCATAAAAGAAAACAAATCTTATAACATAATGCATTTAGATAAATTCTAATAATTCTTCAACACTTGGACATCTTGCCCTTTCCTTTGCTCGTAGATGGCTCATCGACTCTTTCAACATTAGCTGCAGTATTAATTGCAAGAGTGAGCAAACAATTGCTCACCGATATAAAGAGTAGTAATGACAACAACATGAGAGTGAACAACGAATACTGAACAATAATGAACTTGTTCTACGAATCAAAAATAGAAAACAAGTTCGAACTTTAATATCTGAGGGTCTTAAGACCACGAACTATATCCCCGGTGATTAGGTATTACTACCCCAACCTTAACAGTCATTTAGACTATACAGACCATGCTTAACGTACTTCAAGGATCAGTCCTTTGTACCATGTATTGTGCACAAATATCTAAACGTTACACGTGCAAAATTCCCTATATTAGGGTTATTCGTCTCAGTTTGAATTTAACTAAGAAAGTTTAGCTCGGAACTAACTTATCAGTGGTTCTAGAATTTTAGAACACAATTCATAATAGACTAGATCAATCAGTAAGAGTTTGCTTACTACCTGAATGTTTAATACTACCATATACAATTGAATAAGGTTATCAAAGTCAAAGATCGAATAGCAATAATGTATAATTGAGTAAACATGATATACATGTAAAGTACTATATTCAAAAGAGTTAGAACCATCTCTTTGAATCGATGTGTTAGAACAATATATGCTTTGAATAATATTAAGGAAAATGAAACTTGCTCAATAGAAGTTCATAATAAAGAACTTGCATTCATTAATAAAAGAATGAAGTTAGAAAGCTTGCTCAATGTAAAGAAGTAAGGTTTAGAATCTTGCTCCATGAAAATGTAGAGTTAGAAAACTTGCTCAATGTAAAAAGGTAATGTTTAGAATCTTGCTCCACGAAAATGTAGAGTTAGAAAACTTGCTCAATGTAAAGAGTAAGAATTAGAGACTTGCACAATTGTAAAAGTAGAGTTAGAGAACTTGCACAATTGTAAAAGTAGAGTTAGAGAACTTGCCTTGTATGTAAGCTACACAACTGTAAAATATTCTTCAATTACCCTACACATATCATTGGAATTACAATAATAATTAGTTATATGAATATTAGCTTTAGGGGTTTAAACCACCACTTAGGTCATAACCTTAACTTAACATCTAACCATGTCGGTTAACACCTTAACGAATCTGAAATCTCACAATAAAATAACATAAATCTTATCATTTATCTCTAACTTTTGAAAGCATCACATTTGGTTCATTACACAATTTACTAATTCATAGTCTATAGTTTCAACGTTGTGATTACAACATGTTGTTATAACTTATAACACATTTTAGGTTCCTCTACAATCATTAAAACAAGTTCGGTTAACAATTTCCAAGCTATGTTGTTAACAGTTAAATTATGGGTCTGACTAACCACTGGCACGGCCGCGCCATTTTTACACTAGGTTACAGCGCGCCCGCGTGGCAGCAGCGCGCCCACGCCAAGAGACAGTGAGCCCACGTGGCATCAGCGCGCCAGACAGCGCACCCACGCGACGCATCAGTTTCAGTTTTACAGAACGTGAAATTAGACTCTGTTATAGACCAAAAATCTCAATTCCACAGAAATTCACCAAACTTCAACATCTAAAACTTTGTAATAACATAGTTAAGCATGCTATACACCATTCTAACTACATAAACATTATATATATATATATATATATATATATATATATATATATATATATATATATATATATAGTCTTAAAGAATTAAAATCACAATTTTCCAAATTTCTTCACTTTTAATACTTTTAGCGAATTTGATCGCCACGACTTCGTTTCTTACCCAATTGATACGATTCAAACTACGTTGTTTTCGGTTCTTAACATACTAACACAGTCTAACATAAATTTGCAGATTATAGCAAGTATTGATCATAAAATTTCGTACTTTCTAAGCCATATCATGCAAACATATCACTGTTATTTGAAATCTTCTACTACAACCCAATTTCACGTGTTGGACAAACAAGTAACAATTGAAGGGTTTCGACACAGAAACGCACAGCAGAAATAGAACAATTTAAAGCAATTTTGAAACCCCAAACAGGATCCATGCGAAAACTAATTAATTCAGTGGTAAAAAATTATACCGATTAAGAAAGCTATAAACGATGCGGTCGAATCTCAAACGTAATTCAAATGAACTGCATCTCTACGGTATCCACACGAACGCTCCGCTGCGAACCGTCGTACGATCTGTAGTAAAAGGAACTGTAGTACTAGCCACTAAGAATGAGGATTTTAGGAACTGTTTCTCTCTAGTCTCTCTTTAAGAGCGGCTAGGGTTTTAGTTAATGAATAATCCTTAAATGGCTGCTACATATCATATATATAGCGATTAAAAAAAGAATTAATCAAAACCTAATTTAATAAAATCCAAATTTATATATATATATATATATATATATATATATATATATATATATATATATATATATCTCTTAATTAAGTCTTACTTAATTAATATACATATATATATAAATTATCCTATTAATTTAAATACTATCAATCATATTGACATATTTAAATCTTTACAATTTAAATTAATTCCCTTTTAATTACGTTCTATGTGTGTGACCCTATAGGTTATTATTACGTTGGTAATAATTTTAAATCATATTATAAAATTATAAACAGTGAGCGGCATCTAGTAATGCATCACTGCTACCCAAGTAATAATAAGATCGATAATTCGATGCAACCTTTTCGTGACCAATGTTTCAATGCAATTTAATCCTTTTAACCTTAATATCCTAGATTAAACTCGAGTCATGGAATGTGTCATACTCTTCATAGTTTAATCTGAGTTTTTTCTTGATCAATGAGTAGACTATACGAAACAAATCACTATTTGAGCATTACCATGCATTTCATAGTCCTACTCAATCAAGAGGCCTATGGATATCACCCCTAATATATAGGAGGGTTAAATTCCATCAAGATCACTCATATTCCTCACACGATTCATAATGTACCCAATAATCACCTTTATAGTCCACCCTATTAAAGGTGACCTTTGATGATATCAAAGTACATAAATTCTTATGTAGTAATATAGTGACTTCAGGTCGGAGGACCATTACATCATTGTCACTATGAAAATCACTAATGACACTTCGCATAATGCTCCACATAGAATTCTCATGGTGGGTCTGTCCAGTACATCGTTCTCTAACACGTACCTATGCATTGACTTAATATCTCATATATTTATGACCAATGAGATTTGGTCATCAGTCAATCCACATACTAGTCTCAATGCATCATTATTGTCCTATCAACAATGATACTCGACTAGGGACATTTAAGAGCAATGATACTAATTGTAATTATATAATCTCATGTTCAAGTCGCATACTTGAAACTATATAATTTGTATCACCATTCTAAGAAATTTTATTATGTTACTATCTATATAACGCAGTAAATAAATCCATAATAAAAGCATTCATTTATTCAATCAAATATAATATCAAAATGTTAAACAATTATATCAAATAATTGACCTCTAGGGCATAAACTCTAACAACAATAATCTATGGTGATTAACAGATTTCGCAAGACTATACACACACACACACATAGATATATATATATATATATATATATATATATATATATATATATATATATATATATATATATATATATATATATACTACCAAAACTAAAAGTTACAATGAGAATAGTTTATACCTTATTCCTTTGATTGTTGAGAAGAAGAGTGATAAGGACCTTAATACTCCAACTCTTTAGCAAAGTTTTCAGAGAATTTCTCTCCTACCAAGCTCTCTCAACACTCTGCTATTCTTCCTTAGCAAAGTACGTGAAATAAGAGCCAACTGAGCGCTAGCCATAGGAAATAGATGCGTAGAATAAACTGAAGCCCACATACTTCAATTATAAAATAATGTGTCTTCATCAGTTAAGTTAAACCAAAGACCACAAGGCCTTGTTTGGTCTCACCCTAATTCCCCCAAACTAAATTATTTTAATAATATTTATATTATATAGTTTCATGTCACACCTTTAGTTTGATTAATAACTTTAGTTTAGTTAATTTAAATAACTTAAAATAATAATAATAACAATCTTATTATCATTATACTTAAAATTAATAAATAATTATATATCTAATTTAATTAATAAATTAGAAACATCACTTTATTTAATTAATTTATTTCCTTTAAATTAAACAATTCATTTAATTTAATTATTTTCTTAAATATTAAGCAATTGATTTAATTTAATTAAATCCTTCAAATAAAATTATCATTACTCAATTTAATTAACATTAATCAATTTAGTTACTAAATTAATTAACCACAATTCATCAATTATTTATTTTCTTCAATAAAAAAATTATTTAAAATACTTATTTAATTCAATAAATATTTAAATTAAATTACAAATTTCTCGATCGTTACATCCTTCCCTCCTTAAAAGGATTCTGTTCCTAGAATCACAACTAAAAAAATTTATTCGTTACATTCTTCCCTCCTTAACAAGATTCTGTCCCCATAATCGCTATACAAAATTAAACAAATAACTGAGGATAATTTTTCATTGGATTCTGCCGGATATTTAATTTGCAATTCCATCTTAGCCATTTCCGACACTAACTTCTCCTGAGCTGTCAACATCATTAACTTTTCCCATCCCTTCCTACTTAAAGCATCAGCAACAACATTCGCGGGATGGTAGAAAATCTCGCAATCATAGTCTTTAATCAGCTTCAACCATCTTTTCTGCCTCATATTCAAGTCTTTTTGTTTAAAGATATAATTCAGACTTTTATGGTCAGTATATATCTCACACCTCTCTCCATAAAGATAATGTCTCCAAATCTTCAGGGCAAACACCACCGTAGCCAACTCTGAGTCATGAGTCGGATACCCCTTCTCATAATCTTTTAATTGCCGTGATGCATACGCAATGACTCTGCCGTTCTGCATAAGCACACATCCTAGTCCTTTATGCGATGCATCACTATACACCACAAAATTCCATGTATCATCAGGTAATTATAGCACATGTGCCGTACTCAACCTCTTCTTCAATTCGTGAAAACTTTTCTCACACTTCTCCGTCCAAACAAACTTAACCGCCTTTCTGGTTAAATTCGTCAATGGGGTCGCAATCTTTGAAAATTTTTGAATAAAATGCCTATAGTAACCTGCCAATCCTAAGAAACTCCTTACTTCTGACGGTGTCTTTGGTTAATCCCAGTTTATTACAGCTTCAACCTTTAATGGATCTACCGAAATTCCGTCTTTATCAATAACGTGTCCGAGAAACTGTACACGTTCCAACCAAAATTCATATTTTGAAAATTTTGCGTACAACTTCTCTTTTCTCAATGTCTCCAATGTCACTCTTAAGTGTTCCACATGATCCTCCTTGGTTTTAGAATACACCAAGATATCATCAATAAACACCACCACAAAATTGTCTAAGAATGGTTTAAACACCCTGTTCATCAAATCCATGAACGCTGCAGGTGCATTGGTTAAACCAAATGACATAACCAGAAACTCGTAATGACCATACCGAGTTCTGAATGCCGTCTTTGGTACGTCTTTGGGCCTCACCTTCAGCTGGTGATAACCACTTCTCAAGTTTATCTTTGAGAAATACTTCGCACCCTTTAGTTGATCGAACAGGTCGTCGATTCTCAGTAACAAATACTTATTTTTAATCATAACCTTATTCAATTCTCTGTAATCAATGCAGAGCCGCATTGATCCATCTTTCTTCTTAACAAACAACACCGGTGCTCCCCATGGTGATACACTCAGCTGGATATACTTCTTGTCGAGAAATTCTTGCAATTGCACCATCAACTCTTTCATCTCTACCGGGGCCATTCTATATGGTGCTTTAGATATCGAGCCCGTTCCTGGTACTAAATCAATCACGAACTCGATTTGTCGATCTGGCGGAAGACCCGACAAATCGTCTAGAAATACGTCTGCAAAATCTCTTATGATCGGTATCTCTTCTAACTTCGCATTCTTTTTATGTGTATCGACTATGTAGGCTAAGTATCCTACACATCCTTGTATTAACAACTTCTTGGCTTGCATCACCGTCAGATAACTTGTGACGCCCCCAAAATTAGGTATACATCACCCATCTTGGATCGCCAGATACATGGTACAAAATTCAAATACAACTTACTAATACAACTGTCGTGTACAATACGACAAAACATAAACTGTGAGTTTGAATACAAATATTATCTTCTAGAGAGTTTCCATACTCAAAAGGAGTCCTCATTACAATTATTATCACACTATTATATAGAATAGTGAGGACTACTAATGCTATCATCTGGTCCATCACTCCGTTTCCCGACTAGTTCCAGCTATATTCTCATTTCCTGAAGAGAACCGTGAAAGAAAGGGTGAGCTCAACTAGCCCAGTAAGAAATATTATAACTAAGATAATGCATAATAAATTATCATTAGTCTCTAACAATGTTAAACTGATAAAATATAATAGACATCAAGTTTAACTGCAGCGGATCAAGCAATCCATTAAAAGAGTCAAGTAGATAATAGAATCTACTATCTTTTATGATTTAAAAAGTTTTTCATCACTTTTATCGCTGAGACTCAGCTTACTAAATAATCCACATCATCCCTGCACTAAGGCCAAGGATATTCATTAGGGTCACGACCACAAATTCCATGCACTACGGGCCAAGGATATTTGTGTATTCATCAATGGTCATGATCATGCCAACAACTGTCCATCAATGCACTACGGCCAATGAGGGCTTTTACCACATCATTTGTAACATTACGGTCATGATTACACCGAATAATTCCTGGTCATAATCATACCAAGTCCATCTATGCACTACAGGCCACAGATGACTTTCAACATTTTATAAACATGAGGATGATGACAATGATATAAGAATTTAATAAAACATGTTCAAGAATTAATTTGTCCAGGAACTAATAACGTCCAAATTGTCAACGTGACACTGTTTTGTAGAGTAAAATTCAAGAATGATTAGAAGAATATTTCCATGAAAAATACTGGATAAAGCGCAAATATCAAGGATATTCCACTAATTTTATGGAGTATAGAAGTCAAAATTTTAACCAACTTCGAATAATAAGGAATGGAATAACAATAGAAATCACCATGCATGCGGTACTTCGCATAGATATGTTATTCCAACAGAATAATAATAATTGAACCAGGTCAGGTGAAAATCACACCGACAGGATGTTCCAATAGAATAATAAATACAGAATAATTAAGACGGAACCAGGTCTATTGTAAAACACACAGACAGGATATTCCAACAGAATAATAAAGACAAAATAATAAAGACGGAACCAGGTCCGGCGTAAAGCACAGACAGGATGTTCCAACTAAAAATAAAGACAGAATAATAAAGACGGAACCAGGTCCGGTGTATAGCACAGACAGGATGTTCCAACGGAATAACAAAGACGGAATAATAGAAGAATATCACCAAGTATAGGGTATTCCGCATATACAGGTTATTCCAACAGAATAATAAAGAAATAGAATAACAGAAGTTCTCTTCTTGAATACAAAAGAATAATATCCCTTACCGTAAAAGAAACTGAATATAAGAGTAGGGAAGTAGCAGAATACTTTTCTATAGCTTTTCTATAATTTTCTCTCTCTCTAGAGTTTCAGTGAATTAGTAAGAAATAATGAAGGAATGAGCTTCTATTTATAGGAGAATTGAAGGGTACTGTTAAGAAACGGACGCAACATTTATTTTTTTAAAATCACAGACGGAACATCACAGCTTCACGGTTTCAACATATCAGTATTCATTTTCAAAGAGTTGCCCAATTAGAAAAATGAACACACGCCAATATAATAGCTCGACCAATTAGGAAGCACCTTACTTTACAAACTAATACTGCATGTTTGAAAAAGTTGGCAATAATGTCTAAGCTTTGATAAATCCTCCCATAACCTGCCAAATTCATCCATCAATCTTACCACCACCCACCCACATGATAATATATATATATATATATATATATATATATATAATATTAATACCACATCATTAACACTACGTTTTCTCCCTCCCATATCATACACCCACCTATAATCTCCCACACACTTTATATAATACTAATATTCATTCTACTACTTTTCCATCAAAACCCACTAACACATAATATATATATATATATATATATATATATATATATATATATATACACACATATACACATATATATATATATATATATATATATATATATATATATATTCCACACATGCATATACTATATATATACCCCATTTCTTTCAAGATATTTCTTCCCAAATCCCACCCGTGATGACCAAACTTTCTTCCACCCATAAGTCATTTTTAGCATGTGGGCCCCACCATAATATATATATATATATATATATATATATATATATATATATATATATACTGAATCATCTTTTACCGAATATTTTGAAAAATGGGTAAATAGAGGTCCAACTAATAAGTAAAATTGAGTGACTTCTCACGTAAGCCTCAATAATCAATACCGTGTGCTACTATGCAACCACGCGTATTACTATACTTTTACTACCGAGTAGTTCAACAGTATTAACGGTAAAACTTTCGCCGTTATTCTCATAAAAATATTTTTGTTGTTTTCTCAATCCGACAATAATTCTGTTGTGGGGTCCACCAATGATTGTGCCGTCGTACGGATATTCCCTGATAAAAAGAATATTCCTCGACCAATCGAATATTATATAACAACTTGCGTATTTTTCAAAATTTATAAATACTACCCACAATTATAACATTATCTCAAATCCACACCATAATATTCAAAAAAAATTATTTTGAGAAAATTAAATATTTATTCATAAAATCTGGGGTCTCACAATCTCCCCTCCTTATGAAATTTCGCCCTCGAAATTTACGTACGTACCTGGTATGCCGAACAGATGAGGACACTTCGTCAGAATCTAACTCCTGAGGTATAACCTTTGAGTGTTGAATACATTTCAGGATTTTAACAGGTACATCATCATACGTTAAATTATCCGCTATCTCGTCCGGTTCTAAATCAATAATGTGATTCGGGTCATCCACATATTTACGTAACATCAATACGTTAAAAATGTTATGAACACGCAACATACTTGGCGGTAAAATGAGTCTATAAGCCACAGTTCCTACTCGATTGAGGATTTCAAATGGGTCAATTAAATCAAGGGTTGAGATTTTCTCTCTTTGTCGATTCTTGCTTCTAGAATAACGCCCTCTTGAACCTTTTTTTTCACATTCATCAGCACTGAGTATGTAGCTTAAGCGACTTTAACTTTATCAATTAAAGTCGATTCTACTTGTATATTCGTTATCTTTACGTGGGTTCGTATATTCGCACTTGTAACCGCATACGTTCTTCTATTCAACGCGTCAGCTACCACGTTCGTACTTCCACGATGATATTGAATGGTACGATCGTAATCTTCAACAACTCGAGCCAATGTCTTTAGCGCATAATACGTTCGTTTTAGTTGAAGAAATATTTAAGGGTTTAAGAAATGGGTTTTGTACTGGGGTCAATACAAAATTCGATTTCATGCTCTAGGGTAGGCTAAGTAGTCTTCAAGAATACGTCAGGAAATTTATTAACAATAGAAATATCATTCAAAACTGTGACCCTCATCCAAGACTTGGATAACACGTCACATTGATACCTATCAACTTGACATTGTCATTCACAACGTCTCCTACGGGAAGTCTGGCTTCGGTGCATTCCACACAAGGAAGTCAACAATGAAAGGATCGGGGCTCTTTACTTATGGCTTGACATGACAATGATTGACTTTATTGGTTTGGTTACTTTGAATTCGCATAACAAGTTGGTTAGGAGTATGAAAGCTAACAACCTTACGAAAAACATGATGAGTAGTTAACCAATCATTTCCAAAAATCACATCAAAGGCAAGTATTTTTAAGGAGATAAGATCGACAGGTAACGTGAAAGTGTTGATTTGAACAAGATTTATAATTAGTGGAGGTAACGAAGGTTTCTCCCAACTGAGTTTAAACAGATATATCAAAGTCTAACTTCTCCGGAGTTAACTTCAAACATTGAACACAACTAGGTGAAATAAAAGAGTGAGTAGAACCGGTATCTAACACGGTATAGACTTCGCAAGAGTTTATGACTAACATACCCGTGATAATTTTATTCAGGTTCCTCGTCACAAAAAAAAATGCTCTCTCTTAAAGTACCGGCTTTGGCTTGTCTGGGGCATCCTTTGGCATCACTATCCCAGCTGGACTTGACTTCACCATACGATAAAATCGAGCTAGGTGACCTTCTCTTCTGCAATTAAAACGCGCTTTGGATTGCTGCGTACAGTTTGGACGGATGTGTCCCTCCTGTCCGCATTTGAAACATACAACCGGTGGCCGTTCTTCTTCCTTTGAAACGGGTGCTGGTACCGACGTCTTCACGTCATTGTTGAACCTTTTCTTCTTGAAATGTCCATTCTTATTATTCTGGTCATGATTACCACCGAAGTGGTTACCATTTCTGGCATGTTGATTCCCTCCATGCTTATTGTCACTGCTTTGATGACTGTTATCACCGGTATTATCATTTTGTCAGCTGCCCTCTTTTGGTTGCGTTGACTCATTATCGCGCTCTACTAACTGAGCCCTATTTACAACATCTAAATACAAACACAGTTTATGAGAAATCAGATATTGACGTATCTCTGGCTTCAAACCTCTTAAAAACATCCGCGTCATTCTTTCTTCATTATCAACCAAGTGGGACACAAATCGGGACAACTCGGCAAACTTGGCTTCGTACTGCGATATGGTCATGTTGTTTTGTTCCAACTTGATAAATTCCACCTCTTTCATGTGACGAATGCTTTCGGGAAAGTACTTGTCGTTGAACAGCTCCTGAAACTTCTCCCATGACATCTTGAGTGCGTCAGGCTGGGTACGTTTTACAGATTCTCACCAGTGATCTGCCTCTTCACGCAACATAAAGGTGGCAAAGGGAACCTTTTGCTCCTCGAAGCATCCCAAGACATCAAATATCTTGGTGATCTGCTTTAACCATGTCTCCGCCTTAAGTGGTTCTGGCTTTCCCAAAAACTCCGGTGGTCCCAGCTCCTTGAATTGCTTAGCGGTGACCAACCGTGGGTTACCATTGTTTCCTCCTAAAATATGAACAGGAGCCGCCTTCGCCTGATGTTGCATGAATTCTAAAAAGCTCTTAAATGTACCATCGTTCGTCAATTGATCAGTGTTGTTGTTTACAGGAGAATTATCGCCATCCTGTTGCACATTGTCCTGATTATTAATCTGTGGAGACTCAATGGTATCTTGTGCTCCATTGCTTATCTCAACATTTTTAGATGCCATTTTCAAATACTGCAACAAAACAAGGGTTAATTAACATATCACATATTATCCCTATACTCTGACCGACCAATTAAATAACAAGTAAACTTAGGTACGTCATACTAGCGAAGGAATTCCCCGTCTCTCCCCTCCTAGATCTATTCTCACATCCTAGCCAGGGATCATATCCCTAAGCTCTGATACCAACTGTGACGACCCCAAAATTAGGTATACATCACCCATCTTGGGTCGCCAGATACATGGTATAAAATTCAAATACAACTTACTAATACAACTGTCGTGTACAATACGACAAAACATAAACTGTGAGTTTGAATACAAATATTATCTTCTAGAGAGTATCCATACTCAAAAGGAGTCCTCATTACAATTATTATCACACTATTACATAGAATAGTGAGGACTACTAATGCTATCATCTGGTCCATCACTCCGTTTCCCGACTCGTCCCAGCTATATTCTCATTTCCTGAAGAGAACCGTGAAAGAAAGGGTGAGCTCAACTAGCCCAGTAAGAAATATTCTGACTAAGATAATACATAATAAATTATCATTAGTCTCCAATAATGTTAAACTGATAAAATATAATAGACATCAAGTTTAACTGCAGCGGATCAAGCAATCCATTAAAAGAGTCAAGTAGAGAATAGAATCTACTATCTTTTATGATTTAAAAAGTTTTTCATCACTTTTATCGCTGAGACTCAGCTTAATAAATAATCCACATCATCCCTGCACTACGGCCAAAGATATTCATTAGGGTCACGACCACAAATTCCATGCACTACGGGCCAAGGATATTTGTGTATTCTTCAATGGTCATGATCATGCCAACAACTGTCCATCAATGCACTACAGCCAATGAGGACTTTTACCACATCATTTGTAACATTACGGTCATGATTACACTGAATAATTCCTGGTCATAATCATACCAAGTCCATCTATGCACTACAGGCCACAGATGACTTTCAACATTTTATAAACATGAGGATGATGACAATGATATAAGAATTCAATACAACAAGTTCAATAATTAATTTGTCTAGGAACTAATAACGACCAAATTGTCAACGTGACACTGCTTTGTAGAGTAAAATTCAAGAATGATCAAAAGAATATTTTCATAAAAAATACTGGATGAAGCGCAAATATCAAGGACATTCCACTAATTTCATGGAGTATAGAAGTCAAAATTTTAACCAACTGAGAATAATAAGGAATGGAATAACAACAGAAATCACCATACATGCGGTACTTCGCATAGACAGGTTATTCCAACAGAATAATAATAATGGAACTAGGTTAGGTGAAAATCACACCGACAGGATGTTCCAACAGAATAATAAATACAGAATAATGAAGACGGAATTAGGTCTGGTGTAAAACACACAGACAGGATATTCCAACAGAATAATAAAGACGGAATAATAAAGACAGAACCAGGTCCGGCGTAAAGCACAGACAAGATGTTCCAACTGAAAATAAAGACAGAATAGTAAAGACGGAACCAGGTCCGGCGTATAGCACATATAGGATGTTCCAACGGAATAACAAAGACAGAATAATAGAAGAATATCACCAAGTATAGGGTATTCCGCATATACAGGTTATTCCAACAGAATAATAAAGAAATAGAATAACAGAAGTTCTCTACTTGAATACAAAAGAATAATATCCCTTACTGTAAAAGAAACTGAATATAAGAGTAGGGAAGTAGCAGAATACTTTTCTATAGCTTCTCTATAATTTTCTCTCTCGCTAGAGTTTTTGTGAATTTGTAAGAAATAATGAAGGAATGAGCTTCTATTTATAGGAGAATTGAAGGGGTACTGTTAAGAAACGGACGCAACATTTATTTTTTTAAAATCACAGACGGAACATCACAGCTTCACGGTTCCAACATATCAGTATTCATTTTCAAAGAGTTGCCCAATTAGAAAAATGAACACACGCCAATATAACAGCTCGACCAATTAGGAAGCACCCTACTTTACAAACTAATGCTGCATGTTTGAAAAAGTTGGCAATAATGTCTAAGCTTTGAAAAATCCTCCCATAACCTGCCAAATTCATCCATCAATCTTACCACCCACCCACATGATAGTATATATATATATATATATATATATATATATATATATATATATATATATATATCACATCATTAACACTACGTTTTCTCCCTCCCATATCATACACCCACCAATAATCTCCTGCACACTTTATATAATACTAATACTCATTCTACTACTTTTCCATCAAAACCCATTAACACATATAATATATATATATATATATATATATATATATATATATATATATATATATACCCCATTTCTTTCAAGACATTTCTTCCCAAATCCCACCCGTGATGACCAAACTTTCTTCCACCCATAAGTTATTTTTAGCATGTGGGCCCCACCATAATATATATACATATATATATATAAAAATATATATATATATATATATATATATATATGTGTGTGTGTGTGTGTGTGTGTGTGTGTGTGTGTATATACATATACTGAATCATCTTTTACCGAATATTTTGAAAAATGGGTAAATGGATGTCCAACTAATAAGTAAAATTGAGTGACTTCTCACGTAAGCCTCAATAATCAATACCGTGTGCTACTATACAACCACGCGTATTACTGTACTTTTACTATCGAGTAGTTCAACAGTATTAACGGTAAAACTTCCGCCGTTATTCTCATAAAAATATTTTTGTCATTTTCTCAATCCGACAATAATTCCGTTGTGGGATCCACCAATGATTGTGCCGTCGTACGGATATTTCTTCACAAAAAGAACCGACCAATCGAATATTATATAACAACTTTCGTATTTTTTAAAATTTATAAATACTACCCACAATTATAACATTATTTCAAATCCACACCATAATATTCAAAAAAAATTATTTTGAGAAAATTAAATATTTATTCATAAAATCTGGGGTCTCACACAACTTGCTTGTCGAGTTGATTTGCTGCCATAAAACACAACCTTTGACGGAGTCATAAGGTTACCACATTTTCTTTGGCAATCAATTACTGCTCCGTGATTGAATAACCAATCTAATCTCAATATAACATCAAACTCACCAAGTCTAATTGGTATCAAATCTACCATCATCTCGTGAACTTTTATAACCACTATACAATTCTTATATATGAATCTAACAGGAATCACTTCCCTATTCGCAATCTCTATGCTCAAAGGATAATCTAATTCTTCTTGAGGCAAATCTAAATTATGGGCAAATTCATCGGATATAAATGAACAAGTAGCACCCGAATCAAATAGTACATAAGCATTACTACCATTAATCAGAATGATACCTGACACCACGTCCTTAGACTGAACAGCATCTTGTACGGTCATATTAAAAGTTCTCGCAGTCGGTCGGCTTGACTGTGCTGGTCCAGTGATAGTCAATGCACCACCACCGTTGTTATTTCCCTTTCCTCCACTTGAACTCCCTGTTGGCTTTTTAGGGCAATCACGAGCCATGTGATCCTTTGAACCGCAGGTGTAAGACCCCAACTTATTAATAAATAAAATTAAATTTCCT
This sequence comes from Panax notoginseng, assembly GCA_016801055.1. Classification (NCBI taxonomy): domain Eukaryota; kingdom Viridiplantae; phylum Streptophyta; class Magnoliopsida; order Apiales; family Araliaceae; genus Panax; species Panax notoginseng. The sequence continues at coordinate 245,012,213 of CM029012.1, forward strand.
CTATTTATTATTTTGAAATAGAAAGGGTTGATTTGATTAATGTGGTTAGTTATGGGTAAAATGCGTAAATATTTCAAATAAGAAAGTGGTTATAAAATATTCATTTTTGGTCGGTGAATATTCGTTTGGTCGTGGAAGATTCTTTCTGTCGGGGAATATTCGTACGACGGCGCAGCTATTTGTGGGCCCCATAACAGAAAACTATTGGATGAAGATAACGACAAAAATTGAGTTTTTATAAATAACAGCGTAGTTGTTACCGTTAACACTGTTGGAATACCCGATAGTTAAAATACAGTAGCACACGGTATTGCACCAATTATTAATTCTTACGTAAGAAGGCACTACTCAATAATTGTTACAGTAGTTACTTTTCAATATTTTATTTTATTGATTCAATAATTACTGCATTGATATTTTATATTATTGTTATTTCAATAATTGTCACTACACAGTATTTTCCATTATCAGATCAATAATTCATATTATTTGAATAATATTATTAGATAACATTATTGATAATGTCTAGAAAGTTCTATTTAAGGAGAGGTTTGGTCATCTAATTACGCGCCAGTAAGGAGAAATCCTTATTGGAAAGCCCCCTCTTTCTTGGGAACGGCCTGGTTGTCATAAATGTGATTCTGTAATATTATTTGTGAATAATTAATTATTAATTCATATGATAAAGAAATATTTATTTTATGTGGATATAAATGAGGGATATATTTTTGTGGTTAAAAATGAAGGAGTTAATGTTGAGGTGTTTTATCTGTATTTTTGTCAGAACGGACGTATTGAAAATCAAATTAGGGTTTTTGAGATATTTTGCGAGGGTTATAATTTTTAATCCGACCGTTGGATCGTGGTAATATTTGGATATGTTATACGTATATAAGTTGAGTATATGTCCACAGATTTTGAACCGTTAAAAATGAACGTATGATTTGTTATGAATTTTACGAGATGACTGGTTCAAAAATTGTTGAATTTTCGGAGTTAATCATTTTGGTGGAAAATTCTAGAATTGGTGGGCCCACTCTTGGTTGGTGAATAAATGTGCTGAAATTTTTATTCAAATGTGGTGGGTGAGAATAGTAGCAGGTAAAGTCATCAGGTTGCAGGTTAAGTCTGCTTCGGCGTGCTAACATTTTCCTATAAATAGAGGGCTAAGTTAGAATTGAAAATCACATCAAAATTCATAAGTTTTCTCTTTTTCTCTCTCTAGATTATTGAGTGTATTTTGTGAGTATTTAGATACTTTGAAAGTTGCTATTCAGCACAAGTTTCATTCAACCTCATATCTGATATTCAGTCAGAAGTACGGTTATTTTGAAGTAAGGGATATTATTTCTTCTTAAATGATATTATTTTCTTCAATATCATTATGCTGAAATATTGATATGAACTTTTTATCAAATTTGGAACTTTTTGTGTCGGGATTACTATTCACGTATACGGCACTATTCACGTATACGGCACTATTCACGAATACGGCACTATTCACCGAAAAATAAAATTTTTCTTTTTTGTCCAAGATGTCTATTATGGTTACTATCTTTGATTGTATCCATGTTTCGATCTTTATTTTTGATTTTTGCTTCACAATTGATTATTATGAAGTATTATCGATCTTGGATAAACTGTTATACGAATCCCTACTATTTGTCCTTCTGTCTCACTGGATTCGTTTTCTTTAAGATATTTTTCATCATCCTCAGTCCTAAATGATGATATTACTGAATATCTTTAGCCTGTAGTGCAAAGATGTATGATTACCTGATGAATATCTTTGGCCTGTAGTGCAAAGATGAACATGTGTTGAGATGAACATGACCGACTGGTGTTACAAATGAATATCTTTGGCCTGTAGTGCAAAGATGAATATGTGATTCAAGAGGTACATTGATTGATGTTACATGAATAAAATATTGATGATGGACTTTTAAATCTTAGAAGATAGTAGAATTCTTTCTCTACTTGACTCTTCTAATGGTTTGCTGTTTCCGCTGCAATTGTTGATCTAAAACTTGTTGTCGATTATATTCTATCAAATTTTTCCCTGTTGAATACTAATGATAATTTGTTGTATATTATCTTAGTCATAATATTCTTTACTGGGCTAGTTGAGCTCACCCTTTTCCTTTTTGTTCCATTTTTCTTCTCAGGAGGTGAGAACATAGCAGGATCTAGTTGGGGTATGGAGTGATGGTTCTAGACAGATGTTTTAGCAGTCCTCACTATTTCTATAAAATAGTGTTTGAATAATTGTAATGAGGATTTATTTGAGTGTGGATATTGTCTAGAAGACAATATTTGCATTTAAACTCACAGTATGTGTTGTCGTATTTTGCACGACAGTTGTATTATTGAAGTTGTAGTTTGCTTTCTGTACCATGTATTTGGCGACTCAGAATGGGTGTTGTATACCTATTTTGGGGGCGTCACATTTGGTATCAGAGCTTAGGGATATGGTCTCTGGCGGAGATCGGGGAATAGAACTAGGAGGGGAGAAACGAGTAAATCCTTCGTTAGTGTGTCCTACCTAAGCTTATTTGTTGGTCGGTCATAATATAGGGATATTATGTGATATGTTAATTTGTTTAATTAACCCTTGTTTTATGACAGTATTTGAGAACGGCAGCCGAGAACGTTAACAATGGAGTATATGATACTGTGGAACAACCTCTAGTCACAAACCAGGAGAACGTGCAACAGGAAGGCAATATTCCTCCTGTAAACAACGTTACCGGGCAAACGATGATTGATGGAATGTTTAGGAGCTTCTTGCAGTTCATGCAAAATCAGACGAGGGAGACTTGTGTACAAAATACGGGTGGAAATGATGGCAACGCGCGGTTTGTCACAGCCAAGCAGTTCAAGGAGTTGGGACCACCAGAATTTAAGGGAAAGCCAGATCCGATCATGGCGAAAACGTGGGTCAAGCAAATTACCAAGATATTCGATGTCTTAGGATGAACGGAGGAACAGAAGGTTCCATTCGCCACCTTTATGTTCCGCGGTGAGACAGACTACTGGTGGGAGTCTGTGAAGCGTACCCAGCCTGACGCACTCAACATGTCCTGGGAAACGTTTCAGAAACTGTTTAATGACAAGTACTTTCTTGAAAGTATTCGTCATATGAAGGAGGTAGAGTTTATTAGACTGGAACAAAACAACATGACGGTGTCCCAGTACGAGGCGAAGTTTACAGAGTTATCCAGGTTTGCACCTCATTTGGTCGAGAATGAGGAACGAATGAGAAGGATGTTTCTGAGAGGTTTAAAACTCCAGATTCGGCAATATCTTATCTCTCATAAATTTTCTTTATATTCAGATGTTGTAAATAGGGCTCAATTATAAGAGCGAGATAATGAGTAAGTTCAATCGAGGGACCACAACCAGGGTCATACTGGTGACAGCAGTCATCGGAGCGATGAGAACCAGCGAGGAGGGAAAAATACAGACAAAAGTGGTAACCACTCGGGTGGTCATCGTGGCCATGATAATAGGAGAGGTGAGTCAAGTGGAAATTTCAAGAAGAGAAGATTTAACGATGACGGGAAGACATTCGACAGCAGCACCAGCACCAGGAACAAATTCTAGGGGAGGAGAATGACCGCCAGTTAGATGTTACAAATGTGGAGAGGAGGGACATATAAGTCCAAACTGCCCACAATAGTTCAAGGTATGTTATAATTGTGGAAAGGAAGGACATAACGCTCGAGATTGTACTATAGCAAAACCAAGTCCAGCTGGGACGGTGACACCAAAGGCGGATACAGACAAAATAAAGTCGGCGGTTTCTGGAAGAGCGTTTGTCGTGACTGCCCAAAATGCGAGGAACCCGAATGAAGGTATAACGGGTTAGTTAATTATAAATTCTTGCGAAGTTTATACCTTACTAGATACCGGTTCCACCCATTCTTTTATCTCTCCTGCTTGTGCTCAACATTTAAACTTGACTCCGGAGAAATTAAACTTTGACCTATCTGTGGAGACTCCGTTAGGAGAAACTTTCATTACATCTACAGTTTATAAATCTTTCTTAATCCAAGTTGGCACAATCACATTACCTGTTGACCTTATCTCTTTAAAGATACTTGCTTTTGATGTGATTTTAGGAATTGATTGGTTAACTACTCATCATCCCAAAATTGATTGTTTTCGTAAAGTTGTTAGTTTTCATATTCCTAACCAACCTGTTATGCGAATTCAAGCAACCAAACCACTAAAATCAATCGCTGTCATACCAAGCCATAAAGCCATTCGTTTATTGAAAAACGGATGTCAAGCTTTCTTAGCCCATGTCATAGACTTGAACAAAAATACGTCAAATTTGAATGATATTTCTGTTGTTAGTGAATTTCCTGACGTATTTCCTGAAGAATTTCCTGGCCTAACCTAGAGCGTGATATTGAATTTTTGTATTGATCTTCAACCCGATACAAAACTCATTTCTAAAATCTCATATTTAATAGCTCCTATTGAACTTCAGGAGTTAAAAACCCAACTATAGAAGTTGGTACCCGAGCCTCTATCTGGTGACTTCCTTTGTGGAATGCACCAAAGCCAGACTCTCCGTAAGGAACTCTATATTTGTGTTGTGGTAAAACAATAGGTGCCATTGTGACGTGCTATCCAAGATTGGGATATGAATCACAATTGAGAGCAACCGAAGTCGGTGACCAAAGTACGTAGCTTTCTAGACTTAGCTGGTTACTATCAGAGATTCGTGGAAGGATTTTCTCGAATCGCTAATCCGTTAACTTAGCTGACTCAGAAAGATACAAAATTCGTATGGAGTGAGGAATGCGAGAAGAGTTTCCAAGAACTCAAGAAGAGACTCATTTCGGCACCTGTTCTGACAATACCATCTGGTTCGGATGGATTTGTTATCTACAGCGATGCTTCAGGCAAAGGGTTAGGATGTGTTCTCATACAACATGGGAAAGGCATAGCCTATGCCTCGCGACAACTCAAAGAATATGAGAGGAATTATCCTACTCATGATTTGGAGTTGGCAGCAGTCGTTTTCGCGTTGAAGATCTGGAGACACTACCTGTATAGGGAGAAAGTGGAGATCTATACAAATCATAAAAGCCTCAAATATTTCTTCACCCAAAAGAAACTCAACATGCGGCAACGGCGTTGGCTCGAGCTGCTGAAAGATTACGATCATACCATCCAATATCATCCTGGAAAAGCAAACGTAGTAGCTGACGCATTGAGTAGAAGATCATATGCGGGTACGAGTGCAATGTTGTTAACACAAAGGCCCATTTTGTATGACTTGCAAAGGATGGAGATAGAGATGAAGGCTCCAAGGACCCATGTGATGATATACGAGTAAAATTGACATTAATCGATAACGTTAAAGCCGCTCAAGCTACAGACCTGGAGCTGATGAATATAAAGAAGAAGGTGCAAGAATGTGTTATTCTAGAAGTAAGAGTCGATGAAGAGAATAAAGCTCAAGCCTCCGATTTATTTGAAATCCTCGATTGAGTAGGAACTGTGGCCTATAGACTTGCCTTAACGCTAAGTATGTCGCGTGTTCATAACGTTTTTCACGTATCGATGTTACGTAAATATGTGGACGACCCGAATCATATTATTGCGTTAGAACCAGACGAGATAGCCAAAGATTTAACGTACGAGGAGGTACCTGTTAAGATATTGGATAGAAAAGAACATGTCCTATGCACGAAGGTTATACCATAAGTTAAAGTTTTGTGGAGAAACCATGCTATTGAAGAAATGACTTGGGAGTTAAAATTAGAAATGAAAGTGAGGTATCCTCACCTTTTCGAAACACCAGGTACGTACGTCAATTTCGAGGACGAAATTTCATAAGGAGGGGAGGTTGTAAGACCCCAACTTATTAATAAATGAAATTAAATTTCCTCTATTTATTATTTTGAAATAGAAAGGGTTGATTTGATTAATGTGGTTAGTTATGGGTAAAATGCGCAAATATTTCAAATAAGAAAGTGGTTATAAAATATTCATTTTTGGTCGGTGAATATTTGTGTGGTCGTGGAATATTCTTTCTGTCGGGGAATATTCGTACGACGGTGCAGCTATTCGTGGGCCCCATAATGAAAAATGATTGGATGAAGATAACGACAAAAATTGAGTTTTTATAAATAACAGCGTAGTTGTTACCGTTAACACTGTTGGAATACCCGGTGGTTAAAATAAAGTAGCACACGGTATTGCACAAATTATTGATTCTTACGTAAGAAGGCACTACTCAATAATTGTTACAGTAGTTACTGTTCAATAATTTATTTTATTGATTCAATAATTGCTGCATTCATATTTTATATTATTGTTGTTTCAATAATTGTCACTGCACAATATTTCTCATTATCAGATCAATAATTCATATTATTTGAATAATATTATTAGATAACATTATTGGTAATGTCTAGAAAGTTCTATCTAAGGAGAGGTTTGGTCATCTAATTACGCGCCAGTAAGGAGAAATTCTTATTGGAAAGCCCCCTCTTTCCTGGGAACGGCCTGGTTGTCATAAATGTGATTCTGTAATATTATTTGTGAATAATTAATTATTAATTCATATGAAAAGAAAATATTTATTTTATGTGGATATAAATGAGAGATATATTTTTGTGGTTAAAAATTAAGGAGTTAATGTTGAGGTGTTTTATCTGTATTTTTGTCGGAACGGAGGTATTAAAAATTAAATTAGGGTTTTTGAGATATTTTGCGAGGGTTATAATTTTTAATCTGACCGTTGGATCGTGGTAATATTTGGATATGTTATACATATATAAGTTGAGTATATGTCCACAAATTTTGAACCGTTAAAAATTAACGTATGATTTGTTATGAATTTTACGAGATGACTGGTTCAGAAATTGTTAAATTTTCGGAGTTAATCATTTTGGTGAAAAATTCTAGAATTGGTGGGCCCCACTCTTGGTTGGTGAAGAAATGTGCTGAGATTTTTATTCAAATGTGGTGGGTGAGAATAGTAGCAGGTAAAGCCATCAGGTTACAGGCTAAGTCTGCTTCGGCGTGCTAACATTTTCCTATAAATAGAGGGCTAAGTTAGAATTGAAAATCACACCAGAATTCATAAGTTTTCTATCTTTCTCTCTCTAGATTATTGAGTGTATTTTGTGAGTATTTAGATACTTTGAAAGTTGCTATTCAGCACAAGTTTCATTCATCCTCATATCCGATATGCAGTCAGAAGTACGGTTATTTTGAAGTAAGGGATATTATTTTCTTCTTAAATGATATTATTTTCTTCAATATCATTATACTGAAATATTGATATGAACTTTTTATTAAATTTGGAACTTTTTGTGTCGGAGTTACTATTCACGTATATGGCACTATTCACGTATACGGTACTATTCACGAATACGACACTATTCACCGAAAAATAAAATTTTTCTTTTTTGTCCAAGATGTCTATTATGGTTACTATCTTTGATTGTATCCGTGTTTTGATCTTTATTTTTGATTTCTGCTTCACAATTGATTATTATGATTTATTATTGATCTTAGATAAGTTGTTTTACGAATCCCTACTATTTGTCCTTTTGTCTCACTGGATTCGTTTTCTTTAAGATATTTTTCATCATCCTCAGTCCTAAATGATGATATTACTGAATATCTTTGGCCTGTATGCAAAGATGTATGATTACCCGATGAATATCTTTGGCATGTAGTGCAAAGATGAACAGGTGTTGAGATGATCATGACCGACTGGTGTTACAAATGAATATCTTTGGCCTGTAGTGCAAAGATGAATATTTGATTCAAGAGGTATATTAATTGATGTTACAGGGATAAAATATTGATGACGGACTTTTAAATCTTAGAAGATAGTAGAATTCTTTCTCTACTTGACTCTTCTAATGGTTTGTTGTTTCCGCTGTAGTTGTTGATCTAAAACTTGTTGTCGATTATATTCTATCAGATTTTTCCTTGTTGAATACTAATGATAATTTTTTGTATATTATCTTAGTCATAATATTCTTTACTTGGCTAGTTGAGCTCACCCTTTTCCTTTTTGTTCCATTTTTCTTCTCAGGAGGTGAGAACACAGCAGGATCTAGTTGGGGTATGGAGTGATGGTTCTAGAAAGATGTTTTAGCAGTCCTCACTATTTCTGTAAAATAGTGTTTGAATAATTGTAATGAGGATTTATTTGAGTGTGGATATTGTCCAGAAGACAATATTTGTATTTAAACTCACAGTATGTGTTGTCGTATTTTGCACGACAGTTGTATTATTGAAGTTGTAGTTTGCTTTCTATACCATGTATTTGGCGACTCAGAATGGGTGTTGTATACCTATTTTGGGGGCGTCACAGCAGGTAAACTATGCTCCTTTCTTTGGGCTAAAACAATTTAGTGCAATGTGTCCCTCCTGACCACAGTTGAAACACACACGCTTTCCCTTCAGACACACCCCAGTGTGGTTCTTTCCACAAGTAGCACACGCTTCAAACTTTTTCTTCTGTTGACTTCCTTGCTGTCCTCCCGCAGTTGAATTCTCATTCCACTTCCTGTTCTGATTGTTACTTCTAACGTTACTTCCACCAGCCTTATTTTCATTTTCATTCTTCCTCTTCTTTTGTTCTTGATTGTACTTGGTCAAGGCATCGCTTCCACCTTTTGCGATAATTGCCTTTTCCAACACGGCCGCAAATGTATTTAACTGGAACATTGAAACCTTGCTATACAGCCAGGGTTTCAATCCTTGTTCGAACCTTCTCGCCTTACGCTCATCCATATTGACTTGATAAATGGCAAACCTTGCCAACTCGTTAAACTTCGCAGCATATTCTGGCACCGTCATAGTTCCTTGTTTCAGCTCTAGAAATTGCACCTCCAACTGATTCTGAGAACTCACTGGAAAGTACATTTCAAAAAATATCTCCTTAAATCTATCCCACATTATCACTACTTGTCCCCCACGAACATTGTTTACTTGCCACCAGTAGCTAGCTTCAGACTTCAGCATGAACGCCGCGAATGCAGTCTTCTGATCTTCGTTAACTCTAGCAACGTCAAACACTTTCTCCATTTCCATGATCTAGGTTTGGGCTTCCACTGGATTCATAGACCCTTGAAACTCTGGCGGTCCAACCGTTTTGAATTCCTTGAAGGTCGTAACTTGAGCCTGTGGTTGATTCGCAAGTGATCCTGTCAACAAAGTCACCACTGCTAAACTAGGTTAGCGTTGGCCTCATTATTATTGCTAGTAGACCCCTCAGGAGGTGGTTGTTGACGTGGTTGTCTTCTTCTAGGAGGCATTTTCTGTTAAAATATATGCTTATTAGATCATTACTCATCTTCTTGAGTATCTGAAGCTTAACTTAAACATTCTAAAATTAAAGCTATAATACATAACATTTCAAATAAACTTTGATATTTTATTCATTCATAATGTTTTTAAAACATATATAAAAGATAGCATATATGCTATAAACATCCACTTTCCTGAACTATACAAGTTTCAGGATTACATACTCATACTACCCCTTTATTTATCTCAAAATATGGGATTTAAAACTTTATTTATTCACATAAATAACCACATATTATTATCTCTCTTATTTTTTATATATGCATATTAAGACGTCGTAAGGCTTCTCTACGCTCCTCCTCCATAATGTGATATGCCATCCTACGATCCATCACGAACCATGCGCGAGTCTTCAAATTGAGGTGGGTAATAAAAGACTCGATCCTGGGCCCTATCAATTGCAGAATTAAAGGCGTGATCCATCTCATTCATCTTAGCCTTCTTCACTTGGACCTTAGCCTCAGCTCGGTCTGCACGTTGAGTCGCCTTCATCCAAGCGTCCTTTGCTCTTGCACGCTTAGCTGATTCCTCTTTGAAGTCATCTTTTAATTTCTCCATGTCAGTCTTCAACTTCTCGTTCACTGCCAACAAATCTTCATGCTAACCTTTCGTTTGCACTAAGTCCCACTCCGTGTTTCCAAGGCGTGCGTCAAGTTCCTGAATCTCCGCATCCTTCTGCTCTATCATAGCGTGATGCATCTCAACTAACTCCTTCAGTTCCTCAACATTATCCTATAACTCTATGTTCCGATCATACAAAGCATCATACATCTCAGCTGATATAGAGTTTGGTGGAAACTTCACAGGATCCTCTTCCTCCTCATTCTCTGAACTATCCTCCTCGGGATCGGTCACATGCTCATCCTCCTAGATCAACTGCTCCCGCACTACGTGAATATCTCGGGGTTCGTCATCTCTAGGTACGTGAGGTATCACTTCCCTAGCTGGACTGGATCCTCCTGCGTTAGACATCCTGTCAACAAAATATTTTAAGTTTTACTTAACGCTATCGATACACGCGAGCACATAAGTTACTAACACATAGCACATAATTTCTTTTATTGTTTAGCTTCAATGGATGCCTTAATCCATTCCTTAAAACCCGATAACAGTTAAACACCTCTATGTTTTCTGACTCATTAAAGGTTACTTCCTAAGGTTTTCCCACCTAAGGTTCATAACCTAAGGCTTTGATACCAATATGTGACACCCCCAAATCCGGGTGCTTCATTCCCATAGGATTTGGTGCTCACTATCTAAATAATTACATCTAACTACCCATAATAAAGAATAAAAACATTGATTAATTTAAAAAATAATCTCTCCCCTTCAAAGGGTTACATCATCTCATAAACATTCCCAGGTAATCTAACCTTAATCTATTACACAAGTTTGCGAAAAACATCATAAAAGAAAACAGGACTTATAACATAATGCATTTTGATAAATTCTAATAATTCTTCAACACTTGGACATCTTGCCCTTTCCTTTGCTCGTAGATGGCTCATCGACTCTTTCTACTTTAGCTGCAGTATTAATTGCAAGAGTAAGCAAACAATTGCTCACTGATATAAAGAGTAGTAATGACAACAACATGAGAGCGAACAACGAATGTTGAACAATAATGAACTTATTCTACGAATCAAAAATAGAAAACAAGTTCGAACTTTAATATCTGAGGGTCTCAAGACCATGAACTATAACCCCGGTGATTAGGTATTACTACCTCAACCTTAACAGTCATTTAGACTATACAGACCCTGCTTAACGTACTTAGGGGGATCAGCCCTTTGCACCATGTATTGTGCACAAACATCTAAACGTTACACGTACAAAATCCCATATATTAGAGTTGTTAGTCTCAGTTTGAATTTAACTAAAAAAGTTTAGCTCGGAACTAACTTATCAGTGGTTCTAGAATTTTAGAACACTATTCATAATAGACTAGTTCAATTAATAAGAGTTTACTTACTACTTGAAGGTTTAATACTACCATGTAGAATTGAACAAAGTTATCAAAGTCAAAGATCGAATAACAACAATGTATAATTGAGTAAACATGATATACATGTAAAGTACTATATTCAAAAGACTTAGAACCATCTCTTTGAATCGATATGTTAGAACAATATATGCTTTGAATAATATTAAGAAAAGTGAAACTTGCTCAATAGAAGTTCAGAATAAAGAACTTGCATTCATTAATAAAAGAATGAAGTTAGAAAGCTTGCTCAATGTAAAGAGGTAAGGTTTAGAATCTTGCTCCACAAAAATGTAGAGTTAAAAAACTTGCTCAATGTAAAGAGGTAAGGTTTAGAATCTTGCTCCACGAAAATGTAGAGTTAGAAAACTTGCTCAATGTAAAGAGTAAGAATTAGAGACTTGCACAATTGTAAAAGTAGAGTTAAAGAACTTGCACAATTGTAAAAATAGAGTTAGAGAACTTGTCTTGTATATAAGCTACACAAGTGTAAAATATTCTCCAATTACCCTACACATATCATTGGAATTACAATAAAAATTAGTTGTATGAATATTAGCTTTAGGGGTTTAAACCACCAGTTAGGTCATAACCTTAACTTAACATCTAACCATGTTGGTTAACACTTTAACGAATCTGAAATCTCACAATAAATTAACATAAATTTTGTCATTTATCTCTAACTTTTGAAAGCATTACATTTGGTTCATTACACAACTTACTAATTCATAGTCTATAGTTTCAACGTTGTGATTACAACATGTTGTTATATCTTATAACACATTTTAGGTTCCTTTACAATCATTAAAATAAGTTAGGTTAACAATTTCCAAGCTATGCTGTTAACAGTAAAATTCTGGGTCTGACTAACCACTGGCGCGGCGGCGCCAGTTTTACACTGGGTTACAGTGCGCCCGCGCGGCAGCAGTGCGCCCGCACCAAGAGACAGCGCGCCCGCATGGCATCAACGCACCAGACAGCGCGCCCGCGCGACGCATCAGTTTTAGTTTACAGAACGTGAAATTAGACTCTGTTATAGACCAAAAATCTCAATTCCACATAAATTCACCAAACTTCAACATCTAAAACTTTGTAATAACATAGTTAAGCATGCTATACACCATTCTAACTACATAAACATTATATATATTTAGCTTTGAAGAATTAAAACCACAATTTTCCAAATTTCTTCACTTTTAATACTTTTAGCGAATTCGATCGCCACGACTTCGTTTCTTACCCAATTGATACGATTCAAACTACGTTGTTTTTGTTTCTTAACATACTAACACAATATAACACAAATTTGCAGATTATAGCAAGTATTGGTCATAAAATTTCGTAATTTCTAAGCCATATCATGCAAACAAATTACTGTTATTTGAAATCTTCTACTACAACCCAATTTCACGTGTTGGACAAACAAGTAACAATCATCTATGATGATTAACAGATTTCGCAAGACTATACACACACACACACACACACACACACACACACATACACACACATATATATATATATATATACATATATATATATATATATATATATATATATATATCACAATTCATGTAATTTCCAAATCATATGGAATATATATATATACTACAAAAACTAAAAGTTACAATGGGAATAGTTTATACCTTATTCCTTTGATTGTTGAGAAGAAGAGTGATAAGGACCTTAATACTCCAACTCTTTAGCAAAGTTTTAAGAGAATTTCTCTCCTACCAAGCTCTCTCAACACTCTGCTATTCCTCCTTAGCAAAGTACGTGAAATAAGAGCCAACTGAGCGCTAGTATTAGGAAATAGATGCGTAGAATAAACTGAAGCCCGCGTACTTCAGTTATAAAATAATGCGTCTTCATCAGTTAAGTTAAACCAAAGGCCACAAGGCCTTGTTTGGTCTCACCCTAATTCCCCCAAACTAAATTATTTTAATAATATTTATATTATATAGTTTCAAGTCACACCTTTAGTTTAATTAATAACTTTAGTTTAGTTAATTTAAATAACTTAAAATAATAATAATAAAAATCTTATTATCATTATACTTAAAATTAATAAATAATTATATATCTAATTTAATTAATAAATTAGAAATATCACTTTATTTAATTTATTTATTTCTTTTAAATTAAACAATTCATTTAATTTAATTATTTTCTTAAATATTAAGCAATTGATTTAATTTTAATTAAATCCTTCAAATAAAATTATCATTACTCAATTTAATTAACATTAATCAATTTAGTTACTAATTAATTAACCACAATTCATCAATTATTTATTTTTCTCAATAAATAAATTATTTAAAATATTTATTTAATTCAATAAATATTTAAATTAAATTATAAATTTCTTGATCGTTATAGAGACGATTACTTCGGGCTATCAAAAATCCCTTTGGGAGAAGGATTCGGCTATCGAAAATCTTTTCGGGAGAAAGATTTGGCTATTAAAAATCTCCTCGAGAGAAGAATTTGGCTATCGAAAATTTATCTAGGAGAAGGATTTGGCTATCGAAAATCCCTTCGGAAGTTAGGGATCGAATTATTAGATCATAGTCTTGTTCTATTTTAACTTTTTGTAGAGCCAAAGTACTTCATCCCATTAATTTCTCAATTGTTTCAAAAAAAATGGGTGAGTGTATATAGAGATACACTACTATTACTTGAGAATGACAGGAAGAGGGAATCGATTAAGGAAGTTGATCTTTTGGGAGATTTAAAAACTAAAAATTTTTTGAATTTGGCATCTACACGGGAATCATTTGGCCATACCTAGCTTCCGCAGTTTAATACTTCGGACGGGAGATATTTTCAAGGAGAGTATCTTGGTCATTTGTCCCGTCCACGGTATTAAACTGCGGAATACTGAAAACTAAACTGCGGAAGGGAGTTCTATTAAACCATTCGATCTTAATGTGAAGGGTCACGATGTGTTGTAAGGTTAGATTCTTTTCTACAACGTTTGCTATGGATCGGTCCCCCACCCCACAGACACACACACACACACACATACACACACTCACATATATATATATATATATATATATATATATATATATATATATATATATATACACACACACACATAAAAGTTCTCATACATAACAATTGGTTTTTGAAAGTACTATTTCAGCAACTACATCTAACACCATTCATCATGATATCCAAGTGCAGGGATTAAATTGGGTTTCGACCCTACCGCTAGAAGGAGTAACGACATGACTTTTCTTTCTGATAGCTCTAGAAATTACTGTAATACCCTCCAATTTAAAATTCATAACGGTATAGACAAAACGTTGTCATTTTTCCATGTCGCTAGAGGCTTTAGCGGCAGTTAAATCGTAGATATTTATCTTTCATTTTCTAGATATGGTCACCTACTTTCACTCCATCATTCAAGTAGTTGTATATGTCCAATTCTGGCGATTCAAATTACTAACTTCCTTCTTAATTTAGGTAAGTTTTTCAAAATGACAAGAAAAATGTTTACTCATAATCTGTTTTTATCTAGTTCTTCATATTATGTTGATAGTTTAGATTGTACAAATGCATCTAAGTTTGTAAATGAAGTTGAAAGTAGTAATCTGAAATGGTTTCATGCGTTGATCAACTATTCTCTAAGTTAGAAAAAGTTAAAATTTTTTATAGAGCCTATGCTTAAAAAAATGAATTTGAGATTAGAATTGCAATATGTCATATACATGTTCATACAAATGACGTGTCCTCTAGGTTGTATGTGTGTAAAAATGTTGGTACATCAACTGCTATAAAGAGTTTATCAGATGATGAAAATGGTTGTTATAAAATAACTTCACAGAGAGACTATAAAACGCATATTATGCAAAACGAGAATATATGTTGTCCATAGACAATTGATGTATTTTACCTTTAAATTAGAGCACAATCATCACTTAGTGACCCTTACGAAGGTAGATTTGATTCAGACACACAAAAATATTACTCCAATTGCACGATCTTTAATTAACACTTTACATAACTCTAGATTAGGTCTTAGTAAAATGATTAATGTTATGAGCACAATAGGTATAGGGATGAAAAGCATCCCATTTTGTAATGTAAATATTCAGAATGTGGTGGGAGATTTAAGGCGTGATTCGAAAGATGAAAATGATGCATAAGGTTCAGTTAACTATTTGAAAAAACTTACATCCGGAAGTGCAAGTAAAAAAAATTTTGTGTCAAACTCGGTGAAAATAATCGCATAACGTGTATTTTGTGAGTCGACGTCCTATCAAGGTTAATGTATCAACGGTTCGAAGAAGTTGTGACATTTGACACTACATATAGGAAAAATAAGTTTGACACTCTGTTTGTTCTATTTATCGGGGTCAGCCTGAAAGTAGTATGCCCTAAAGCCAATCACATAGGATGTCATAATTTTTTATTTTGTAATCTTGTTCATTTATTAAGAAAAGAATTTATTTAATTAATGGCATTCTTTATCCATGTTTAATTGGTTGAATTAAATAAATGTGATAAACCCATATTTTTTCGAGCAATGCTTTTAGAATCATTATGTTGATCATGCTAATGAGATCTAAATTCAAGATAGCTCAAAAACTAAAATTTTCCTAATCGTTGGATCACTAATGTGGGGTTATTGATTTCGAATAGATTAATACATACAATATTTGCTTTGTTGAAAATGATGGTTGATCTCATAATCATTTATGTGGAGATACTAAAATAAGTATGTTGGTACTTATTGGAGAATAAGTTCACTAAACGTGACTCGCTAAAAAAAACACCTAATGTAGTTTTACTTTTTTTGACAATATGAGTTCCTAAAGTGATAGTAGTACAAGTGATCTTTGGACTTGAAATCATCATAGTACCTTGTGTATTCTGAGTTATACTTTGCCATTTTCCTAAATACTTCGGAGTAAGTTATAGGGTATGTTCAGGTATAATAAAGTGAACATAGAGGTAGGTTGTAAGACCCCAACTTTTTATGAATAAAAATTTAATTTTCTCTGAATATTATTTTGAATAATAAGGTGTGGATTTGATATAATGTTATAGTTATTGGTAATATTTATAAATTTTGCAAAGTAAGCAAGTTGTCATAAAATATTCGTTTGGTCGGAGAATATTCGTTTTATCGGGAAATATTCATGCGACATCAGAATGATTGGCAGACCCCACAATAGAATTACTGTCGGAGTAAGAAAACGACATAAATAACTTTTTTGTAAAAATAACGGCAAAACTTTTGCTGTTAACTGTTGAAATACCCAGTGATAAAAGTACAGTAATACGCGTAGTTACATAGTAGCACACGGTATTGTACAATATCTTTGATTATTGATGCTTACGTGAGAAATCACTCATTTTTATTTAATAATTTCCACAGTAGTTGCTGCATAGTATCTCATATTATTGATTCAATTATTGTCACAATATCATCTACACAATATTTTATATTATTAAATCAATAAATGAGACAACAAAGTTATTCATATTATTATCTACATTACTGATAATGTCTAGAAAATTCCTGTCGAGAAAAGGGGTTTGGTCATCTAATTGTGTGCCAATAAGAAGAAGTCCTTATCGAAAAGCTCCATCTTTCCTTGGAATGGTCTGGTTGTTAATATTGTGAGTAATAATATTAATGATGAATAATTGTTGAAAGATCGTGTCGATTGAAGATAAGAATAATAATTGATGAGTGAAAGATGTTTATTCAATTATCCTTTTAAATTGGTGTTTGTTCATTTAGTTTACATTATTCTTCCGTATGCCCAATTACCTTTAAATGAGGTAATCTTTTGATTGGCTAAGCAATTTCTTCCTTTTAATATTGGTATTCCCTTCACAAAAGGGTAGCCTCTGATTGGCTAACCTTTTCTTTTGTTTTAATATTAGCAGTTACCTTCACAAAAGGGTACTCCCTTGTTGGTTGATGGTTTTAAATTGAATACTGCTGAGTTGCGCCAGTGAATTTGTCCTTCTGTTCACCTGTGATATTTTTCAAATAGTACCCTGATATTCTCCTATAAATAGGATGCTTAGTTTAGATATGAAAAGCACACCAGAATCAGAGAATTTTTCTTTTATAATATTGAGCGTATTTCTTTTGAGTTTAAGGAAGCTTTAAGTATAGAAAACAGTGCAAGTTTTCTTCGAGAATATCTCCGCTATACCAGTCAGAATTACTCTCCTTTTAAGGTAAGGGATATTATTTTCATTCAATATTCGTAAGAAATAATATTTTCTTCTATCCTCTGTAGTATGTAAGTAATAATATTTCGTTTCATATTCCTAATTCTACACTTATTTTGATAAGTATTGCTTCTATACTCATTGAAATTAGTAAAATATCCTTGAAATTTGCACTTCATCTAGTATCGTTTCACAAAAATATTTTTCTAAAAATTCTTGTTAAATTTTAATCTTTTTATGCCGGGGTACTATTCACGGGGTACTATTCACTCGGGTACTATTCACCTGGGGTTATATTCACGACAAAAAATGATTTCTTTCTGTCCAAATTATTTTTGATACATGGATATTATTCTTTAATTTTACTCCACAAAGCAGTTATCGTGTTGACAATTTGGACATACTAGAACTCCGGATAAATTAAATTATAAATTTTTAAAATTTATCATTGCTCTCACTTAATTTAATTCTTATATCATTGTCATCATCCTCATGCTTATATTGTGATGAAAGTCATCTTTGGCCCGTAGTGCATAAATAGATTGTTGATTGGTATGATTATGACCATAAATTATGTATCAGTATAATCATGACCTGTAATATTACAAATGATATGGTAAAAGTCCTCATTGGCCCGAAGTGCATTGATGGACAGTTGTTGGCATGATCATGACCACTGGTGATAATAACGAATAACCTTGGCCTGTAGTGCATGGATAATTCGTGGATGTGATACTAACGAATATCCTTGGTCCGTAGCGCATGGATAATTCGGTGATGTGAATTATTTATTGAGATGTGTTACAGAGATAGAATATTGATGATGAACTTTTAAATCATAGAAGATAGTAGATATCATGCTCTACTTGACTCTTCTAATATATTTCTTGTTCCGATGCAGTTAAACTTGTTGTCTATTGTATTCTATCAGTTTTACACTGTTGAAGGCTAACGATAATTTATTTTGCATTATCTTAATCATAATATTCTTTACTGGGCTAGTTGAGTTTACTCTTTTCTTTCATTGTTCTCTTCAGAAAATGAGAACATAGCCGGGACTAGTCGGGGAATGGAGTGATGGTCCAAGATGGTGGCTGTGACAAACGAGATTTTGTAATTTAATTTTAATATTTATTGAATTAAATAAATATTTTTCGATGATTTAATTATTGGATTAAATAAGTAATTGATGAAATTGTGGTAAATTAATTTAATTATATGTGTTATATTTATTAAATTAATGTGGAGAATTTTATTATTCGAAATATGTATTTATGTGAGCTTATTGAAGTAAATAAAATATTTAATAAGCATAATGTTATTTTTATTAATTTAAAAAGTAATTAGAGATTTAATAATTTAACGTAATTAATAAATGAGAAAATTAATTATGTGACTATGTGAATTAATGAGAAATTATCATGTTTTATTCAAATTAGATAAGATATTTGATTTATTGTATAATTAGGTGTGACATGATTTATACTATAGTATAAGAGAATCATTAAATTAAATGATTTAGGAGCCTATTATTGCCAGCCAAACGAGGCCCATCATGGGTTAGTAGCAGTTAACCCATGATGGGTTAACTGACCTCCATAACTGCGTCAGTTTCTAATTATTATATACGTCTTCTTCCTTCTTTATTCTCTAAGTCTGGAAAATGAGAAAAATCAAATTACAATGAGAATTTTGAGAAATTGTTGAGGGAGATTGTGAGTGGGGGATTGAAGAAACATTTGAGAAAGGTCTTTTCACTAATCTATACTCTGGGTAAATTCTTTAAACCAATTTCAAATTTCGTTGGTTGTATTTTATGAAAATGGTTTTCAGAGTTCTGTTAAGGTCTCTATAATTAGAAAGGGTAGCAATCATGTATTTGTTTATGATAATATGCTATTATAACATGTTTTACTGTATATTGTATATTTCCATATCATCAGTTTCATAAAAAATTATGTCGTACGCTATTTCTTCAAAATGCAGAGTATAAAAATATGGCCATATGTACCAAATTTGATACGTCAATCATATATTATATCATAAATTTATACTTATACAGGATTATGTATATTAAAACGAAGAGACCAAACTTCGAATGGACAGATTTGGTGTTCTAACGAACCCGTAGTGCCAATCTTCATGTTTGTTTTCAAAACTTTCAAGAACATCAAGAATAGTAATATTACATGTTTTGATTTTGTAAGTTATGTGTTTTAACTTGTTAAAATCACTTTATAAAAGGTTGGGTAATGATTATGTACGAATTCTAGTATATGAGTAGGTTTAATTTAATGTATTTAATGATTATGTAAGAATAGTTGTCCTTACTCTATGTTCTTCGCGAACTAGAAAATTGAAGTCTAGAGTTTCGCACCGCGGCGCCAACTCCATGCTTTATGCGCCGCGCTGCAGTGCCGAAAATAAGCCTATCAATGGTGCCACAGCGCCACTCTCCAGATTGTCAGAAATGAAAATTTTAAAGTGTTCAAGTCCATGAATATGATAGTAACCTAATCTAATGAACATAAAAATATATTAGAAGTATAATGAGATGTTAAAATAGATTCTTAACATGTCAATAACGCATTTAAGTGTGAATTAAATTATTGAACGCATAGTTAGCTTATTGTTCGTGTAGTGTAATATTATGTGACAATAAGTGTGGTAATTCGACTAAGTATAGTCATAACCAAAGTTTAGACAAAAGAATGAACTTGTGATAACTAGTTACATTATAATTTACTGGAATTGTGAATGGAAATGATATGTAGGATTAAATCGAAGAACGTGTATAATTAGCGTGTAATCTACGCACGAGGCAAGTTTCCTAACCATACTTGCTATTATTATTCAAGTTTATAAACTTACATCAAGCAAATTCTCTTTATTATTAATCAAGTTCAATTTGTTATATTAATGATTATTAATCTTTTCAAAGTATGATTCTGTTATACAATAATTATTCTATTGTATATCTCTTGGGATTGTTATTCGATTTAAATATCAGTTATTGTTGAACCTTGTTACACTAGCGAACCCTTATTGATTCGACTAGTCCATAGTTGATGAACGTTCTAAATTTCAGAACCCTTGTTGAATTTATCCAAACTAAACTTCCTTTGGTGCGGATTCGAATGTCAAACTGAGATGAACAACCCTGTATAGGGGATCACTTATGTTTTAGCGTTAAGATATTGTACACAGTATGGTACTAAGGGATGATCCCCCTAAGTACGAGAAGAAGAGTCCATAGTCTTATGACTGTTAAAGGTTTTAAGTATAAACACTTGACAATCTAGGGCATAGTTCAAGGTCTTATGACCCTCAGAAGTTCTTTTGAATCTTGTTATTCATTCTTGATTCAAAAGTTGATTTCTTATTTCAGAAGTCCTTGATTCACTCGCATGTTATTATATTATTGTTTCATTATTTTACTTGTGGACAATCGTGCTCACTCTTGTGTAATAATAACATTGCAGTTAAGAACGAAAGGTCCGACGAGCCTTCTACTAGAAAAGGCAAGGGCAAGATTAACAAGTGATGAAGACTTGTTGTTTTATGTGATAATGTATTTATGTTTTAGAGTTATGTTAATGTTGTCTAAGACTATTAATTGTTTATGTTTCCGCAGTTGAGATTTAAGGTTAGTATGACCTGGGATTTATGTATTTATTCATTTGATGTAACTCCTTAAGGAGAGGATTTATTTCTATCTATTTATGCTTTCATTTATTATGGATAGATAGACATATGATATTTGTATAGTGAACACCAAATCATGTGGGAATTGAAGTACCCGGATTTGGGAGTGTCACAGGTTGGTATCAAAGCCGTAGGTTATAAACCTTAGGTGGAGTGAACAACCTTAGGTAGTAGCCTTATAGGGAGAACATAGTGATGGAAAACTCTTATCGAGTTCTAAGAAATGAATTTCTTAATTCATTGAAGATAATAAAAGACTTTATGTGCTTATGTGTTAAATTATGTGTTCGCTAGTATTGGCTAGTAACTAAAACTTAAAACTGTGTTATCAGGATGTTGGATGTTGGAGGAGCTAGTCGAACTGGGGAGGAGGAACCCCGAGTACCTACAGAGGAGGAGCCCCGAGACATTCATGTCATTAGGGAGCAGTTGGTACAGAGAGAGCCATCTCCGTTGATCACTGTTGTTGGTCAGGAGCATGAGCATGAGACTGATCCAGAGGAGGATCTTGAGGAAGAAGAGGAAGAAGAGGAGTTCCCACCGAACTCCATCGGTGCTGGGATGTACGACGAGCTATATGATCGTAACGTAGAGTTATGTGACACTGTTCAGGAGCTGACTGAACGGGTGGTTATTCAACACATTACCATCGAGCAGAAGGATAGGGAGATTGTGACTCTTCACACACGTCTAGGAAACGTGGAGTGAAATTTGGTTCACGAGAAGGGTCAAACCGAAGAGAAGTCCGAAGAAATAGAAAAGTTGAAGAAGGAACTGAAAGAGAGCTCAGAAAGGCTGACCATAGCAGAGGAGGACTGGGTAAGAGAATCACGTCGTGATGATCTTGCAGAAGAGGATTGTCGTGCGAAGAAGGCTAAGATTGGGGAGACGTATTTTACACTTCAAAATGCAATGGATGAGGCTCAAGATCAAGTTATGAGATACCCAATCTAGTTTGAAGAACTACCATCGTATATGCTAGATCGTAGGACGATGTCCCGTATCATAGAAGAGGAACGTAGCAAGGCTATTCAGTGCCTTAACAGGCAGTGATAGGATTTGTTTAATTATGTGAAAACTTATTTGGTATTTAGATGTAAATTCCGATGTGTTTATAAATAAAGGAATATTTTAATGTTTTAAATCCTGTAGATTATTTATCTTGGGATAGTTGATGTAAATAGCAGTGATGCTATCGTTTGATGTTAAAACTTTCGATTTGAATAAATATATCAAGTTATTTGAGATAATATGTTAAGTGATTTTGTTAAATTATTTGAATTAAGCTTTAAATATGTAGAGAAGAGGATAATGACCTAATACGCATATATTTTAACATAAATATGCCGCCGAGAAGAAGACAAAACCGTCAACCAGCTCAAGAAGAATCGACGAATAACAACAATGCCAATGCTAACCCCGTTCAGCAATTGGTAAACTTATTAGCTGGAGCAATTAATAATCCACCTCAAGCTCCACCGAATACTATGTTCAAAGATTTTAAGGCGGTGGACCGCTATAGTTTAAAGGCTCCATGAACCCGATAGAAGCTCAGACTTGGGTTATGGAGATGGAGAAAGTTTTTGATGTTGCCAAAGTCAAAGAGGACTAGAAAACCGCTTTCGCAACGTTCATGCTGAAATCCAAAGCCAGTTATTGGTGGCAAGCAAATAAGGTCCGTGGAGGAGAAGGTGTGATAATGTGGGAGAGGTTTAAGGAGATGTTTTTCGAAATGTATTTCCCGGCCAGCTCGCATAACCAAATGGAGGTCCAGTTTCTGGAGTTGAAACAGGGGAATATTGTTGGGGTTTCGATACAGAAACGCACAGTGGAAATTAAAATTTAAAGCAATTTTGAAACCCTAAAACAGGATCCATGCGAAAAACAATTAATTCAGTGGTAAGAAATTATACCGATTGTAAAAGCTAGAATCATTGCGGTCGAATCTCCAACGCAATTCAAACGGACTGCGTCTCTACAGTATCCACACGAACGCTCCACACGAATCGTCCTACGATTTGCAGAAGAAGGAAACGTGGTACGAGCCACCAAGGATGAGGATTTTCTAAACTGTTTTCTCTAGTCTCTCTCTAAGAGCGGCTAGGTTTTTTTTTTGACGTAAAACCTAAAGTGACTGATATATATCATATATATAGCAGTTAGGAGGAATTAATCAAAACTTAATGTTATTAAAATCCGAATTTATATATATCTTAATTAAGTCTTACTTAATTAATATACCTATATATAAATTATCCTATTAATTTAAATTCGTAATTTAAAATTATATCAATCATATTGACATATTTAAATCTTTACAATTTAAATTAATTTCCTTTTAATTACGTTCTTTGTGTGTGACTCTATAGGTTATTATTACGTTGGTAATAACTTTAAAATCATATTATAAAGTTATAAACGGTGAGCGGCATCTAGTAATGCATCACTGCTACCAAAGTAATAATAAGATCGATGATTCGATGCAACCTTTTCGTGACCAATGTTTTAATGTAATTTAATCCTTTTAACCTTAATATCCTAGATTAAACTCGAGTCATGGAATGTGTCATACTCTTCATAATTTAATCTGAGTTTTCTTGATCAATGAGTAGACTATATGAAACAAATCACTATTTGAGCATGACCATGCATTTCATAGTCCTACTCAATCAATAGGCCTATGGATATCACCTATAAAATATAGGATGGTTAAATTCCATCTAGATCACTCATATTTCTCACACGATTCACAATGAACCCAATAATCACCTTTATAATCCACCCTATTAAAGGTGACATTTGATGATATCAAAGTACATAAATTCTCGTGTAGTAATATAGCGGTTTCAGGTCGGAGGACCATTACATCATTATCACTATGAGAATTGCTAATGACACTTCGCATAATGCTCCATATAGAATTCTCATGGTGGGTATGTCCAGTACATCGTTCTTTAACATGTACCTATGCATTGACTTAATATCTCATATATTTATGACCAATGAGATTTGGTCATCAGTCAATCCACATACTAGTCTCAATGCATCATTGTTGTCCCATCAACAATGATACTCGACTAGGGACATTTAAGAACAATGATACTAATTGTAATTATATAATTTCATGTTCAAGTCACATACTTGAAAATATATAATTTGTATCACTATTCTACGGAATTTTATTATGTTAACAATTATATTACGCAGTAAATAAAACCATAATAAAATCATTTATTTATTCAATCAACTATAATATCAAATGTTAAGCAATTATATAAAATAATTGGCCTCTAGGGCATAAACTCTAACAGTCTCCCACTTGCACTAGAGCCAATCACTCATGTATCTAATACCCATGGAACTAATGTGACCGCCGTGCTTCTGCTGCGACAAAGCCTTGGTCAGTGGATCTGTAACATTATCATCTGTTGGCACTCTTCCTATATGTACATCTCCTCTGTCAATGATTTCACGGATGAGATGGTACCGCCTAAGTATATGCTTGGATCGTTGGTAAGATCTGGGTTCCTTAGCCTGTGTAATGGCTCCATTATTATCATAGTATAGAGCAACCGGATCAACAATGGTTGGAACAACACCAAGTTCAGTGATGAACTTTTTAATCCATATAGCCTCCTTGGCTGCACTAGAAGCAACAATATACTCAGCCTCTGTTGTAGAATCAGCTACTGTCTCTTGCTTCGAACTTTTCCAGCTAACAGCACCACCATTAAGGCAAAACACAAAACCTGACTGAGACTTATAGTCATCATTGTCAGTTTGAAAACTAGCATCTGTGTAACCCTTTACTGCCAGTTCGTCTTCACATCCATATACCAAGAATGAATCCTTAGTCCTTTTCAGGTACTTGAGGATATTCTTGACTTCTATCCAGTGACCTTCACCTGAATTCAACTAGTATCTGCTCGTCATGCTCAAAGCATACGAGACATCTGGACGAGTACATATCATTGCATACATGATAGATCCAATTGCCAAAGCATAAGGGATCTTTCTCATACGCTCCTCATCATCTTGTGATTTAGGACATTGGGCCTTAGAGATCTTTATACCATGAGTCACGGGTAAATTTCCTCTTTTCGCCTCTTGCATGCTGAACCGTTTCAACACTTTATCAATATATGTACTTTGACTTAGGCCAAGCATTTTTCTCGATCTATCTCTATAAATCTTGATACCTAAAATATAGGCAGCATCGCCCAAATCTTTCATGGAAAAACATTTTCCTAACCATGTTTTTACAGCCTGTAAGGAAGGAATGTCATTCCCAATAATTAATATGTCATCAACATATAATACTAGAAATACAATGTGACTCCCACTAACCTTCTTATATACACAAGGTTCATCTTCATTTTTAATAAAGCTAAATTCTTTGACTGCTTCATCAAATCGAAGATTCCAACTCCGAGAGGCTTGCTTCAATCCATAATCAACACCTTGAATTTGTTTGAAACCTTTTGCTACCAGTCGGCCTTTATAGGTTTGTACATTACCATCCATGTCGGTTTTCTTCTTGAAAACCCACTTACACCCGATTAGTTTTACCCCTTCGGGTGGATCAACCAAAGTCCATACTTGGTTAGTATACATGGAGTCCATTTCAGATCTCATGGCTTCAAGCCATCTCTCAGAATCTGGTCCATTCATAGCTTCTTGGTAGGAAGTAGGCTCATCCTGATCTATGAGCATCACATCACCGTTTTGAGTCACAAGATATCCATAATATCTCTCGGGCTCTAGGCGTGTCCTACCAGATCTACGAATTCCTTGTGTAATTTGAGCAGGTTCACTTTCCACAATTTCTTGTGGTTCCTGCTCACGTTCCAACTCAGGTTCAATGATATTTTGTGGTTCTCGAATTTCTTCGAGTTCTACTTTCCTCCCACTGTTTCCTTTAGAGACAAATTCTCTTTCTAGAAAAATACTAGTTCGAGCAACAAACACTTTATTCTCAGAAGGTTTGTAGAAATAATACCCTTTTGTTTCTTTTGGGTATCCCACAAAATTACATTTGTCAGATTTGGGTCCGAGCTTATCAGAATCCATACGTTTTACAAACGCCTCCCATCCCCAAATCTTCATGAACGACATACTAGGACGTTTCCCAGTCCACATCTCATATGGTGTCTTCTGAACCGTCTTTGTAGGAACACGGTTAAGTGTGAATGCAGCTGTCTCTAGGACATGACCCCAGAAGCTTATTGGAAGATCTGCATGACTCATCATTGATCGTACCATGTCCAACAAGGTTCGATTCCTCCTCTCAGACACACCATTCCATTGTGATGTTCCAGGTGGAGTGAACTGTGATATAATACCACACTCCTTTAGAAGGTCATCAAAGTCTTGGCTTAAGTATTCACCACCTCGATCGGATCGAAGGGCTTTTATGCTTTTGCCAAATTGGTTTTGAACTTCATTCTTGAATTCCTTAAACTTTTCAAAGGATTCGGATTTGTGTCTCATTAGATACACATATCCATATCTACTGAAGTCATCAGTAAATGTAATGAAGTAATAAAACCTACCTCTTGCTAACGAACTCATGGGTCCACATACATCACTATGTATAAGTCCCAATATATCGCTAGCTCGTTCACTGTGTCCAGTGAAAGGGGCTTTAGTCATCTTGCCTAATAAACAAGATTCGTATTTTTCATATGATTCAAAATCAAATGAATCCAAAAATCCATCTTTATGAAGTTTTGATATGTGTTTCTCATTTATATGGCCCAAACGACAGTGCCAGAGATATGTCGGATTTGAATCATTTGATTTAAATCGTTTTGTGTTTATGTTATAGATAGACATTTCTAAATCAAGAATATAAAGACCGTTAAACAATTATGCAACACCATAGCAAATATCATTTAAGTAAAATGAACAACGATTGTTCTTAATTATAAATGAAAAACCTTTCTTGTCCAAACAAGAAACAGAAATAATGTTTTTGCTTATAGCAGGCACAAAATAAAAATCTTGTAATTCTAAAACTAGCCCAGTGGGCAAAGATAAATGATAAGTTCCTACGGCCAGTGCAACAACTTTTGCTCCATTCCCAACTCGTAGGTCAACCTCTCCTTTCGTCAAAGTCCTACTCCTTCGGAGTCCCTGCACATTAACACAAATGTGAGAACCACATTCAGTATCCAATACCCATGATGTAGAAGTAGATAAATTGACTTCTATAACATATATACATGAATCAAAAGTCGTACTTCCTTTCCTTTTCTTCACTTCTTCCAAATAAGCATGACAGTTCCTTTTCCAGTGTCCAGGTTTTCCACAGAAGTGACATTCACCTTCTTTAGCCACCCCACCTTTAGGTTTTAAAGCCTGTTTGGTTTTGGAATTGGGTTTGGCAACAGACTTAGATCCTATCTTCTTTTTGCCTTTCCAATTTCCCTTAGCATTTCCCTTTTGCACCATCATTATGGGAGCGGGTCCTGCCTTTTTCATGTTGTTCTCGGCAGTTCTTAACATGCTCAACAATTCAATAAGGGGTTTCTCAATTTCATTCATAAGATAGTTCATAACAAATTGAGAGTAGCTGCTGTTCAAAGATTGTAAAACAAGATCAGTTTGGGCTTCCGAAGTGATTGGAAAACCCAACCTATCAAGGTACTCAATATACCCAATCATTTTCAGCACATGTGGACCAACTGGATCACGTTCACCCATCTTACAGTGATACAACGCTTTGCTTGTATCATACCTCTCCTGTCGAGCATGCCCTTCGAACAATTTCTTGAGATGCTCGATCATCTCATAAGCATCCATTAACTCATGTTGCTTCTGAAGCTCAGCATTCATGGTTGCTAGCATGAGACAACTCACGTCTAGAGCATCATCTTGATGCTTCTTGTAAGCATTATGCTCCACACGTGGTGCAGTGACAGCCGGTGCTGCAGGAATGGGCCCATCAAGAACATATAGCTTACGCTCTTGTTTGAGGACAATCCTCAAGTTCCTGTGCCACTCAAGGAAATTAATCACACTCAGCTTGTCCTTCTCAAGGACTGATCGTAGTGAAAGACTACTTGTGTTGTTGTTGTTTGCCATTGATATCTATAATTTATAAGTGCCAAAATAATAAGTCAAATTGCAGAGTTGATATTATGTAATTGATAATAGTACATTCAAAATATACCTCTCACTATTTTATTCAAATTAATAGCCCTCACCATTAATTCGGAAAGCATTTTCTATTAAATCTTTCTAGTGAGCCAAGATCCATATTTCATTATGACTTAAGTTAGCTTTGGCTAATCTCTTAAAACATAATTATTTAGGTAGACAACCCTTTGTCAATTATATCATATATAACTCCTGGATAGTTTGGTAAATAACAATTATTTTTAGTCCATCTAATGGTACCTACCAAACTCTATGCCTCTAAGTCCACAATCCTATTGAGATAACTTAGTTAAGTCGGGCCCAATGATTTTAACAGTTTGGATATCATAATTATCCTATCGCATCTTACCTAGATAAATAGGGTACTTTGCTTTGGCGAACCTACATCTATTGATCAAGGTCTTGATGAGTGTTATTCATTGGAAGGCATCTGATTTAGACTTAATAATTTAATGAGGGATTTTATTAATTAATTTAGATCTCACCAATTTTAATCTTATTAAGCATACACATTATTTATCATATCATATCGCATACAAGCATAAATAAAGTGCAAAATTAAATGTGTCACAGTTATGGCCCAATCCACTGTCAATCTTTTCAAGCTAATGAAATATTAAAGGTCAATCTAAGGTGGTAAAAGATCTTAAAATAAATAGCTTCCTTGGATCTTCCTCAAGCATGTGCCTCCTCTCCATCATCATCTTTCCATCGTGTTCTCCATCTTGACATCTTCATTGATTACAGATTATTACATGACATAAAGAAACCTCGAGTTACATTCGAAGGGATTTAGATGAGAAGAGAATATTACATTAGAATTTATAGAAAGGCACGACATGCAAGCCGTATTTCAAAACCAAAACCACTAACCTATGGGTCAAAAGGCCATAACTGTGCACCATGCATATCACAATAAGCATATAACAATTTATATAAAATTAAAGAAAAATATATAACAAATTGGGGTCACGACCATCTGAATTTATATATATCTTAATTAAGTCTTACTTAATTAATATACCTATATATAAATTATCATATTAATTTAAATTCGTAATTTAAAATTATATCAATCATATTGACATATTTAAATCTTTACAATTTAAATTAATTTCCTTTTAATTACGTTCTTTGTGTGTGACCCTATAGGTTATTATTACGTTGGCAATAACTTTAAAATCATATTATAAAGTTATAAACGGTGAGCGGCATCTAGTAATGCATCACTGCTACCCAAGTAATAATAAGATCGATGATTCGATGCAACCTTTTCGTGACCAATGTTTCAATGTAATTTAATCCTTTTAACCTTAATATCCTAGATTAAACTCGAGTCATGGAATGTGTCATACTTTTCATAATTTAATCTGAGTTTTCTTGATCAATGAGTAGACTATATGAAACAAATCACTATTTGAGCATGACCATGCATTTCATAGTCCTACTAAATTAAGAGGCCTATGGATATCACCTATAAAATATAGGATGGTTAAATTCCATCTAGATCACTCATATTTCTCACACGATTTACAATGAACCCAATAATCACCTTTATAGTACACCCTATTAAAGGTGACATTTGATGATATCAAAGTACATAAATTCTCGTGTAGTAATAATCAGAAGAGAAGGTGGTCTGACAATTCGTCAACTGGAAATCAGCAAGGAGGTCAGAAAAAGAGGATCGAAGTGTGCCCGACCTGCGGGAAAGCTCATTTGGGAGTGTGTATGAAGGGTAAACGAGTGTGCTACAATTGTGGTCAAGAAGGCCACATAGCACCTAACTGTCCTAACCCAAAGAAGGGTGCCTGCTTCACTTGTGGCTCAAAGGATCATCTTGCAAGGGACTGTCCTAAAAAGGGATCTGGAGGGGCAGGATCAGTAGGAAATCGGGGAAATTGCGGTGGAAGCTCTATGACTATCACAGGACCAACCGCAACCAACCGACCGACCGCCAGGACATTCAACATGACAGTACAAGATGCAGTGCAGTCTCGTGATGTGGTGTCAGGTATCATTCCGATCAATAAAGTTAATACCTATATATTATTTGATTCGGGTGCTACTTGTTCATTTATATTCGATGACTTTGCTAAGAACTTAGAATTGCCTAGGGATGAGTTAGAACACCCCATGAACATAGAAATTGCAAATAGAGATATAATCCCTGTTAAGTACATACATAAGAACTGTAGAGTGGATATTAAGGGTAATATCATGAACGTAGATCTTATCCCTATTCGACTTGGAGAATTTGACGTTATTTTAGGTATGGGCCGGTTATTCAATTACGGGGCTGTAATTGATTGCCAGAAGAAGCATATTAACCTTATGACTCCATCAAAGGTTGTGTTTTATGGTAGCAAGTCGCCTAGACAAGCGAGTTGTCTGACGATGATGCAGGCCATGAGGTTGTTAAGACAAGGCTGTGTAGGATATTTAGCTTACATAGTCGACAGTCGTAAAGAAAATTCAAAAGTAGAGGAAATACCAGTAGTGAGGGACTTCGCAGACGTATTTTCAGACGATTTGTCAAGACTTCCACCAGAGAGAGATTGAATTTGTGATCGATTTGGCACCAGGAATGGCTCCAATAGCGAAGTCACCGTACCAAATGGCACCGGTAGAAATGAAAGCATTAATGGTACAACTATAAGAATTACTTGACAAGAAGTACATTCAACCAAGTGTATCACCATGGGGAGCGCCTGTGGTATTTGTGAAGAAGAAGGACGGGACGATGCGACTCTGCATTGATTATAGAGAACTGAATAAGGTTACGATTAAGAATAGATATCCATTACCGAGGATCGACGACCTGTTTGATCAATTGAAGGGAGCGAGATACTTTTCAAAGATAGACTTGAGGAGTGGTTATCATCAACTGAAGGTGAGGCCGGAGGATGTACCGAACATAGCGTTCAGAACATGATATGGTCGCTAAGAATTTTTGGTAATGATATTTGGTCTAACGAATGCTCCTGCAACATTTATGGGCTTAATGAATGGAGTGTCCAAGCTATTTTTAGACAAATTCGTAGTGGTATTTATAGATGACATTTTGGTATATTTGAAAACCAAGGAAGAACATGAAGAGCATTTGAAGTTAACGTTAGAGGCTTTAAGAAAGGAGAAGTTGTATGCCAAGTTTTTGAAATGCGAATTTTGGATCGAGCGGGTACAATTTCTTGGGCATGTGATTGATAAAGATGGAATTTCGATAGATCCATCCAAAGTCGAAGCCGTGATAAACTGGGTTCAGCCAAGAACGCTGTTGAAAGTACAAAGTTTTCTTAGATTGGCAGGATATTACAGAAGATTCATTCAAGACTTTTCCAAGATCGTAACTCCGTTAATGAATTTGACTCGAAAAGCTGTGAAATTCGTTTGGGCGGAGAAGTGTGAGGAAAACTTTTAAGAATTGAAGAAGTGGTTGAGTACATCACCTGTGTTGTCTCTTCCGGAAGATACAGGAAATTTTATTATTTATAGTGATGCGTCGCATAAAGGACTTGGCTGTGTGCTTATGCAGAATGACAGAGTCATTGTGTATGCTTCACGACAATTGAAGGATTATGAGAAGGGGTATCCGACCCACGACTTCGAGTTAGCTGCAATGGTTTTTCCTTTAAAGATCTGGAGGCACTATCTCTACGGGGAGAAGTGTGAAATATATATAGACCACAAGAGTCTAAAATATATTTTTACACAGAAGGACTTGAATATGCGCCAAAGAAGGTGGTTAGAGTTAATTAAGGACTATGATTGTGAGATTTTATACCATCCGGGTAAGACAAATGTGGTTGCCGATGACTTAAGTAGAAATGGTCGGAAGAAATTGATGACGTTGACCGCTCAGGAGGAGCTAATTTCAGAAATGGAGAAACTAGAGTTGGAAGTGAAGTATCCTATGGAGATTGACGAGAAGTTGTTCCAGATGCAATCTGGTACAGCCCTACTAGATAAAGTTAAGAAGGTTCAACTTCAGAACGATGAATGTAAAAAGGTGAAAAGGAAGATATACGAAGGAACTGAACCGAGATTCAAGATGGACAAGGAAGGAATACTGAGATTTGAGAGCAGAATTTGGGTATTGCCAATACCAGAGATTAAGGAAGGCATTTTGAGCGAGGCTCATAGTTCACGATATTCGATTCACCCTGGTAGTACCAAGATGTACCAAGATCTTCGACAATATTTTTGGTGGCCAAATCTGAAATGAGATATGGCAGAGTGTTGCCAAATGTCTAACTTATCAAAAAGTGAAAGCAGAACATCAGAGACCGAGTGGTTTACTACAACCTTTAGAAATTTTAGAATGGAAATGGGAACACATTACGATGGACTTCGTGATTGGCCTTCCAACAACTCAGAAAGGCTATGATGCAGTATGGGTTATCGTTGGCCGATTGACAAAATCCACACACTTCCTTCCGATCAAAATCAGATTCAACTTAGATAAGTTGGCAAGGCTATATGTGAAAGAGATTGTTTTGAGGCACGGAGTTCCGGTGTCAATTATTTATGATAGGGATCCGCGCTTTACATCAAACTTCTAGAAACGTCTATAGGAATGCATGGGTACGCAATTGCAAATGAGTACAGCATACCACCCTCAGACAGATGGGCAGAGTGAAAGAACGATTCAGACATTAGAAGATATGCTAAGAGCCTGTGTAATGGACTTTAAAGGAAATTAAGATGATCACCTATCGCTTGTAGAGTTCGGCTACAACAACAGTTACCACGCTAGTATTGGCATGCCACCTTATAAAGCATTATACGGCAGAAAGTGCAGAACTCCGCTATACTGGAATGAAGTTGGCGAAAGACAATTACTAGGCCCATAATTGGTACAGCAGACAGCAGAAATAATTAAAGTGATCCGAACAAGACTGGTAGTAGCTCAAGATAGGCAGAAGAAATACGCTGATCCACACCGTAAAAATGTCGAGTTTGAATTGGGTAGTTATGTGTTCTTGAAGGTCTCTCCTTGGAAGGGAAAGATCAGGTTCAGAAAGAAAGAGAAATTAAGCCCAAGATTCATTGGACCCTTTGAGGTACTACGAATAATCGGAGAAGTTGTGTATGAGGTAGCTTTACCTCCAGTACTCAAAAATCTCCACAACGTCTTCCATGTTTCCGTTTTACGACCCTATAAACCCGATTACAAGCATGTAATTGAATACGAACCCCTACATTTTGAGAAAGATTTATCTTACGAAGAAATTCCCATTCAGATTGTCGACAGAAAAGAACAAGTTCTCAGAAATAAAGTAATACCTTCTGTTAAGGTAATTTGGAGGAACCACAACGCTAAAGAGGCTACGTGGAAACTCGAAGAAAATATGATGAAGAATTATCCTCATTTATTTACTTAAATTAT
The DNA here is from genome assembly GCA_016801055.1 of Panax notoginseng. NCBI lineage: Eukaryota > Viridiplantae > Streptophyta > Magnoliopsida > Apiales > Araliaceae > Panax > Panax notoginseng. The sequence goes on from CM029012.1 coordinate 245,046,001, forward strand.
GTTTAAGCAATTTTGGGGACAGAATCTTTGTAAGGGGGGAGAATGTAACAGGTCGAATTGATTGAGTCGTGATTCTGAGGACAGAATCCTTTTAAGGGGGAAAGATGTGACAAACGAGATTTTATAATTTAATTTTAATATTTATTGAATTAAATAAATATTTTTCGATGATTTAATTATTAGATTAAATAACTAATTGATGAAATTATGGTAGATTAATTTAATTATATGTGTTATATTTATTAAATTAATGTGGACAACTTTATTATTCGAAGTATGTATTTATGTGAGCTTATTGAAATAAATGAATTTTTTAATAAGCATAATGATATTTTAATTAATTTAAAAAGTAATTAGAGATTTAATAATTTGACGTAATTAATAAATGAGAAAATTAATTATGTGACTATGTGAATTAATGAGAAATTATCATATTTTATTCAAATTAAATAAGATATTTGATTTATTGTATAATTGGGTGTGACATGATTTAAACTATAGTATAAGAGAATCATTAAATTAAATGGTTTTGGAGCCTATTATTGCCAGCCAAACGAGGCCCTAAGGGAAGTTAGTAGCAGTTAACCCATGATGGGTTAACTGACCTCGATAACTGTGTTAGTTCCTAATTATTATATACGTCTTCTTCCTTCTTTATTCTCTAAGTCTAGAAAATAAAAAAAAAATCAAATTACAGAGAGAATTTTGAGAAATTGTTGAGGGAGATTGTGAGTGGGGGATTGAAGAAACGTTTGAGAAAGGGCTTTCCACTAATCTATACTCTGGGTAAATTCTTTAAACCAATTTCAAATTTTGTTGGTTGTATATTATGAAAATGGTTTTCAAAGTTCTGTTAAGGTCTCTATAATTTGAAAGGAAAGCAATCATGTGTTTGTTTATGATAATATGTTATTATAACATGTTTTACTGTATATTGTATATTTCCATATCATCAGTTTCATAAAAAATTATGTCGTACGTTATGTCTTCAAAATGCAGAGTATAAAAATATTGCCATATGGCCTTACGTACCAAATTTGATACGTCAATCATATGTTATATCAGAAATTTATACTTGTACAGGATTATGTATATTAAAACGAAGAGATCAAACTTTGAATGGACAGATTTGGTGTTCTAACGAACCCGTAGTGCCAATCTTCATGTTTGTTTTCAAAACTTTCAAGACATCAAGAACAGTAAAATTACATGTTTTGATTCTGTAAGTTATGTGTTTTAACTTATTAAAATCACTTTATAAAGGTTGGGTAATGATTATGTACGAATTCTAGTATATGGGTAGGTTTAATTTAATATATTTAATGATTATGTAAGAATAATTGGCCTGACTCTCTGTTCTTCGCGAACTGGAAAATTGAAGTCTGAAGTTTTGCGCCGCGGCGCCAACGTGCCGCAACGTCGAGAATAAACCTATTAGTGGCGCCGCAGCGCCACTCTCCAAATTTTCCAGAAATAAAAATTTTAAAGTGTTCAAGTCTATGAATGTGATAGTAACCTAATCTAATGAACATAAAAATATGTTAGAAGTATAATGAGATGTTAAAATAGATTCTTAACATGTCAATAGCGCATTTAAGTGTGAATTGAATTATTGAACATATAGTTAGCTTATTGTTCGTGTAGTGTAATATTATGCGACAATAGGTGTGGTAATTTGACTAAGTATAGTCATAACCAATTTTTAGACAAAAGAATGAACTTGAGATGACTAGTTACATTATCATTAACTGAAATTATGAATGGAAATGATATGTAGGATTAAATCAAAGAACGTGTATAATTAGCGTGTAATATACACACGAGGCAAGTTTCCTAACCCTACTTGCTATTATTATTCAAGTTTATAAACTTACATCAAGCAAATTCTCTTTATTATTAATCAAGTTCAATTTGATATATTAATGATTATTAATCTTTTCAAAGTATAATTCTGTTATACAATAATTATTCTATTGTATATCTCTTGGGATTGTTATTCGATTTAAATATCAGTTATTGTCGAACCTTGTTAGACTAGCGAACCCTTATTGATTCGACTAGTCCATAGTTGATGAACGTTCTAAATTTCAGAACCCTTGTTGAATTTATCCAAACCAAACTTCCTTTGGTGCGGATTCGAATGTCAAACTGAGATGAACAACCCTGTATAGGGGATTACTTATGCTTTAGCATTAAGATATTGTGCATAGTATGGTACTAAGGGCTGATCCCCCTAAGTACGAGAAGAAGAGTCCATAGTCTTATGACTGTTAAAGGTTTCAAGTATAAACACTTGACAACCTAGGACATAATTCAAGGTTTTATGACCCTCACAAGTTCTTTTGATTCTTGTTATTTATTCTTGATTCAAAAGTTGAGTTCTTATTTCAGAAGTCCTTGATTCACTCGCATGTTATTATATTATTGTTTCATTATTTTACTTGTGGGCAATCGTGCTCTCTTGCATAATAATAACATTGCAGTTAAGAACGAAAGGTCCGACGAGCCTTCTACTAGCAAAGACAAGGGCAAGATTAACAAGTGATGAAGACTTGTTGTTTTATGTGATGATGTATTTATGTTTTAGACTTATGTTAATGTTGTGTAAGACTATTAATTATTTATGTTTTCGTAGTTGAGATTTAAGGTTAGTATGACCTGGGATTTATAACGAATGAGTAGGTTTGAGTTGTGATTCTGAGGACAGAATCCTTGTAAGGAGGGAATGATGTAACAATCCAGATTTTTAATTATAATATTTAAATATTTATTGAATTATATAAATATTTAATGGAGTTGTTTATCGTTGAATTAATATTTGTTTAATTAATGTGATTTGATTATTTATTTGTTTAATAAATAATTAATGAGTTAAGGAAAGTAATTATTTTAAAATAGTAATCTAATTTAATTTAATAATTAAGTTAGAGAGTTTATAATGATTAAATAAATTATTATATTATGCAATGAATTGTTATTAGAATTAATTAAATTAAGTATAAAAACTTAATTAATTAGAAGTGTGACAAATAACTATATTATAAGTGGTTATTAAAATAAATTAAAGTAATTTTAATTTGATTTTTGCCAAACAGGGCTTATGTATATTAATTCTTTAATTTTAAATGATTTGCCAAACAAAGCCGTATGTCTTTTGGTTTTAATTTTTGAATTATTGTTATATAAATATAATACGTATAATATATATAATAGTTTTATAACTTATAAATTAATAAGGGGTAATTAGTATACGACGGTTTTAAAAACGTTTTGGAAAGCGTACGTTGATTTGTTTTAAGTTTTAGCTATAGCATGTTGTCTGTATTGTCTAAACCTAAGCCTAAGAAAAACTACAAAGAAAGAAAAGAGAAGAAAAGTATCTGAGAATTTGTGACTGAGAGAGAAGGTTCTGTGTTCGTCAAAAGCTATTCTCAGTGAAAGGTTTTCTAAAAGCAACAAAAAGGTATGTGTTATAATCTTAACATAGGTTTTATAGTATAACTATTTAGCCTATGTGTTTCTTGAAACTCAACTTCACTGTATATGAGTTTTTACAAAGGTTGTCTGTAAATCATGTTTATGTAATTGATTTTGAAATCCTGAATAATTATAATTATAATTGATACAACTAGCATATATATATGTATATGTGTTGCATGCTAAATTAAGTTCGTTGAGAAAGAGAACTTGGTTTTACAGTGAAAAATAAATATACGAATATATGTTTTGCATGATAACAAAAAAAATTCGTGTATGCTAGTTATGAAGTTGAAGGTCATATATGTTTATTTGGTATGAATTTCAAAAAAATCGTAGTTTAAAGGAATCAAATTGGTTATAACCATGGAATTACAGTTTACTGTATTTTATATATCGATAATGGAGTTTTGATTTTTAAAACAGTATTTTCAAAGATTTAGTTTCCTAGTATTGTTGATTAGTTGTGTTAAAACTAGTATATGCATGTTGGGTAGTGTGTATATGTGTAATTTATATAAGTTAGCATGTTAATTTAGATGTTAGCAGTGTTAAATAGACATAAATTAGTTGTTCTGTTCTCCAATGGTTGGGTTCTGCAAGTTTCGGCGCCCCAGCGCTGAAATTCGCGCCCCAGCGCCAAATTTCACGCCTCAGCGCCACTGGCTAGCTTAGAATTCACGCCCCAGCACTGGAATTCGCGCCCCAGCGCCACTGTCTCGCGCCCCAGCGCTGGAAAAGTGGTCTGGGTTGGACAGTTTGACCTCCTATAGTAAAATGGCCATAACTTCCTCACACAAACTTCGATTGAGGTGATTCAAGATGATCCGGAACGAGGACGAGTAAACCTACAACTTTTAATTTTTAAGTTATTCAATTTGAGGTCATTAGGATGGGTCAAAATGGTCATATTTAGGACTGTTGTGTTTTCGAAGGCAATCGAAGAGCGTCGGGCATGCACATATGCATGTGTAGTGCTCCTGACCATAAAAGATGATGTCCTGAGTTACAAAACATGAATAATAGTAAATATAATGATGCTTAACAATAATATATGATGTATTAGATGAGTTATAGAAGCTTAGTAAGCATACACAAGAGAGGCAAATCGGGCGTGTGACAAATGAACGTCGAAACGCCGTGCCAAGTGTTAATGAATTTAAAAAGTGTTTTAATTCAAATGAAATGAATATTATAAGATAAGGAATGGATTTAATATAAAACCAATAAGTAGTCCTAGCAAGACCTAAACACTTGAATGAACTGCGAATATGAAATACAGTGAGATATAAGTTGAAAGTTAACACAATTAAGTTGAACATTGTGTATTTATGATAGGAAGGGTTATGAGATGTAGAGTAGAGTTTACATTACAATTACTATGTGTTGTTATGTGACTAATATTTGATGTGATTATATAATTGCGTAGGGCACGTGAAGTGCAGATAGCTGTAAGCTGTTAAACTGTTATTGGTAAACAACGATCAAGGCAAGCCTTTCAGTTCCTATTTTCTACGTGGACTTGATGAACTGTTTTAAATTGCATGATATGTTATACATGTTGAAATCATGAAATGTTAAAGTCAATATATTACGGCATTATTTTGGCTAAATAATGATGATTGAGTAAGGAACTCAATCTTGTTATTTGCTATGTGAATTAACAGCATGTATGCCATGTTACTTCAATGAGATGTATATCGAGCATATTATTATGTGCTATGTGATGCATGAAAACTGTCAGATTTTGCTGGGCTATCGAGCTCACTCTTGCAAATAACCACTTTTGCAGGTCAAGGAATTAAGGTAAGGATATGTGCTAAGTGAGTTATAGAGATCTATATTCACGGAGATTACTTATGTTTTATGAGAAATGTATGTAATATTTTGAATGTAAATGTTGTTGAATTATAAATTGAGCTATCTAGTGTATATGGATATCTATTTATGATGTAAGACTTTGTATAGTCAGTTTATTGTAACGATTCATGATATATATTTGAATCGAAGAGATGTAATGTAAAGGTTGCGATTTAGGGCAATAAAGAAGGAAATGTACAAAAGTTATAAATATTCCGTAATTTTAGTGATTTTTAATATCGAATAATGATATAAATTAGAGGTTGAATGTATGGCTAACGACCGAAGTCGTGATTTTAAATGGTACGAATTTTGGGGTCGTTACAGGATTTATGTATTTATTCAGTTGATGTAACTCTTTAAGGAGAAAATTTATTTCTATCTATTTATGCTTTCATTTATTAAGGGTAGATAGACATATGATGTTTGTATAGTGAACAACAAATCTTGTGAAAATTGAAGTACCCGAATTTCGGGGTGTCACAGTAGCTATAGTAGTCCTCACTATTCTATGAAATAGTGTGATAATAAATGTAATGAGGATTTCATTTGAGTTTTGGATATTGTCTACGAGACAATATTCGTGTTAAAACTCTCAGCTTACGTTTGTCATATTGTCTAAATTAAGTTTGTATTTAAATTATGTACCATATATTTGGCGACTCAAAATAGGTTGTATGGACCTATTTTGGGGGCGTCACATAAGTGAATAATCAGCAAAGGATATACCCCTTTTAGTAAAGGGAGAGAATGCCCTATGCGATTCGATAAGTGACAACTCAGAAATCCTTGGTCAAGGTGAATGGAAATTAGAAAGAAGTTTCTAATTTACATTAATTGGAGTTGTGCATTTTGTGAATCGAAATGCATATGATTAAATAAATAAGACTTGTCAGTAATTTCGTATCTTATGTTTAATCGAGACATTGTATGGTAGAAGGATTGATTTGTACTGTAACTATTCACGGAATAGATTATTTGTGTTCTTTGGGATTAAATGTTGAATTCATATTATCCTGATGGTCATGATGCACTAATGTAAGGTGTCACTCTTGATGAAGAAAATATATTATTTATTTATATTTGAATTAAAGAAGTTTAATTCATTATAAATAAAATTAGAATGGTTCTAATTTATTTATTCTACTACCGACTTAATATTGAACCTACAGGGTCACACTACAAAAAGAGAAATATAATTTTAGAATTAATTGGCTGAATAATAATGATAAATTAGGTATATTTAATTTATTGATGGAATAAATTAAATAATTTAATATTTATAATTAAGTATTTTTAGAAATACTAAATTATAAATTAATAAGAGTAGTTTTTTTTATTATTATTATAAATAAATTGGTTAAATAATAGTAATATAATATTTGGAGAAATACTAATATTTATAATTAAGTATTTGAAGACATACTAAATTATAAATAAAGAAAAAGAGTCTTATTATTATTATTATAATAAAAGATTGAGAATTAAATTAAAACCCTAATTCCTAAAAGGTTTAGGATGGATGGTTAGTCTATAAAAAAGATGAGTCTTATTGTGGGATAGACTAATGTCAAGATTAATGCATTTAATGTTACTTTGCAAGAATTCTCTAAAACGTAAGAGAGTTAGAAGAAAGAATTAGGGCTAGCCATCCAAGGTCTTATAGAACCTGAAAATTACTTCTTCAATAAATATACTCTTTGTGGATCACCTCTTGGGCGTTGAACACTTGAGTAACGAATGTTTGATCCATGGATCTGAAGAAGCGTGAATGATCAAAAGAATTGGAGCTTGAAGATTACATCAAGGAGTTGATCATCTTCTTAAGGTATATCATTTATCCTTCCTCAATTACTAGTATTACATAAAATAATTCCTAGGATTTGCAAAAAAAATTTAAATATGACTTATGACATGCTTTCGTTGTGTTACAATATGATTGTACGCTTTAATCTAATTTCTTCAAACCAACAGTAGCATAAGAGTCATCATTATGCAAATTATTAATTATATATATGTTGATATGTGTTTAGAACAATTTAATCGCGCATAATTATTAACATAAAATTAATATTTTTTTGGAGAAAAATGAAAATACGCGATTTAAAAAAAAACTTATTCTGCCCAGAAGCGCGGCCGCGCCATATTTTAGTTTAATCAGAGCGCGGCAGCGCAACAGTTAAGATAAAAGGTTTATTTTGATTTGAAATTAAATTAAAATAAAGGTGTTTATTTTAATTAGAATTAGATTCCATGTTAATTAAAATAAAGGAGTTTATTTTAATTTGGACTTTAATTAAAATAAAGAAGTTTATTTTGATTCAAAATTGGATTCCATGTTAACTTAAATAAAGAGTTTATTTTGATTTGGGATTGGATTCCATATTTTATTTTTTCAGCAATTTTAAAGTTAAAATAAATGAGTTTATTTTGAACTTGAAATTAGATTTCATGCTAACCATAATTGCCCATTAATGATATCAATATATATATTTAATGTTTATTTTCATGAGATGAATATTTTATTGATTTATATGATGATATGTATGATAATAAAGGGGATGATTAAGGACCATTGACCAATGTGATTGGATTTAACTTTAATGGATACTTGAATGAATGTGGTTTCATAAATGGGTCTGCGTACCTCGCCTATATAATTTTTTGATGTAAATTCTATCTCCCTCCTATGTACCTCCCATTAACTGCTGATCCATGTTTCTGTTTTATTAAAAATAATATGTAATAGGACTTTATAGAATTACTCAAGAAATTGGAGCTGAAGAGAAGGAGCATTGAAGACCCATTTGTAATGAGGCCCATATTGATATTAATAGTTATATTCAAATTTTATTCTTACTGTAAGACCCAACTTTTTATGAATAAGATTTACTTTTTTTTAATAATATTCTAAATTGTAAGGTGTTGATGCAATAAATGTTATAGTTATGAGTGATATGTGCAAATTATACAAAATAAACAGCTTGCCGGAAAATATTTGTTTTGTCAGGGAATATTCTTTTGTCGAGGAATATTCGTTCGACGAAGCCAAAATAACCAATTATTGGTGGGCCCCATAACAGAATAACTGTTAGATATAGACAGCAATGGTAATAACCTTTTTTAAAAACTTGACGACAAAACTTTTATCGTTAAGTATTGAAATACTTGATAGTTAAAGAACACTAACACGCGGTACTCCACAGTAGTACGCGGTATTCCACAGTAACACGCGATATTGCACAATATCTCTAGTTATTGAGTCAATAATTGATACAGAATTCACTCAGTATTTGATTCAATAATTGCTATAGAAGTAGCCACACAATGTTTCATATTATTAATTCAATAATTGTCACAATAGTTACTGCATAGTATCTCATATTATTGATTCAATAATTATTACAGTAGCATCTGTATAATATTTTATTTTATTAAATCAATAATTGATACGATATAGTAACTCGTGTTATTTAATATGGTAATATTAAATCAGTTAGTGTTATTGACAATGTCTAGAAGTTATGTCTAAGAAATGGGTTATTTAATTGTTCGTCGTTTATTGACAATGTCTAGTTGTCAATATTGTGAGTTTGTAATATTAATTGTGAATAATTATTGAAGAATAAAAGGTGTTGATAAAGGATAATTATAATAAGTAATGTGTGGTATATATTTGTCCAATTTGTGTTATAAATAGAAGAGTTTAGCATGAGGCGTTTGTTGTAAGTTTGACTTATTATTTCATGAACTCACCATTTGCCAATTTGTCAAAATTATCGGCAAAGTTTATTTCAGTATTTTTTTAATATTATAGTAATAGTAATAAAATAGAATTTTTTTATATAAAACAGAAAACTATTATAAAGTTATTTGTTTTATTAGAATATAATTAGAATATATTATATATAAAGTTATTTGTTTTATTAGAATATTTTATTAAATAATAATCAGACAGAAATTTTTGAAATCAATGGGCGAAGCATGCACGTTTGTCAAACGTGGTGTGCTAAGCATTCTCCTATAAATAAGTTGCTTAGGTATGAAACTCACACCAGAATCACAAAATTCTTCTATAATATTGTTCGTATTTCTTTTGAGTATAAGGATACTTTGAGTGTAGCTAATAGTGCAAGATCTTCTCAAGATAATATCCTTTATACTAGTCAGATCTAGTCTCCTATTAAGGGAAGGGATATCATTTCTTTCATATTCTTAAAGGGATATCATTTCTTTCATATTTGTAAGGGATATCACTTTCTTTCATACTTCTAAATCTAAACTTACTATAGTATATATTGTTTCTATAATTTCTAAAATGATTAGAAATTCCTTGGTGGTTTGCGTTTCATCTAGTATCATTTCACTTGAACCTTTTATTTACCTGAATCTTCTTGTTGAATTTTAATTTTTATCTTTGAAATATGAATCTTGAATATCATTTTAGAATTTAACTCCACATTTTGGTCATTATATTGACAATTTGGATATTATTGTACTCTTAACAAATTAAATGTTAAACCTTGAATGTTTATTATTTTATCTCATTATTCATACAACTTCTGTTCATTCTTTATATTATTGTTACTTGTACTAATCATCAAAGAATAAAGTTATGGTAAACGTCTTTGACTTGGGTGTAAAGATGATATAATTGTTTGGTGTCTTTGTTCGGTATGGCAAGGATACGTGGTGAATGTTCTCTTTTGCCCGTAGTACAAAGATGGATTGTTGATTAGCATGATAATATTCATTGGTGCTATAATTGAATATCTTTGACCTGTAGTGCAAAGATAAACTGTTGATTCGCAAGATTATGAACATAAACTGTGTATTGGTAAAATCATGATTCTTAGTGTTACAGGCTAAGCCAGGTGCTGAAAGTTCTCTTTGGATTGGGTGCAAAGAGGAACTGCTGATTGGTGTTACAATGATAAAATATTGATGGTGAAATTTTAAAATATGAGAAGATAATTTACATTATCATAACTATCTGATTTATTATTGTTGAATGCTAAAGATAATTCATTCTTAGTTATCTTAGTCATGATATACTTACTGGGCTATTTGAGCTCACTCTTTTTCTTTTTGTTCCATTGTGCTTCTTAGGAAATGAGAATGTATCTGCGACTAGCTGAAGAATGGAGTGATGATCCGAAACTATAGAAGTATCTCAATACGTTATACAATAGTGTGGCAAAAATCGTATTGAGAATTTAAGTTAGGTGTGAATATTGTCGTACTAGACACGATACAATATTTGTATTGAAACTCACAGTATTTTTGTTGTCTTATTTTGCACGATAATTTAATAGTTGTAAATAGAAAACTTTGTATTTAAATTCTATAGTATGTATTTTGGCGACTCAAAATGGGTGGTGTGAACCTATTTTGGGGTTGTCACACTTGCACCCTAGGTTTGCCATTTTGGTTCATGATGGATCCAGTTAACCAAACTAGAATTAAGTCCATAATAATCCAAGGTAGAATATAGTATCCTATATGTGCATGCTAATTATATAGTAAATATATTTTATTATACATGGTGATGTATGTTTAATATGACGTGTGTGTGTGTGTGTGTGTGTGTGTGTGTGTGTATATATATATATATATATATATATATATATATATATATATTTGCATGCGTGCTAAACAATATAAGACAATTAATAATAAAACCCCCAAAGATAATATATTAAGTTGATTGCGTTCAAGGACATTAGAAAATGTCAAACGTAACCTTCTAGCATGGTAAATCGATAGAGTATTGAGTATTTAATATGAGTTTTTTGTGCACACACAAGGCTTGTATTAAATATTTAAGATGTTGCTTTATTACATTGGATATTTATAAAGAATTGAACGATACCATTTTGTTGTGCACACACAAGAATTGTATTTTTTCTCTTTACTTATATAGAAATGTTGGGTCTAACTTAACTTAGATTATTTTAGTTCGGATGTCCACACACATGATCGTTATAATATAAGAGGCAAAAATAAAAGGAGTTATATAGAGATGTAATTGAAAAAAGTTGTGTACTTATTGAATAAATATATAATTTGTTGTGCACACACAAAGCTGTATATTTATGGAAGTAAGATCCTTTCTCACTAAGCAAATTTTACAAAGTCACAAATACAAAAGCTGCCGAACTATATATAAAGAAGGTTATATAGTTTGAAGAAAATAGTAGGAGACACCATTTTAATAAAGGCCTAAATTAATATGGTGATTAATAATGAATGCATGATAATGTTGTTAAATTACAACTTTCACTTACAGAATCTTACTATGCCTAATTTACTATTACTGCGGAGCATATTAGATGTTAATAAGTTAACCGGACCAAACTATACATATTGGTTAATATATTAGAGAATAGTTCTCACAGTTGAAAAACTAGCATATGTCCTTAACACGCCTGTTCTTGCAACGATTGCAAAAAATTCCTCTGAGGAAGAACTTGCTACTTTTAGAAAGTGGCAAGATATATGATACAAAGGTAGCTCAGTGCATCATGTTGGCATTCATGAGTATCGTGTTACATCGTAAACATGAGAAAATGGATGCGCCTACTATGTTGCTGCACCTTTAGGATTTATATGGTGTGCAAAGTAGGGCGGCTAGTTATCAGATATCTAAGAAACTATTCCGATCTAGAATGATCGATGACACTACGGTACATACACATGCCCTCAAAATGATCAATTTGATTGAACAATTGAGACAACTGGGTTTTGTTATGGATGGAGAGTTAAACCAAGATTTGATCTTGCAGTCACTCTGCACTCCTTCTCACAATTTCTTGTGAATTTTCACATGAACAAGCTAGATGTTAGCCTGCTTGAGTTGCATAACATGTTGAAAACTTTCAAGAATCACTTTCTAGCCAAGAAAGACCAATTTTTATTGGTAGATAAACCTTCCAATAAGAGGAAACGGGTCAAAAGATCTTCTGAAAAGAAGAAAAATTCAAAGGAAAAAGAAAGAGCAAAAACAAAGGACAATAAGAAGAAAAATGATGCGGATAGCAAAAGAGTTTGCTTCCACTGTAATAAGCATGGACACTAGAAAAGAAACTGCAAGAAGTATATTGCAGAGGCTAACCATATGAAGCTTAGTGAAACTTTGGTTACAGATACAAGTTGTTTCATGATTGAAATAAATCTTTCCATAAGTCAAAGTTCTACTTGGGTATTTGATACAGTTGTGGCTCTCATAAATGTAATATTATGTAGTGCCTAAGCATAAGTAGAAAACTAAACAAAGAAGAAGTGATCATGCATGTGGAAAATGAAACAAATGTTGTTGCATTAGCCGGATGAACTTATTGTTTAGCATTGCCTACGGACAAGTCTATTAATTTAATAAGTTGTTATTACGCTCCAGTTTTTATTAGAAATTTTATTTTTCCTTGTTGGACAAGGAAGCTTTTGGTATTATATTTAAGAACACGGGTTGTTCTATTTATAATAATAATAATATTTTTTTGGAACTAGAAGATTACTTGATAGGACTTTATATACTTGACTTGCATGAAAAATATTTTGCAAATTGAACAAACTAATAAAAGAAAAGGAGATGATCATTCAACAATTGAATATATGTATTTGATGAAATACAAGTTTGAATCATTTGAAAGGTTCAAACAATTCCACTACAAGAAAAAAGCTTATGTTCCACGGAAAATTCTGTCGGAAATAGTCTAATTCCGTTGGAAATAAGTTTTTTTAATGAAAAAGTTCGTCAAAAATTCGGTCGTAACTAAGCTGGTCAGAATTAAATCCGTCAGAAATTCCGTCGAAATTACTTATTTTCGACGGAATTTCCTTCGGAAATAATTTCCGTCGGAAATAACTTATTTCCCACGGAAATTCCGTCAGAAATAAATCTCCTTTTTGTTAAAAAAAAGAGAGAAAGAACTGGACTCTAGACATCCACTGCAAAATGGTGGATATAAAAATATGGGAACAAACATGCATGGTCTTTCCATTTCAAAGATTGCATTGATAGGGAAATTAAAGGTAACCAAAACAACACAATCCATTATTGCATTATTATTTAAACAAGGAAAAGAAAAAGGCATTTACTTGTGTCATTTAAAGTAGAAACTTCAGTATAATTTCCAAAGCAAACAGTTATCTACTCATGTTCTTCGCAGAAAAACTGGCAGTAAATATACTTTAATCCTTCTTTTTGTACTTTCTTTAACAAATGATTATTGTATGTTTTTGTGCAGTAAGAAGATTGAAAACGTTGAGACCTAAGACGTCTGCTGAGGGGAACTCTCATTCCTTAACATCTACTGCTGAGCCATCTTGGAAGAGACGCTACCCTTCAATAAGCTTACATTCAACTAATTAAACTCAAAGCCCATTCTTAACTTATTGTGGGAAGAGTGAGAGACAGAAAGATAATCCAAGTGGCTTAAGGTCAATTTTTTAAGTATAGGGAGTAGTATGAACCATGCTAAGGTCTTAGCAAGACACATCCCCAAAACTGTATCTTCTAGTAATTTGGAAACTATTTCCATAATGTCAATGCCACTTACTGATTTTAAACAGTTCTGTAAAGGCCTCGTTTAAGATCTTTGTATTTCTAACCTAATCTCTCCGCATTTTTTTAACTTTCTTTTAAATTTTCTTTTTAATATTGTATTATCCAATAAGTACGTTATTTAATATTCCTTAGCAAGTAGGACGCTATGGGGAACGAAGACATCTTTAAATAAGCTACATAAAGCTCGAGGTATTGTCATGATGTCTTAGAATATGAAATTTTAAGTTGACGTTTTAGAAATTTGATACATTTCTATAGATTTCACCAATCCTTTCAAAAAGTTATTCATAAATCATTTTGTTTGTTTTAGTGAACTAGTTATTTTGATGTTAGGTAGATTACTTATTCTGTTTCAAAAAGATGGTCATTTTTTACAATATAGGTAAAATGGAAAATTGATCATAAACTAAGGGTTCACGTAAAATCACTTCCTAATTTGCTTAAAATCACCAAAAGTGACCGTCGTTGTGATTAGGAGGGAATAGCAAAACTTAAAAGACATATTTTGATACTGGGCATAAAAAAGCAATCAAGAGGCTATTGTGAAAATACAACCAAAATCAGCTGCATTATCATCTTATGTGTAACAACCATAGATTGGCGAAGAACTCCGTTTAGCTTACTTTTCCTTTGATATATCAAATTTTCTTCTATGGTGTGTTAGAAGTTTTCTGGTCTTGATCCATAATTCTATCGAGTCCATAGGCTAACCCACTCATAGAGTCATAGTCTATAGGATAAACCAATCAAGAGGCTAGTACAATGTTGAAGTTTGAGCTAAACTCACATTCATAATCTCAAAACGCCCATAAGATGTCTCTGAAAACATAACATCTTAGAAAACCTTGTTCTCTAATGTTAGGCCTCCTAATGGTCATGTTTAGATGGCATTTAATCCCTTTACTTATTATGAAATTAGGCAAATATAAATTACAAGTTTTGTGGACTGGATTATAAGAAATCATAACAATGTTTCTAATTTCCTTAAGAAACGAAAAATAGCACAAGTCTGACATTATTATATATGAGCATCACAAGTATAGTTCACAAAATGGTCCAAAATTATGAATGAGAAAAATGAGAAAGTTATGATATCACTTTTTAGAAAATAACAAAGCACTGGTTCTATGTAGTTATCTACTTAAGTAACCAGTTAGTAGAGGTTTAAGCTGCTAGAGAATAAACTCAAGCATTAAATATTGGAAATCAAATGTAAGTCAAACAAATTGAACCCAAAACCTTTTTAAACCCAAAAATATGATTCTATTTTAAGTTACCAATTGTTCTAAGCTTAGCCCTAAGAGGATGGCCCCAAACCACCCAACAATGTGTATCATGCTGGAAATATATAACAAACACAGGTGAATATAGCACCAAAAAATAATCCAAGAATCATCTGATAATTGCATTGGACCTTTGAAATATTGATTGTTGCACTATAACTCATAAACAAATCAAAAGATCAAAGTGAAACTCAAGGAATCAAAACTAAGTAAACTTACAAGAATTAACAATTTATGAATTTAGTAAATTTAGTAAAATGAGCACATATATTGGAAAAAAGAAAAAGTCAGAAATTTTAATTTGGAAAACTAATGGAACCTACCTCAATTTCTGCCCCAATCTGCTGTAAATCCATGGGAGGAGGTCTGCCATGACTTTCTCCCAAATTTTACTTTTTCCCCAATCTCTTTTTTATCTACCACTCTTCTCTTTCTTATCCCCAATTTCTCTCTTCTCTTGCTGATTAGGGTTTTAAGGTAGTAGAATTTGAAGGTATTTTGCAGATTGGGAAGGGAGGAAGAGAGTGATTGAAGAGCTGAGAGATGTGAGGTGCGAGATGCGTAGAAAGCGAGAGGAATTTATCACCGGAGTGAGAAAGAAATTTTGTGATCAGAGTGAGAAGGGATTTGAAGGCTGATTTGTGAAGAGGGGAAAATGAAATAAGAAGGGTCGCGAACTGTGTATTACAAGGATTTTATTTCCGACGGAAGTAATTGCGACGAAAGTTTTCATCGGAAAAATCTTTATTTACGACGGAAGTAATTACGACAGATTTTTTTATATCAGAATTAGGTTATTTTTGACCAATATAATTCCATCAGAAATAACCTTTCTTATTGTAGTGTTCAAAAGTGAAACAAACTTGTAAAGTAATAGAATTCTTTAATTGAATCGAGGAAGGGAATACTGGAGCAATGAGTTTTTAGATCATCTCAAATGGTTTTCTCTCACAATGGATGCCTCCCAGTATGCTACAATTGAAAGGTGTATCTAAAAGAAGAATTCATACTTTGTTGGACATGGTATGGTCCATGATGAGTTTTACCGTTATTCCAGTATCCTTATGGGATTATACCTTAGAAATGGTTGCATATCTACTAAATAAAGTACCCTTAAAATCTGTTCCAAAGACTCCATATGAGTTATGGACATGGAGGAACCCTATTCTTAAGCATGTTAAGATTAGGGGTTGTCCATCTTATGTGAAAAGGTTTCAATAAAATAAGCTTGGGACAAGATCTGATAAGGGCAGATTTGTGGAATATCCTAAAGTAAGTTTAGTGTATTATTTCTAAAATCCTACTGAGCAAAAGGTGTTTGTTGCGAAACACGTTACCTTCTTGGAAAAGTAGTTTATGCTTGAATGGGCTAATGGGAGGAAGATAGATCTTGAAGTAGTTCAAGAACCATAAAACACTGTAAATCAAATAGAGGAACATGTAGTTAGACCTATTGTACCAAAGCCGAATCGTAATTTGGGAAGAGTACCGAAGATACCTAGGAGGTATAGATTTATCATAAATAATGATGATAAGGTAAGCATCATATAGGATGATGATCCATTAATATACGATGAGGTTATGAATAGTAATGACTCAGAGAAATGGCAGATGACCATAAAATCCAAAATGGACTCCATATATGAAAAAGTAAGTGTGGACTTTGGTTTAATGGATCTTTAAGAGAAAGGCTGAAGCAAATAGCAAGGTGGCGACCTATAAGACTAAACTGGTTGTAAAAGGTTTCAAACAAAGTCAAAGAGTTGACTATAATACATCTTTCCTGGAAACAATACTCAAGTCAATTCAGATTTTACTTGCGATTGCAACTTACTATGATTACGAAATCTGACAAATGGACGTGGAAACGCTCTTCCTCAATAGGAGATTGGATGAGTATATATATGATACAACCAGAGGGATTTATTTCAAAGGTTGGAGAAAATAAAGTATGTGAGCTACAACGATCCATTTATGGATTGAAGCAATTTTTTCAAAAATAAAACATTCGTGTTGATGAGACAATCAAAAGAGTTTAATTTTATAAAAAGACAAGGATGAACTATGTGTATACAAGAAGGTCAGTGGGAGTACAGTGACATTCCTAGTATTATATAATGATATACTATTGCTAGGGAATGACATACCAATGCTATAATCAGTAAAGATAAAGTTATCTAAACATTCCTCCATGAATGATTTGGGAGAATCGTCCTATTTATTAGGGATAAAGATCTATATAGATAGATTTAAAAAGATGCTCGGCTTGACCCAAGTAACGTATATTCATTCGATGCCAAAGGGGTTTAGTATGTCAATCTCCAAGAGAGATCTCATATTGATGAGCTATGGAATGTATCTCTCTAAGAAATTGTCCCCAAGTAACATATATAATGAAATATACTAGAGTTTGACGTTGATCAGTTATATTCTGGAGAAGATCATTGTACGACAGTGAATAATGTTGGGCAAAATCCAACTGAGCACATCATGCAAGTATATGTGGTCAACAAGTAATAAAGTGATAAGTCGAGTATTGTCCCACGGAGAAAATAAACTGTATTCTATTCTAATAAGCACCAATTTTGTATTATATCAGTTTCTTTAAACAAAAGATGAATGTTGTAAAATTTATAAAATTAAGTAATTAATTAAATCTAAAATAATTATCACAAAATTTAATCATATATTAGAGACTTAAGACTACAACTTCACTTATTGATTCACTTAGATTAACACACTTCCTGTTAAGCCACGTTAATTATTTTGGATTGTGAATCAAGAACACATAAGTAAATATGACCATCTCTAATGCATCAAACTCAAATCAACTTAAATCCACATATGATAAAATTAAGATGAACACCCTTATTAACTAATCCACTATATCTCTAACTATATGAATTACAATTAAAGAGGATTTTAAGAATAAATTCTTTATTAGATTACATGCGATGTATAATATATCTCTATCCTAGACATAAATAATGAATTCCAGCTACATGCAGAAAATACAATCACATGCTATTATGATGAAGTCTAAATCTATACTTCATCTCTCAAGTTCATATAGATTACTACGGTAATTATTAACCATGCAATTAATCTTTTAAGAAAGCTTGTTAATCCCAGTTACACAATAAGATCCATTGAAGTCTTAAATAGAAATTTAGTTCAACATCATTGAATTAAAATCTAAAATCCACAAGTGATAAGAATTCTGAATACAAGTAAAAGACAAAGAAAGAGAGGAAAATTTATGTAGTAATCCTTTGTCTTTTCTCCGCTCTTACCTCGAATCCTTTTTACTTACTCCTTTGCTTCAATTCTCCAAAAACTAGATTCAAACTAGGGTTTGTTCTATCTCTTTGTTGTCTCTCCATGTCTATTTAAGATCCCTTACGTTCCCTTTAAAAATCAACTATGAAAATCCTTTCCAAAATCAAACTCTCAAAATAAGGTAATTGTCTCGTCCCGATCAATCTACCCCGGCGGATTTAATGAACTAGGGAATCTTCCCCGGCAAATTCAACAGATGAATTCGCCCCGACGCATTAGATGAGCTAAGGAGTCCGTCCCGACGATTTCACTTGAGCCTAGAAGCTACAAATTTACCTTTATCTCCAGATTTTCCTCTTTTCACTATCCTAAGCCAGTTCCTACAATGCAAACACAAAAACAAGTAAAATGATACTAAAAACACTCAAAGTAACAAAGAATAAAGCTCAAAAGATACCCTATTCGTAGGTATAAAACCCACTCATCAAATACCCCCAAACTTAAGACTTTGTTTGTCCTCAAACAAAACAACTAATACAAATGCACACTAACTACATGCCTACGAATCAAATAATCAAGTAACCTATAATCCAAGTTTTAGGCCTCAAAGGTAGCATAAATATCTCAAACAAAACTTCTAACTAATGCAAAATATTCAACTTAAACCAATCAATGCAATATACATGTTATCAGCCATATTGTGTGTGTGTGCAATTCAACTAATTTAATCAATCAATCACAACTCAAATCATCTACATAATTAATTTCTTAGAAAAAAAGTTCTATTTTTGTAAACTCCAAAGGTGAACACATCCAATCTGACTATAGCAAGCAAAATTCTAAGCAAAGGGGTATCAACAAGGTTTATTACCTTTTACTAGTTCACCGACATGTGCAATGTCTAGTTTTATTAGGCTTTTCACTATCCACGTAGCAAACTTTTGACCAATTACTCCCAAGCTAGTTGGCTTTAGGGCAATAGGTGTTAAGACACCCCTACAGTTCTAATAACTCGAGTAGTAAAGGCCACAAAACTAAACTAGTCAAATGATTATTATTATTATTTTTAAATCTAGTCTGACTTATGCAATGCTCAACTCTCTTAGGCTTTTCAAAGTTACCCTTTTAACGAACTTTCCACCAACGACTCCCAAACCAGATGGTTTTAGGGCGCTAGGTGTAGAGACATCCTTAGGGCTTACTTGTCCGAGTAACAGAGGCCACAAAGTTAAACTAAGCCAATTTTTATTATATTTATTTATTTATTTTTAACATCTTAAAGTACCCCCAAACTTATTTTCATGCCCGTTTTACTCTTCCTAGATTTTTCACTGATTTTATCAATTTTTATCCCAAAATTTCTCACCGGAAGCATATTATGAAAGATTTAAATTTAAATTAATCAATTAGTCAATTAAAGGCTTTACTTGTTAACATGAATTTTAGACAGATATACTCAATTTCATGGTTAAAGTTATCACCAAACATTGGTTTTCCATTCTACCCAAGTCACTACTATCCAAAATGTCTTATCATAGGCCAAACTTAGATAACTATGCCTTATCATACTTGATTCATGCAACATCAGATAACTAGATGCAACTTAGTCCTAAAATTCATTAACTACCATGCAAAATACAAAATGCAACATAACTACTATACAAACTATGTAACTATCACTAAACAACTTGCATACATAACTGAAATAAACATGCAACTATCTAACACGCAAAACCCATAAAATCAGACTCAATAATGTCCTCATTGTGGAAATAGAAAGAATTTAATAGCCTAGGACTTTCCTAAAGAGTCAAGCGCCGGGTTCGACCTCATCTGCTTCGTTTGACTCTGGTGGTTAAACTGGCAATGGCCGCGGAACTAGAAACTGAATTGGATTAGCATTTAGATTCATCCTTGCAAATATCTCAGTCAATGCCGTGTTGAAGCTATCATGATACTCAAATATATGGCCTTGTCGCTCTGCCAACCTCGGATTATCTCTATCAATTTTCTTAAACTTATCATCAATGTGTTTCTGCAGATTATAAAATTGACTGCTAAATTGTGCCTTTGTTCGGGACGGAGAAGTACTAGTTGTACCATCCGACTCTTTCTCCTTATCATCCTTATCATTCTCTTCATCCTCGAAAGTAAATGGAAAGGTGAAACCAAGTCCACGTGGGTGCGACTCTCCCCCTGCCCAAACTTTGTAACACACTATCAACTGGTGACCCAAAAGTAGTAAAGGGTATTTTATGGCTTCATCTGCTCTACATCTCACTCCAACTTGATGGCACAATCCACAAATTAGGGATGGATGTGGTAAGCCCCCATGAATAAGACCTTTTAAGTAATGTCGAATATAAAATTGAATAATAGCCCCCACATTGATCTTGAAGTCTTTCACAATGGCATACATGAGTGGAGCTTTTTCTTTCGTAACATCACTGACATACTGAGAGGGTAGACAGATTATCTCTATAATTTTGAACATGACTTTCTTAGTAGTCTACGGCTATAAGGAAGTTCTTCTCGACACACTATGATCCTTTCTCGTCTTTCCTGGCAGTCTACGAACTTCGAGATCTACTATCCTGCAGACTACGATTCTGCCTTGATAGTTCTCGAGTTTTTCTTGACTCCCCTGGCAGACTACGATTTCTGGTGTAGTGCTCGACAATTAGACAAGCCTATCTATTACATTATAAGATCAACCTAACAAGCTTGATCTTTTTATATTTATAATCCTTGTACATCATTTCTTTATAATGACTTTACAAAGTTGTTTTGCTTATGTAGGATCAGCTTAATATATTTGATCAATTCATTCTAAGTCCTTGTACATATGTTCCAATTACCTATCGAAGGACTTTACAACTTTTCTTAATGCAAGCATACTTGCATATTCATTCATTTATATCATAATCAAATCATATATAAATAGGAATATCATTCACATGTTTATTCCTAACAATCTCCCCCTTTTTGATTATGACAAAAATAATTAGTGCATATGCATGAGATAAATGAATCTTATATACAGTAAGTAGCTGTATTTCTAAAATAGATAATCATGAATGTCATTGATAATAATATGGAATTACATAAACTATGACACTTTACACCTTGGATCTAGAACATACCTAACTAGATAGAGATGTACCTTTTAGGCTCCATGTGCATCTCCAAGATGTCTATTGATCAGCTACTTATCTGCTTGATCTTTTTGCTCCTGTTCCCCTTGGGATGATGAGTTCATTTCTTTTCTCCGCTCCCCCTCAGATTCATGCTCTTCTTTTTCTAGCACCCCCTCAAACTCTGTATTCATAGGATCATCATCCTTTGGCTCCCTCTCAGATGATGATTCTGCTTCTGCTACTGCTATCTTCTTCTTCTTCTGTAACTTTGCCTTTCTCTTGGCCTTCTTTTCTTTTTTTCTTCTGTGCTCCTTACTCCTCCTTGAGTGCTTCTTTCTATGTCTTTTTTTCTCCCCCTTTTTATCATTAATCACTTGTAAAAGCTGCTCCATGTTTGACATAAGTTGCTCCATCAGGTAAAATGAGTTACCAATCTCAATCTTTAGTTCTTGTTGGCTCAGCTCAAGTTGTAGGGAGAAAGGTTGATTCAGATTATCATTCTTGTCAAAGAGGGATATTATTTTCTCTTCATTAACCTTCTGTGCTCGTAGAGCTTCTTCCTTTTGATCATTCATAGTCTTTAGATAGATTTGATCTCTCTCTTTGATTTTGAGAGATATATCAGACATAGTGGCTTGGAGTTTGTATTGAAACATATTCTCTCCTTCTTCTCACACCATCTTTGCCTCTTCAATGATGATAGTTATTGTCTTAACCAACTCATCAGAATTCTTAAGTAACTCATGCTCTGTAGAAGTTTGATCATTTGGTTGGGCAGACTCTTGTTGAGCATCAGAGTGAACTCTACGATTTTCATTCTCAGACAATTTTTTGAAAGAAGTGAGAATCTGATAAATTGTTGAGTGCCAGTCATTGTTAGAGGATGAAGGAATATCAAACAATTTTTCTTGGACAGAGGGAAGTTTTACATACTAAACTTGATCATCTTCAATGGTAGAGTGAAGGGACTCTACGATCATCCATTTGAGTATAACTTCTGCCATCAGAACCCACTCTACTATTATAAGGAATGTAGTGGTTGCCAGTATGTCGATAGATTTTGAAGTGAGACTGGTCTTTGATCATCTTTGTTGCAAACTTCTTTACCCTTGGAAAGTTCTGTGACACCAGCTCCAGGTTAGGAAATTGTGTGTAACACCAGCTGAAGTAACTTCCATCCTTTTTAGTATATGCCTTTAACCAGGGCATCCATGGAAAGAACCATCTCATCAAAAGGTCACCAGGATTGTACAGAATTGTAGTGCAATCTAACTCCATGTTGTTCCAGTTGTTGAACACATTGTATGTAGTCATCCTTACAACTTTGAGTTGTTCATTTCCATAGCTTATCCATCTTTTTACTGGTACATCTGGTGGTTCATCAAACACTTCCACCACTATTCTTCTGCTAATTCTTGCTAGAGAAAGAACATGATAGTCTGCTAATTCCTCTGATTCTTGATTTGTAGAACTAGAATCTTTTTCCATTTCTTCACCTTCTGAGCTTGAATCATGCTGACTTCTTTCATCTGATTCATTAATGAATCCTTCATGCTGACTTTCATCACTAGTGCCTTCTTCAGCATCTTCTCCCTTGGATTCAGACTTATCATCACTCAATTTAATGATTGCAGTAGAGGGTTCTCTTTGCTTCTTTGGGACAGATTTAACAAGCAGTATGTTGCTCTTTCTTCTCCTTAGAGGGTCAACTATAGGAGAGTCAGACTTTTTTTCTTTTTTAGAATTTGAAGCCTCTGTATCATCAGATAAGCTTCCTTGATGTTCAGCAATAATAGGGGCAGGTCCTTCTTCTTTGGACTCAATATCTTTTGAATCATCAGATTGACTTGTTTGGACTTTAGCAGTAGGAGACGTAGTTGTTTCAGCTTTCAAACTTTCTTCAGCAGTAGAGTTGTTGCCCTGAGGGTTAGCCATAGGACTTGTTCGTTATTGAGGCTTTCAGTTCCCTTCTCATCTTCTGACTCTACGTTTCTTCTTTGGTAGATAGACTTTCTTAGGGAATTGGGGCTGACTTCTTCATCACCTTTGTTTTCTTCTTGGATGGATGTTGGAGTAACCTGCTACTCCTTCTTTTTGGGGTTTCTGCAGTTGATGCTTTTTCTTCTCCGGCTCCATGTCTCTTTTTGTTAGTGGAGAGACTGCATGATGGAGCATCTGTATTCTTCACACTCTTAGACACCTTCTTTACTTGAGTGGCTGCTATAGGTACAGAGTCATCAGATTGAGATATCTTGCTTTCCACCTCTTGTGCCTTTCTCTTCTTTACTGACACCTTGCTGCTGCTGCTAGAAGTTATTAGCCTCCTGTTTTCCTTAGGATTTTTCTTCCAATTTTCAAACAGCTATGGGGACATCACTTTATGGACATTCAGTTGTTCTCCCTCATCATCCTTTATCTTGCTTTTCAGTTTCTTCCTTAGGACAATGCTCAAGAGTCTTCCATGAAAAACCTTTGTGATGGGTTTATCTGTAGACTTCTTTGTCTCTGCCTTTTCCAGCCATTTGGTCAACCAATCAATTAAAAGGGCTCCGAAGTTCATCTGCTGCTTTATGACAATTACAATCATGACTCTCAGTTGCAAATCACTGACAGTATCATGCATGGGATGTATTTTCCTGTAATCTCTGCCAAGAATTCAAACTCCTCAGGAAACTCCTTCTTCTTTATATCCTTCAGATTTACGTTCCTTTGTAACGCATTAACCTCTTGCCTTCTTCAATGTTAACTTCCTCGAGATTTATCAGACCTTGGTCGGGAAACCCTAGACATTAGTTAATGTCTGATGCCCTTATCTTCAGGCTTGCTTCTTTGACCTTTGTGGATAGAAGCCCAAAATCTATCGATGTATTGGAGTAGAATTACTTCATTAGCTTTGTATAGACTAGAGTGTTAGCTTCCAAGCATTCAGAAAACCCAACATTCTTTATAAGCTCAAGTATATCCTTGAACTTCTTTTTTGATCTTTCGAACTTCTTGAAGCCGAGTTGGATTCTAGTTATAACACGCCATTCTTCCATTTTGAGGGTTCAAAATTTATGGGTATTTAGTTTCAGACCTCCTATGAGAGATAGTTGGATGCGATTTGGGCGAATCTAGAGGTTTAATAGATTCAAGCTTTGAAGATGATTTTAGGGTTTGAAAAAGGGAGGGAGAGAGGTTCGATAGCTTCTAAAAACTATTTGGAAATTTTTAATTTGTCTTCATGGCAGTTCCTTCTAACTCTACATAAGCTGTGATGTGTTAACCTGTCATTGGTTGCACGATGCCCAGTAAGAAATTGTAACTCCCCATAAACTGAATAGTTTTTCAGTTTTAATTTTCTTTTAAGAAAATAAGCATTACTGACGTAGTTTGACCATTGAACTTTTCAGTACGTAGAGTAGTTGGGTGAGGTAGCTATGGACTCTACGATTTTTTGTGTCGACTCAACGATCGTCTTCTGAGAGATGCTTTAGTGGATGATTTGACACTGATCCTCATCTTGAAGTTACATGACTTAACCACTGATGTACTCCGAGATAGTTCGGGTCTGAGGTGAGTTTGCAGGGCATCTTTCCAAATTATATTCAAACTTATCTTCACATGATCTGAATAGTTGGGCATGTGTCTAGTTCTTCCGAGCTCCCTATGAGCTATTGTATCCTCTTGGAAGACTGCAATCGTCGAGCCTACTCTACGATCATTGAGGTTGCACTACGATTGTCGAGTTCACTTCAGAATCTTCACTATGAACGTTGTCTGTCCTGGTCCTTGAGATGAACTTGACTAAACATTCCTTCCTGGTTAAGGTGGCTCAGGAAGGGCCAACCTCTTAGAGTGAACTAAGGGTCGGGTTTGTCCCTGAGGCGCTTTCGAGATAAAAAACTTTAGAAGTGATTAGCACTGATACCTCATTTAACATTTTTTGCTGGGGAGTTCCTCAACTGGCATTAGACATTTGTGTTGGCTATAATCATGGTGTCCTCTTGCTCTTACACTACGATCAGATGTTTGATCGTAGGCGTTCCACGATTTTTGAATTGGGTGGTTGACAAGGTTATCAGTTGCATGTTTTTGAGACATTCCTACTGACTATGGATCTTCATTTGGTTCATCAGCCATAAATTTTTGGGACTTTGTAACTGGTACATTACTTCATAGTGTATTTTTGATACTCTCAGTGCTTCTTTTCCTTAACAGATCACTGCTCCCCCATAGTTGATACTATCATCTCAGAGAGGTGTGAGATCTTCTTCTTCATGTGCTTCAGAAGGCAGCCTTGTATATCTCCTTCTGACTGAAGTCATCACAATCATTTAAACCTCCTTGGATCATAGAAATAGATATCTTCAGGACTGATCATTCTAAGATAATTTGGCAGAACTACGAACGTAGTCTTCTTTGATAGTTTGTACTTGTGGAGTTTTACTTCTATAATGAGTTTCTCGAGGGTTCTTCCCAAATGATATGATTTGGATGATTGAGCATATAAGACCCTTTTTATCTTAAGGTGAATGGTCTGCTTTCATATAGAAATCAGCAACCATGTGAGCTTCATTCATGTTAGCTTAGCAAGTCTTCAAGGACAGGCTTTGACAAACAAGGATTTTGTTAGAAACATTTCTGAAATGTCTTAAGCCTTCTGCTGGTTGAATCTTCTTGACTAAAGTCTACTGCTTTAGAATTCCTTAGTGTGGTCAGATAGACCAAGCACCTGCAGGTTAGATAAATTTCTATTTTTGGTACCCATGGTTAAATGGGTCCTGCCAGGTTAGCTTTCGAAATCCATGTTCCTCATATATTTGAATTTTCATCATATTGATCACCAAAAATAATATTCATACATGTATCCAATTTAGATATGACATTTTAATATGCATGATGATGAGTGTGTGTAAGATTAACTATTTTAATAAAACACTCTTTTTTTTATAGTTTCATCATTTGCTTTGTTATGTTCACATGGTTTAAATGTTCACAGAGTGAGAATCAACTCTATCAGTTATTTGTATCTGGTTGATTCATGGAGGTGATCAGTTTCTATGAATCTTCAAGATACTCTTGTAGAACTGATCATACTCTATGTGTTATCAAAAATCTAGAACATATGTTTGTACATACATACTAACCCATCAGCAAAGAATACTCCACTTAAGATTAATTAAACCTTGATATGCTTATGACCAATTTCAGACTTCTTTCAAGATGTTATCTTCAACCTAAAACTTGGATGGAGAGAAAGTTTGTTAGCATTTGAGTTTCCAAACTCAGTGTACTTTCTCTCTTCCCTTTTTTATGTAGAGTGTGGTCTCTTGATAGAAAACAGTTATAGTGCATAAGGTGATGTAACACAATGTACACATTTATATTAATGAGGAACCGTACCTTTCCATTGTCAGTTTCTTGACAGTCATTTATCTTGATATAATGAGGTTAGGCCTTGATGTGCATATTTTTCATTTATTTCTGACAACTTGTTGCTCCAGTTGTCCTTCGATTAATCAGTCATAGTCTTGAAGATGTAAGCCAAGAGAATCTTGGCAGCTTTAGTTCTTTGACAACCTTGAGTCCTCAGGGTTAACATCCACCTGCTAGTTGGCCAAATACATATTTGAGAAGTTCTTCTTTCTTCTCTGGATAAGTACTTCTTAGCGTATATGACCTTTTTATCTTTTAGACTGGTGGATGCTTGACTCTTTGCTGTTGATGCCTCTTGAGCTCCCTTGTCTGGTCTTCAGACTACAAGATTGGCTATGGCCAAGGATTGGTCTTGTTATTATGGAATTTAAGAGCATGGACCAATCTGAGCAGCTTCAGGTGTATATACACATGTACCTGTACACAATATTTCCAATGTGTGAACTCATCTGCATTTACAAGTGACTTACTACTAAACTAAGTTTAGAACAATGTTTGTGCCTAGGATCAGACTCAAAGCAATTAGCTTTTGAATATAGCTTGAGAACCTGCTATGATACCAAGTGTTAGTTCCCAATATGCACACAATAGATCTAGAAGGGAGGGGTTGAATAGACCCTTTTTATTTTCAAATACTTTTCTCGTTTATTTTGTATTGCTAATGAATTAGCATATGACAAACATAAAAATCTTTCCAAGCACAACGGAATAAGTAAAAGATCTCCTTCATTGATATATTCATGATCATACATACATTGTTCGTAGAGTTAGTTAAGTTGTAAGTAGTTAATACATACATATCATTTATAGCAGTTAGGTACATAATGTAAATGACAGTAAGTAAATGACAGAAAGTTAAAGACACAAGGGATTTTAAGTGGTTCAGAGACTCAAGCTCCTAATCCACTCTTCTACTTTAACTAGCAGGATTTCCACTAAGGAATGGCAGCACCCTGAATCACTAAGATTCCTTCAAGGCCAGCAGCCTTGAAACTTCAATTCACTAAGAACTCTTCAAGCCCAATAGACTTGAAAATTCTCTAGTTCCTTAGGAATTCTTCAAGCCCAGCAGGCTTGGAACTTCATTTAGTCCCTTCGGAGAAGGACCCCTCAGGCCTTGGCTAGTTGTTGGTGTAGTTATTGTTGTTGGTGCCTTGCTGCTAAGATGTCTTAAAGCTTGAAAATCTTCTGTACCTAGCAGCTTGGCGTGGTCCTCTTTGCATTCTGCTTAGAGTTTGGACCACATCTTCTTTGGTGCAACTGATCTTCATTCTGTTATGCTCATCTTCATTCAACGTCAGCTGTGCACCATCACCATTTAGGTTTGCTAAGTGTTTGAGCTTTTGGTAGACTCCGTCTGGCACTTAGCATTCCCTGAACCCTTCTTGAATGGTTTGCAAACATGGTTCTGCTTCTGTTCTGTTTCAGCTTTTGGTTCATGGTGACTCGTTGAGTGGCTCGCTGGATCTTCTTTATGCTCTGCCACTTTTCTGAATGCTATCTTCTTGGCCTTCTCGGCTCTCAGCTTAGCTGCCATCTTCAATGGCATTCTCATCATTGTTGAGTGAAGCTTTAGTCTGTTTGAGTCCTTCTTCAAATCTTCTTCACTTCCACCTTCGTAGTCTCATTGTCACTAAGACTTGCTCTGTTAAGCTCTGGTGGAACTCGTAGAGTCAACAATCTAGCATTCCAACAACTCTACGATTCTTCAACTCAACAACCCTTGATCTTTGAAGCTCTGGCTGATATATACTCCTTCCCAATCTTCCCATTAGAATATAGCCGTTTAAAGCTATTTGAATTACTTCGCAGATCTCGAGTTATTTTGTGTAGACTACAGATGTGACATGACATCCCCTTTTTTAAACTTTCTGACACTGCGGTCTACTATTTCACCTACCCCGTCAGAGATGTCACTTTGATGTCTCGAGCAAGTAGTCATCTTTATTTCTTCTTTCTGACTTCTCGATTAGAACGTCAGAAGTTATCCTTTTGCATCGATACTCTCAAACAGCAATGTTCGAATATCAGTCTTCAGATTGAACCATTGCCAATGCTTCAATCTTTAGATGACTGAACTCTACGATTTTGATGCAGATGTTCTTGGACCTGATCGTAGTGTGTCTTGTTGAATATTTCTCATTGACTGGTTGAGACAACACTACGAATCTGAATAAGTGTTCATTTGATATTCAAGGTAGAGCACATATTCCTTCTCTTGTGCAGTGCTTCAACGCTTCTATTTTTCTCGACTGATCTCAGGAACTGATAGCTTGACTCCTTGTTCTGGTCTCTTCTGAATAGCAAGACACATCAGATTTGTGGCATGCCCAGCTCACTTTCTCCTTATGATCTCCCGTTCAGTTATCATCAATGGACAGACCCATGCTTAATCACTTTAGCCTTGTTCTTCATAGGCTGACCAGTATCTCTATGTACACTTTATCATATCCTACTTTGTTTGGCAAACACTACGATTCTGGTTACTCCCAAGATCGTTGTCTTCTTTTCTTTTGACAGCTACTGCATTTGCTGACTTTCCTTAGTCAGTCATTTTTACTGAAGTCTTCTTCTGATCAACTTGTGGAAGACTTCATCTTGAATGGCTTCACAACTCAATCTGGATGTTGATTGGGCTAGTGCTTGGATCTTCTGTTAGCTTGCATGCCATTCGTTGAGTGCTCTCCGATTTCCTTTAGGTGGAATGTATC
Source organism: Panax notoginseng (assembly GCA_016801055.1). NCBI lineage: Eukaryota > Viridiplantae > Streptophyta > Magnoliopsida > Apiales > Araliaceae > Panax > Panax notoginseng. The sequence continues at coordinate 245,075,732 of CM029012.1, forward strand.
TTTGCAGCTCAGACCAAAGGCTTCATACTTTGGATATTCTGGGAGTGCTCATTTGTTGAGAATCGTGTTTTACTCTACGATTCCGCCTTGGCGTTGTGAGCACCTCTGTTGAAGCCTTAGTTCTTCACTCTACGATTTAGCTTTGGTTGTAAAGACACTACGACTCCAAGATCAGATGTTGACACTTTACGATTTATGTCTTTAAGCTTGTTGTCTTCATCTGATTTGGCTTCACTTTGATCTCTGCCTCTAATATGATCAGTAGACTCTACGACTCCAAGTGTGGTCTATGATTCTTGACTTGGCTTTGGTAGATGCTTGTAGACACTCGAAATCTTCTGCACACCTATTACTAACATTGTAGGAGGGCAGATTCATCTTTCAGAGATAAACCTGGAAGACAGCTCATATCCAGTCTGGATATTACCGGAAGTTCAGTCTCAACCCCGGAACACACACCAGGACTATCAGTTCCAACCTCGGAGATAACCCCGAGGCATGCAGTTCCAATACCAGAAATTCCACCGGAGAAGGCCGATTCATCTCGGAGATAACCCCGAGGTATTCAGTCTCATTCCCGACACTGGGAATAGCAGCACTAACCTTGGAGATAACCCTAAGGAATGCAGTTGCAGTTCTGGAGATAACCCCAAAAATGCTTATTTCAAAGCCATGCAAACAACTTTAGAACACTCGGCACTCACACCGAGGCACTCAATACAAGACCCGAAGATAACACCGAGAAGACATGCACACCTCAGAGATGACACTGAGGACCTTCAACACTTGCAGTAGTCAAATCTCAGAGATAACCTTGAGCAACATCTGCTTTATCAGACCAAACTGGACATAACCCCAGTGAGGGGCAAAGTCGTCATCTTGCCACCTTGACGCAACATCGCACCATCTCAACACTTACATTTCTACACAGCAATGTCCCACAATAACCAAGGAAGTCCAATCCCGAGTGACTATTGCGCAGGATAACGGATAGAATTTGAAGCTTGAAGACCGGAGGGCATGGTCCCATCTTCTTGACTTCATACAACCTCTAATCCCATGTCATTGCGTAACTCTCAACAATAGCGGTTCGAAATAGGTCTTATATACCTCAATCGGATGCCCGGATTAAAGTTCTAAAAGTTCGAGCAGACATCACGTTGCATGCGTACACGTACTTCGAGACAGCGGGACCCGTGGAGCCCGGGCCACCCCAGGCAGCCACAGGTACACCTATGGCTAGCCGCCCCCTCTAGTAAATAGAGGGCTTGGGGTGGCCATTTTGTAAGAAAAAAAGGCGAGGAAGCCCTGTCTAATTTGCTCTGTACACACCCTAAACTAAGTGCTTTCTCATTTTAAACACTTGTAAGCTCATATATAGCTACTTTTTACCGGCGGGAGCCGAGTGTTCATCCACTTAAAGCTATAGAAGTCTTCCTTGGCAGCCCACTGTAAGCCTTCTTACACACTTTAAAGCCTTTCTTTCATCTTTGCACACACTATTCTTCACGTTGAGAGTCGTGTTGCGTGTGTATGCCCGGACTTCGGTCCGTGTTTTCATTTCAGTTTGTATGTATATATATATATATATATATATATATATGGACTAACATTATCGAGTTATGCCTCGATTGAGCCTAGACTTACGTCTGGAGCGTTTAATTGCTTTTGTATATATACATACTTATATATATGAACTGTGTGTCGAACTCTGTTCGATGAGCCTGGATTTTATATTCAGTGCGTTTACTGCTTTAATATATATATATATATATATATATATATATATATATATATATATATATATATATATATATATATCTTATATATATTAACTGTTGTCGGACTTTTTTCTATGAGCCTGGATTTTATATCAGGTGCGTTTACTTGCTTTTATATATATACATATATATTTACATTTCGTCCCGCCTGGAGCTTCCTCCATGGCGGTTGATCGCTTTTACAGCTTTATTTACATTTCTGATCCCCCATGGAGATGCTTCGTGGTGGTTGATCATATATATATATATATATATATATATATATATATATATATATATATATATATATATATATATATATATATATTTACAGCTTATATATATATATATAATTGCTTATAGCTTTCATACAAATTGCGGTATCATGTGAGCCTAGGAATCATGTGATCACAGATTCAGTTTACTAAATCTAGATTCGATTCCCATGATGGACATTTTCAGCTATAAGCAGCTTGTAAATTTATTCACGGTGTTTGGGTTTCCTCAGATGGTTTTCTTGCCCATGAGGAGTTCGGCACTGCTTTGTACATTATTTTCTCGAAGATGCTTCGCATCTCGAAAATAAAAGCAATAAAGCCAAATATTTTTAATAAAATGGAAGTGTAAAATGTCTCAATTATTATTGAGCATCAGGGTTTGAAAAACCTCTTTTATAAAAATTCACTGCTATATCTTATTTAAAACTGAATTTTACATAGATTCAAACCCTGTGTATATAGGTACGAATGAGGCCTCGTACTACTCCCAAATGACAGGACATTGACCCACACACACACATATTCATATAATAGTTTCTTGAAAAGCGACGGTCACCATGGCAACACAAATGTCGGGGGGTGCCTAACACCTTCCCTCCGCATAAGCAAGGCCCCGGACCCTAATGAATCTCGGTTTCACAGACCCGTTTAGCAGTGTCACATCAATGGGTCAATGTGCAAACCTTTTCTCGGTTGTGTTGGTACAACCAGTTAAAAAATCAACCGGTGACTCTTATAGTCCAATCGTCGACATATACATGTCGGACCTTTTTCACTTATTTTTTCAAACAAATCTCACCTAACATGAGAACACAAAAGAACAAGAACAGAAAAGGGACAAATAAAAAATCTCGATGTCGACAGGTAGCGACTCGGCTGGGGACAACAGTAAGAGGACTTAAACCGCTATTTTAAGCTTTTAAAAACTATTATATGCTTGTGTGTGGATGTTGCATTTACATTTGATGAATGTGTACAAATGCATTTCTTTACTGCACTGCAATATATCTGCTTGTGATATTAGTGCTTCGCACATGTCATCATTTTTATAAACGGTGAGACACGTTGTATGTGAATATATGTTGTGTGGTTCCTCCACCAGGAGGCTATCCTGTCGGTGTTTGATTACTGGACTCATAGAAAGACTAATTCCAACGAGGCTCAGGAAAGGCACCACCCAAATTCACTCCAGTTAAAAGACCGGATTAACTTCCTGTTAAGTAAATTGCGATGATTTGGGAACCTTCATGCCAAAAAGCGGCGAAAGTAACCTAAGATAGGTCAGCCTCTGATAAACTAAACGCGGGGGAAAGTCTCTTCATTCTTTCTCATTTCAAATTACTCGTAAAGTGAATTACTTGTAATTTCATTCCGTATTCATCTCCATGTAATGAGAAATATGAAGAAATATGTGCATGTGCATATTTAAATTAACATGCTATCATGTATTCCAAACAGCTAACATCCGTTTTGTAGTATAATAATCCTAAAACGAACACATCACATACCATGTAAATATTTATACATTCCCTACGATTAACCTATGCAAGTTTTGTTGCAGGGAAACAATCGGACCTATTATCCCGTCAAAGTCCAAAAAGGCCACGAGCCTATAGCCAGTCATGTCTTCATCTGACCAGTCTAATCCAGTTTCTCGTGAAGAATTTGATGGATTAAGTAAATAAATTACAGATTTGGCTGTTTTGCTTAAAGAACTACATCAGTCTACTCAGGGTACGAAGATACCCTTACATGCCGAATCCTCTGCACATGGAGGAACCCAAGGTTCTGATAAAGCCATTACAGTACCTGAGCTCCAGTTGGATACAACCAACAAAATTCATGATACCACCCATCTCAAAGGGGATCTAGACACCGGTGACATCAGGAAAAAGGTCCTTCAAATAGAAGAAACCCTTCGTTATATCAAAGGAATTCGAGCACACGGGAGTGTCTCATATGCTAACCTTTGTATATTCCCCGGTGTTCATTATCCACAAAAGTTAAAAACTCCTAACTTCAAAAAGTATGACGGCTTAGGAGATCCTTACACACATTTGAAGGTGTTCATTGGAGAACTTAGATCTTATGCAGAGGATGAGAAGCTCAGAATGCAGCTGTTCCAAAAGAGTCTGACTAGAGAAGCCCGTTCGTGGTATACCAGATTAGACAACTCAAAGATCCATAGCTGGGAAGAACTAGCTCATGCTTTCCTCACACAATACAACTTCCAGTCACAGATGGCTCCTGACCGGTACCAGATTACTAAGGTCAAGAAACAGTCCAACGAGTCTTTCAGAGAGTATGCTCAAAGGTGGAGGCGCCTAGTTGCTCAAGTTATTCCTTCTATGACGAAGTCAGAAATGGTTATGACCTTCATAGACATACAAGAAGCTCCTTTCTATGAGAGAGTTTTAGCTGGCATTGGTAAACCGTTTTCAAAAATGATCAAACATAGAGAGATGGCTGAGATGGGGTTGAAGTCAGGAAAGATTCAAGACCTAGCCGCTCTTAAAGCAGTTGCTGAACACATCCAGTCCGGAAATTATGGAAACAACCCCCGGAGTGTCCATAAAAAGAAAGAGGAAGATGTTTCCTTGATACTACAATGTCAAAAGAGCAATCAGAATATGACTATCCAAAGGAGAAATTACACTCCCTTTCAAACCCTCCATTGCCTAAAGGTGGAGAAGTCAAACGCCCTCGAGTGTTCACACCCCTAGGGGACTCACTCGAGAACATTCTCAATCTTCTGACCACTCAAAAGAAAATTACACATCTTCTTCCACCAACCAACCCTAATGGGAGGGGTTTCAATGCTGCTCGGAAATGTGCTTATCATGCCGGGGCACCTGGACATAATACTTAAGATTGTTGGACCTTGAAACACAAGATTCAAGATTTGATAGACAACGGTGAGATCGTGGTCACCAAGCCAGATCAACCTCACGTACAAGACAACCCTCTTCCTCAACACAAAGAGGAAGATGTCAACATAATTCATTAGAGCAATGGACAGAGTTCCCATTTTAACTGTGAATCATCCCAGACCATCAAAGACGGTGTTGACAAATGGGATTATGCAAAGTTCTAGTTTATGATGGAACGAAAGATGAAAACTATGTGTAAGCAGATTGAGTAATTAGCAGAACTGGTGACCTATCAGCATCAAGTTACACGCCAATTATTCAGCCAAGAGCATGCTAGTCTCCTTCCCTTGGTTATGAATACTCCCTCATCACCTTTAAAATATGAAACAATGGAGGACAAAGTGACGAAGAGAGCAACTGCCAAAGTCCGTCAGGATTTTGCCAATAGAAGGGAATTTACATACCTGGGCCAACCTATGGAGGAGATACTTTAGATGCTGATCAATGAAGGAAGGATCACTTCCCTTTTACCTCCAATTAATCCCCGTTCAGGACGGTTTAATTCTGATGGAGTATGTCAGTATAACTCCCATTCTCACGGTCACAGCACGGAAGAATGCTGAGCACTCTGCCACCTTATTCAGAATCTAATTAATAGCGGTGTCCTGCAACTGGCAGACAACGATACTTTGCTATTTGAGAGTGAAAATACGTGTCCTACTAAATGGAAGGGACTGGTAGCAGTTATATCCACTAAGGCTGATGGGACTGTCAAACCATTCACAATACAAGCAATTCAACTCAAAGGAATTGATAAACCTTTGAAAGTGGCTGCACCAAAGCCAATTAACTTACCATTCAGACCACAATATCCTGTTATCAGCTTACAAAAAGTCCCTTGGAATTATGGAGAAGCTGAAGGATACACCTCTCATACAACTGCTGCAGTGTCGAAGGAAAGTCTATTGTGTCTTCCCCAACTGGTGATGAAGCCTACAATCAAATCAAAGGGGAAAATTCCCATAGAGAAGATTGAAAAATTCCTCCGTACTATAGGTCATAATAAAGCCAATGTGGTTTTAAGCTTAAGAGAAGCTCCACATCAAATTTTAATACTGGACTTGGTTTTAACTTTCGAGGATCACAGGAAGATTCTACTAAAGGTTTTGGAAGAAGCATACTTACCGAAATCAGTAGATGTGGAAAAATTTCAACATCTAGTTAATCACATTTTTAACAACAATGTGATATCTTTCATTGATGATGACATACCGCCCGAAGCGACTGGTCATTGCAAGCCGTTACACATTACGGTTTTATCCTCCGGATACATGCTACCTGGAGTATTGGTAGATGGAGGTTCGTCTCTGAATATCTATCCTTACGCTATGTTGGTGAAGATGAACGTCAATCTCAAACGGATCCGGAGCAGCCATACGATTATTAAAGCTTTTGATGGATCCTGCTGAAATTCAGTCGGGGAGATTGAGCTGCCAATTGAGATTGGTCCCCATACATTCTGTGTATCTTTTCACGTGCTCAAAATAGATACAGGATACAACCTGCTTCTGGGGAGACAGTGGATTCACATGGCCGAGGCAGTCCCTTCCACTCTTCATCAGCAACTTAAATACATTATCAACAATAGCCTAGTCACAGTCAACGCTAAACTAGAATGTCCTCAGCATGGTGACATGCCAATCATCTATTTCAATTCCGAAGTTGAGCCGGTCAGTTTTTATGCCTTAGAAATGAGCAACACTCAATACCATTCCATTGGGATGCCATTTCCCGTACCCAAGATTTCTGCCAAAATGATGGCAGCTATTCAAGAAATGATGTCATTAGGATACCAGCCAGGACAAGGGCTGGGTAAAAGTCATCAAGGTATTAAGCACTCGATTCAAGTGTCCAGTCAAATTGGGACAGCCGGACTAGGCTATTCTGCCAGTTACAAGAATTCATATAAGCATAAGCATATTCCTTCAGCTTAAGCCACACGACGATTATCTCCACATGTAAATCCAGAGTCTTCACAAACTCCGATAAAGGTGCCAACCAATGTAATGGCTATATTATTTCCCAAACCGATACCAGTAAAGGAGAAGGAAGTCTTTGTTCTAGATCCTAAAATGGAAGAAGATGAAAGAAGAATTAAACAAGACATCGTCCGAATGATGTCAGGCATACGCATCATTGTCCATGATGAGCATACAAACAGATACACCCCAGACGATGATTGCCCAGACGTAATGGTCATCATTCGGGATAAGGAGGACGATGACAGCCCCTCCATCACTGCAGTCCCCCCGAACTTTATCCTTGCCAATTAGAGCAGTACTCCTTTCATTGGTCGACAAGGGTAAAACGGGTAGGAACTCCTTCTGCCCTGTAGATATCATAACTGCTTACTTTTCTGTACAGTATTAGCAGTTGTTTTGTCAGTACATTCTAACACTGTGTATGATTAAACTGTTTCATATATATTAAGTGAAGCATATTTTATTTCAGGACTCTGAACTTAGATGTGCCCGTACTTGCTGATAAGATGCCTCTTCTCCACAAGGATTGTAACTTTGATGAAAAGTTGGACTCAGACTTGATGGAAATACAAGAGGACATTGAGGTGCCTCCGAAGATCAAAGAATGGGTTGAAGACAAACTTAAACCCAACCTTGATCAAACCACCTCCTTCAATCTCGGAACCTTAGAAAGCCCTAAGTTAATCCAGATTGGTTCAGACCTTACTCCAAACCAGAGGAATGACATGGTTACACTACTAACCCAACTTCAGGATGTGTTTGCATGATCTCATAAAGACATGGTGGGTTTGTCCACTGACATTGTCCTTCATCGTCTGCCCATTAAAGAGGGATTCAAGCCAGTCAAGCAGAAGCTCAGGCGATTGAAACCTGAGTGGAGTTTAAAGGTGAAAGAAGAAATTGTGAAACAATTTCAAGCTAGTATCATCATGGTGTCCACATATCCTGAATGGATATCCAACATCATTCCCGTGCCTAAACCTGGAGGAAAGGTGTGAGTTTGCGTGGAATATCGGGATCTGAATAAAGCTTTCCTTAAAGATAGCTTTCCCGTACCATTTATCCATATTCTCATTGACAATACTGCTCAATACGGCATGTACTCCTTTGCTGATTGCTTTGCGGGGTACCACCATATCATGGTTGCTGAGAAGGATTGTGAGAAAACTGCTTTCATCACGCCTTGGGGAACTTTTTGCTACAGACTGTTGTCTTTTGGCCTCATCAATGCCGGAGCCACCTATCATCGAGCTATGATGGCTCTGTTCCATGATAAGTAGGTTTTATACCTACTTATTGGATATAAACTCATGAGAACTATGCCCATCTCAAGTACATTTTAGTGTATTTTTAGTGCATTTCGTGTTATTTTACATTGCATGTACTAAGAACCCCTCTGGTGTGAAAGTGCAGGAAATGGCATAGCTCGGCGTTGATAGGTGGCATGAGATCATTAAAGGCATGACACGAGAGTCGAGTGGAGATAAGTAACTGAGCATTGATGGAAGAAGTATTAGCAGCTGGACACAGAAGTAGTAGCAGCAGCAAAACTCAAGGAAGTAGAACACAGAAGCCACGCGGCCGCGCAGCTAAACAAGCTGGAACACGCGCGCCCGCGCCATCACCCGGCCAGAACTGACTTTGCACTCGCGCGCTCGCGCTATGATTACGAAGGGACATCGCACGGCCGAGCGCGTAGTTGACCGAAGCTGTTGACTTTATTTTAATTTTTAAATTGAAGTGTTACTGAGAAGAGGGTTGGAGGAGGGATTATATATTAGACATATTTTCATGATGAAAAGGGGGATACCACCCCTTGGGGGATCACGTAGCTATTGTTACTTTCTCTCTTCAATTTCAATAATAGATTAGAGTAGATTAGTGTAGATACTTTCTAGATTAGATTAGATCCGAAGACTTGAAGCAATTGGAAAGCATCAGAGATTCCATCTTGGATCAGGAGAACAGATTTGCACTACAATTCTCTACTCTTATTTTCTCTTTGATTCATAATTGTATCTTATGATGTTTATTCTATATGTGGGTGATAGATTTGATTCAGCTATGATTTAAACTCTGTTTTGAGATTACAATGGATTCTTTGGTTTAGTTATTTCTGATATATTGCATTGTTAGCCTTATTTATTGTTATGGGATTGTCTAATTAGATTCATGTTATTTGCTTAGTTGATTGGCCATCAATTATTGTGATAATCCATATGGACTCGAGAGACGAAGTGTGGGTTAAGATCTGATCTTATTAGCTTATGATTGTAAATTTTACATTGTGATAGGATGTATGATTTGTGCTTAGGATAGACATATACCGAAGCACCATTCGTAGTCAATTGAGAACTCGGGCTTAAACCCTAATTATTTGTAAATCACATAGACATATAGTGGTTTAGGTAATGTGGGTGTTCATATATATTCTATCAACTGTAGATTACATGTGATTTGTGTATGGTACATTGAGAGATGGCTATACTTTACTTTCGTGTTCTTGACTAACAATCCGGCACAATTAATGTGGCTTAACATGAAATGTGTAGATTTGAATGAGTCAATAGATGAAATTGTGATCTCAGGTTTTCATTATCTATTCTCACTCTAGGAATAGTTAGGTTTATTTTATTTCATAGTTTAAATATAAAATATCAAATCATTCGTTTAAATAAGACTGAAATGATTATGGGCTAATGCTTGGTGAACTTTATTAGTTAATTCTCTATGGAAACGATACTTTACTTACTCTTTATTACTTATTGACCGTGTATACTTGCACGCATATATTGATCGGTAAAATGACCAACATTCCACGATTTAATGCATAAGGAGAAAGAGATCTATGTTGATGACATCATTTTCAAATCCCGAAGGGAAGAAGACCACCTAGACCATCTCAGAAAGCTTTTCAACAGGTTGTGTAAGTACAACTTGAAGTTGAATCCAGCCAAGTGCGCCTTTGGCGTTAAATCAGGCAAATTGCTAAGATTCATAGTCAGTCACAAAGGAATTGAGCTGGATCCAACCAAAATCCAGACCATTACGGAAATGCCCATTCCTCAGACAGAGAAGGAAATACGGAGATTCTTGGGAAGAGTCAACTTCATTAGCAGGTTCATTTCTTAACTCACAGTAACTTGTGAGCCCATCTTCAAGCTATTAAGGAAGAACTCCTCTATGAAATGGAATGATGAGTGCTAGAAGGCCTTCCTTACAATCAAAGAGCAGCTAGTCAAAGCTCCCGTTTTGGTATCACCCAGGGATGATGTTCCCCTGTTCATGTACCTGTCCATAAGTGATGAGGCCATGGGCTGCATGCTGGGTCAGAAAGACAATAGAGACCGAGAACGAGCTATCTATTACCTCAGCCAAAGATTTAGCTGCAGTGAACATAAGTACACTCTGATTGAGAAGACTTGTTGTGCTTTAGCATGGGCTTCCATGAGGTTACAGCATTACCTCCATGGTCACACAACTCATCTCATATCCCGCGTGGATCCTCTCAAGTATGTGTTCAATAAGCCCATACTGAATTGTCGACTGTCCAGATGGTAGTTGATTCTGCAACAATTTGACATTGTTTACGTGATGCAAAAGTCCATTAAAGGTCAAGGAATCGCGGATCAACTGGCTGTCGCACCTTCAGGGGATTTTAAACCCTTAGAAACATACTTCCCCGATGAAGGAGTAATGGCAATTCAACAACACCATCAGTACGGTACACGTCAAATATGGAACATGTATTTCGATGGAGCTGTTAATATGGAAGGTTCTGGAGCTGGATCAGTTCTAGTGTCCGGCACAGGGGAGTAGTATCATGTCGCCGTCAAATTGTAGTTTGTCAGCACCAACAACACAGTTGAGTATGAAGGTTGTATCATGGGGCTAAAACTTGCCCGCTCAATGGGCATCAGGCGGTTAACTGTCTTTGGGGATTCAGAGTTGGTAGTCAAACAATCCACGGGAATCTATCAAACCAAAGAGCTACATTTACTGCCTTACCATCGGCAAGTTTTACAGATGGCTTCAAAGTTCGAAGAGATCTCCTTTCTACACATTCCTCGTAATAGGAATGACTTCGCAGATGCCCTAGCAACTTTGGCCTCCTTGATTCATATACCTGACAAGGAACACAAGTCAAGCGTCTCACTAGCCCTGTAAAAGGCACCAGCCTATGGGAACTATGTTGGAGAAGTATCGGATGAGCTACCTCCCATCCCGCATCCTTGGTATCAGCACATCAAGGAATACTTACAAGATGGATCTACACCCGCTAAGGTGAGCCCGACTGAGCAAAGGCGAATTCATCGACTTGCTATGAAATTCTACCTAAGCGGAGATGCACTCTACAAAAGATGCAGGATTAGGTATCCTCTGATGTCTAGACAAGGACCAAGCTCAGAGACTCATGGATGAGGTCCATGGTGGAGTATGTGGCCCATACATGAGCGGACCTCTACTTGTAAAGAAGATCCTCAGAATAGGACGTTACTGGCTCTCTCTCAAAGCTGACTGCAATGACCACGTCAGGAGATGTTATCAATGCCAAATTCATGGTAATGCTATCCACACCCTTCCACGGGAGCTCCACAATATGAGTTCGCCTTGGCCCTTCTCAATGTGGGGAATGGACGTGATTGGGCCCATCGAGCCCAAAGCCAGTAATGGACATCACTTTATCTTCACCATGATCGACTACTTCACCAAGTGGGTAGAAGCATCCTCCTTCCCCAGGGTTACCAAAGAAGTCATCATTGCTTTCATCAGAAATAATGTCATTTGTCGATATGGACAACCAGAGGTAATTGTATCCGACAATGCTAAGAACCTCAACAACAAAATAATGGAGGAGTTATGCAGCAAATTCCACATCAAACATCTTAACTACGTCATCTACCGTCAAAGATGAATAGTGTTGTTGAAGGGGCTAACAAGAACATTATGAAGATCATGCAAAAGATGTCCGCCAACCACAAAGGCTGGCCTGACTTATTGCCTGTTACTCTGTTAGCCTACAGAACATCAATGCACACTTCAACTGGGGCAACCCCCTACGCATTAACCTATGGGATGGAAGCAGTGCTCCCCATAGAAGTGGAAATGGAATCCCTCAGAGTGTTGATAGACGCTCAGCTAGATGAAGACCAATGGGTACAAGACAGGTATCACAAATTGTCTCTAATAGACGAAAGGCGAACCGCGGCTATCTTCCATGGTCAGTTATATCAACATAGGATCGCCAGATCCTACAACAGAAAAGCCCGGTTACGGCAGTTTAAACAATATGACTTGGTTTTGAAGAAGATCATCGACAACCAAGATTAGTCTAAGGGAAAATTTGCCCCTAACTGGGAAGTCCAGTTTATTGTCAAGGAGGTATTTGACAGGAGGTGCTCTCAGATTGCAGGAAATGGATGGCGATGAATTTCCGTAACTCATCAACTCGGACACCGTGAAATGGTACTATGTCTGAAGTTACCATCAAGCAAACATCCTGATGTTGGATCATCATATCACCAGTTATTCCATCACTACATACAACTCTTTTTCCACACTGTGCCCCTCAGGGAAACACACTTTTCAAGCCAGCATCCTAGTTTTCAGATCACCAGATCCTTTCCTCTCCATTCGATTTTTAAACCCTTACTCAACTTTGGTTATCCCACTAGAGATTGAACCTTTCACACTTGCAGTTTGTCCCCAAACATGGGATCAAACTTTTCACACCTGCAGTTTATCCTGAACTTAGGATTAAACTTTCCTCCCCCGCAGTTTGTCCTCCTCATAGGATCAAACTATTCGTCGGCTACAAATCATCCTAAGGGGCGAACTACGTCGACCTGATCTCCTTGATACACGGGAGTACGTAGGCAACCATATTTTTATATGGCCCAGTCGCAATAAAAAAAACAACAAAAATATTTCTACACCCTTCTCCTTGCAAAAATAAAAACAACAAAAAACATTCCTACACCCTTTCTGCCACATACCACGTTGAACCTCTTACACCAGGTTCGAACTACACAGACCTGATCTCCTCTTCAATATGAGTACGTAGGCATCCATTTATGGTTCAGTCTAACCCCTTACCAAAACACAAATACTTGTCAACGGTACTGGGATCAAACTTTAATCCACCACATTTCATTGGCTTCAGACCAAAGGGATGGAACTACCTGACCTCCTCTTAAATAGGAGACTCGGCGACCATCTAAGCTGCAGTTGTACCTTGAAGAGCAATGTCAATCCATAAGAGATAGAAATAACTAGGCTCCTCCTAAATAGGAGTATTGGCGACCATCTGTGGCGCGGTCAATCTCAGAGAGGAAAGCCACACTCCTCTCCATATTTTCATACAGAAACCAGTCCTAAGACACCAAAGATGGTAGGGATACACACTGATCAATGATCCATTCTGAACTGTTCAGAGACAAATTAATGTCCATCCATCAAGGAGGAATTCAAAATATATCAAGATCACAAGCCCTGAAGAAGCAGGCAAATATCAGGCAAGTATTCATGAATATCTAAAAGGGAAGTTATCAAAAATATATTTCCCTGCTATATATAATACTGTTTGATATACACAATATAAACTGTACATGACAAAATGGCTAAGCTAATCTGTGCAGGAAAATACAAGGCTATCCACAGATCGGTATGCATGCGAGCTAGCAGATCTAATATAGCATCTCTATCCAAAGAAGGAGGTAATGTTGTGGTCTCCTGTACAAGGATATCCACACGAGCCAGCAAGTTCGAGGCCATATGCATGGTGACGTGATGCTCATCTATATATGCACTTATCTCGGTAAGCATACCAGTGGTCAGGGATCTCATTGAAGTACTATCTGCAACAGCTACATCCCTATCAGATAGGGCAACATCCCGCTCAACGATCACTGCATCTCTGGCTGATCTGGCCTCGTCCCGCTCAACAACAGCGGCATCTCTGTGAGCTAATGCCTCGTCTCTCTCTAACAGAGTTGCGTCTCTCCCATCAAGAGTTATCAACATCAGGGCTCTAGCCTGTTCTCTCTTAAAGGTCATCAAATAAAGACTCTACTCAAAGTACTGTGCTGAATGCTAGATCACAACAGCGCTAGTACTGGGAAAATCTAAAGGAGATGCTGGCAACCCAGTAAATGGCTCCTCCTCGGTGTGAGAATCAACGTCCTCCATGGGCTCTCCACCATCTGAATCCATACTCAGAACTGTGGATACTACCACAGCCGATGCAGTCTCTATCTCCATCCACGCAGAATAATTTGGCGAACAACCCGGATGGCTAATAGAAAATGCAGCTATCTCACGCTGATCCCAACAAGCATATACCCGGGATCGGTCCTCTGCTGACAAATGGCGAGAAGCTAAACACTGACCTAACGCCCCATTAAAAGGATGAAAATCCTGGAACTCGTCAAACTATGACATCACGGCCAGCGGGTGATAGGTAGTCATGCCCCTCAAACCAGCCAGAGGGAGATAATCCATGCCTGGAGTGTGAGTAATGAAGCTATAGGGTGAGCTGAGCCCTGTACACGATAAGATAGCAAATAGATCTCTGATCCTAGCTAAGAAAACGAACCAAGATGCAGGATCTGTACACTCCGTAGGCTGAAAGGAATACGACATAACTATCTCATGGGTGAAACAATACCCGTGTCTTCTGAATGTGCCGATCGATCTCAAGTGTGACATAAACCATACGTACAACATAACCGAACTACCAGTGAATACCCCTATAGGGTAAGTGCTGCATAACGTGGCCGACCTCAGTGTCTCTGCCATAATTATCGGAACAATGATATGACCCTCCCTAAGAGCTCTGACTTCCATGATGACTCCAATGTCCAACTCATCCATGTATCGTGGCATGTACACGTAGGATAATACACACATCAGTAATACATCTACTCTGGCCAAATGCCACTGATCCTCTGGTATGGTGAAATCCCCAGAAGATCGAGCATAGCTATCCTCAAAGCCAAATATGTCAATCAAAAAATGCTGGGATATCACGTGGCCAGATGTGATCTCATCCTGCACAACTCTCCGCCTCAACCTGGTGAGAGTCATAAACTGTCGGCTCATGTCACCAATGGCCATATGCACACAAGGTCTGTCAAGTGGTAGCATCGTCAAACATGCATACTCCTCTAGAGTCAAAGTTAACTCCTGGGTCCCAAGCCAGAAAACATGCCTCTCCGGTACCCAGTGCTCCAGCATGCCCTCCACAAATCCTGCGAGAACTCGAAACATCAAAAGGGTCATGGTATACTACAACAACTGATCTACGGTCACCCTATCTGAGGGTGACATACTATCATACCAGGATCTCAGAAGGGATGCCACCAATAATGGTGGGGTGTGATCTATGCGGCTGACTGTCGAAGAAGACATCTGTGTGGGCCGTATCATAATACCATCCAGGGGTCAATGCTGAATATCTCTGGACATACATATATATGCATAACATGATACATGCATAACAGATAATAGATGGTAATATGATGCAGGGAATAGAAGATAGTACATACATTCCTAAATACATCATCATTTATATACATCATCTCTGTACAGCTAAAAATACAGGGAAATGGGGCACAAACGCCCTACTACTAACAGAGGCCTATCAAAAGATATAGAGAGAATGGGGCACAGCCACCCAATATCTAACAAGAGGCCTATCAAAAGAGATAACGAGAATACACATCAAAAGAAGATAATGGTGTCAATATCTACATCATCAATCCTGTCCACCTGATGTAACTCCTCTTGAGTCACTAGATCTATATCAATAGGGATGTCAGGCCTATACAAAGGAGGATCTTTGCCAACAAAGCCAAATGGGTCATCTGAGGGACCAACTCCTGCGCTGGAAGGATCAAACGAATCTGCCTATACCGGATCTCTGCCCAAATATCGGATAAAGAAATGTGCCCGGTCCAGTCACTGGGTCAAGCTGCCAATCTGTGTCACATGAGTTAGATCTCAGACACAAGCTAGTCAATCCGTCATCATCACGGATCTTGGAACCATATCCCCCATGAACTGAGTGGCGCGGGTCTGGGCTCCAATGGTATGGGGGATCCACCAATGCTGGAATACATCCTGAGTGCAGGGACCCTCTAATAATGCAAAACCGTCAACACCCAATAATGGGATATCAATGATGGGTGACTGCGACACAGGCTAATAATGCCTAGTAGGAGGCAAGATCGGTACACGAATCTCTCCTATGGTGCTCCTAATAGCACGCTCTCCTAAATAGAGCTCCCATCCTCATCTGTGAAGAGAGGAACCATACGGGTGGAAATCACGTACTCGACACCAGTCAGGTACCCATCCTCAAAACCAATGGCCAAGTGCTCCCCATAATAGGGAATCCATGTGATGACATTAGCTGTCAACAACTCCAGCTGTAGGCGACAATGAGTGAAACCCTCAGCTATAGGGACCTCCGCCAGTATGGAATGATGCCATCGTTGTGGTCATGGATAGGTATCCAACCATAATACACTCACAGGACGTAAGCATGGGAGCCTCTCGTAGGCCCAAAACTGCCAACACAAAGGCAAACATCTGCTGTCAGTTAACACCCTTAACCTATACATGGTATATTACAAGAGAAATATTCACCAGTAGAAATGTGTAAAATCCTAACCAAGCCTCAGTCAAGCCCTGCGACCGCATCCGTATGCCCCTCAGGGAATAGGCAAAGGTGTAGAAACCCCAATCATACTCTACAATACGGTCCACATGTCGCGTGGTGCTGATCAAAGCAAACGACACCGTAGAAGAGTTATCTGCTATGAAGCAACCCCTAATGATCATCAGGAACAATCGCCGAAGAATGCGATCCCTGACTCTGACATCAGCTGGTATGGGCTCGCTCAACAGCCCACTCATAGCATCTATGCTTAAAGGACCCGTACCGATAGTCCTGCCCTTGAGCGCCTCCGCCGAAACTCCTAACAAGGATCTGATGGTAGTCGGGGTAATATTCGCTGTGCAAGGCACTGGTGCCCTTCCAAACTCCATACCTGTGATAAATCGCCAATCCATCGGCGTCATCATGACCTCACAGTCTAGCAAATAGAGAGACTGAGTCTGGTGAAACCAACGCTCAGACAATGCCCTGAGGTAACACCAGGGACAGCGACGGGGAAGGATGGAAAAGAACGCCCCAAATCCTATAATGACCGGAAATTCAGGTACTTGAAACCCGAACTCGGTGCTTTACGATACCATTTCTATGAGCGGAATAATACTAATAATAATAACAATAACATAAATATCAAACTTATCTTACATTTATCAGAGTTTAATCCCAAGTATGCAACCTTTACTATAATTCTTTACATGATATATAATACATATCATTATATTAACACAGTCTAACTATTACAAAAGATACCACTAAACAGATTCTGTTTGCTTTCCTTTTCACTTGTTCTTGGCCGAACCTTCTAGCTTTTCACACTTAGCTGAAAACATTTAAATTAAGCAAGGGTGAGCATTTGAGTGCCCAACAAGTAATAACAATTATAAATATAATTAGCTGAAAGGATTAAATGTTTTCTTTATACATCACTTCTACAACAAAGCTATAGTTGTGAAGTAAACTGAATCGATAATAATAACATAACAATTCTATCTCAAAATTTTGAAACTACGTAATGACTATATATGTGGTTTAGTTGACATACTATGAACATTATTTTAAATTTTCGAATAGGTTTAGCAGAACTTCATCAGCAAACCGTCATAACTTACGGGCGTGAGGGTGTACATCCCATGGACCCTGTATTGATCAATACTACATTGCAAGAATGATGTGATCGTTCACTCTGTCTGCCTTGGGCGCATAAAAGTTTTCCCTTGATCGGGATGTTCATACTAGTCTGGAATCCGAACCAAAATAATTTGATTGGATATAAAGAAGTTTTATCATATTCAACGATATTTCTAAATCTGTGTCTACCTGGTCAAATAGCTTAGACGGATATATATATATATATATATATATATATATATATATATATATATATATATATATATCAACATGTGATTAAATACAATGATTATCTAAGTGGGGACACTTGTATAACTATATATAAAAATTAACAAGCATAATATATATATCTGAATTACCATATACTAACATGTTGATAAACAATGATCGGATATCGAATATATATGACAATAAGGTTAATAATATAGTATAATAATAATAATTCTGAAACTTCTTACTCATGTCCATTACATAAAGGAAATGCAAAGGTAAGATACTTGCTTGGTCTGCTGCTTACAATACGCAACTTAGTTTTATCTTTTATATCACAACCTATCGTTCATAAAATCATTTTGCTGATTAGAACAACATACTATATCACATAGCACTACTTATTATAGTCAACACGTCACCTAATCACATTATCACACATGTTTCACAGTCATTGGATCATAAACAAACACATATACAAACAAATTATATAAGTCCAGATCAATTTCTGAAATATGTCGGTGTCTCGACGGCTTTATCGGGTAATTATCGAGTCTAAGACATTATCCTGTTGTTCAATATCTGTAAGTATCAGTCATATTATTTTTAAATGACTTATAATAATTTTTAAACATTTATTATAATTTATCATGAATTTTCAAACACCAGAATTATTATTAAATAATTTAAATATTAAACAATTCTATTATCATTAATATTTAATTAATATTAAACTATTAATGAAACCATTGCCAAAATATTAAAGTTATTTATAATCATTCAAAATATTTTTAAAGTATTATTATTACCCTTAAATGATTTTTAAAAGAATTAAAATCATTTTAAAATAATTATCATTAATATTAAAGTATTAATGTATTATTTATCAAAATATTAAAAGTCATTATTTATAACTTAAAATATTTTTAATTCATTTATATCTTTTTAATTATTTTTAAATAAATAAAACTATTTTTAAACTATTTATTTAATATAATTATTAAATAAATCTAATATCATTGAATATTAAATGATTAATAAAATTTTCCTTTAAATATCTAAAGTTATAATTTATAACTTAAAATATCTTTAAACACTTTATTTTTATTTAAAATAATTTTTCTAATATAAAAATTATTTTTAAACTAATTTATTTAATATGAGTATTAAATAAATTTAATATCATTAATATTAAAATATTAATATTTTTTATGACAAAATATCAAAAGTTATATTTTATAACTTAAAATATTTATATAACCTTTATATAATCTTTATATAATTTTTAAATCATTAATTCTATTTTTCATCAATTTTTTTAATACATATATTAAATAACTTAAATATCATTAATATTAATTTATTAATAAAATTTCATCACAAAATATTAAAAGTTATCAAAAATAACTTAAATTATTTTCTTATACCATAATATAATTTTAAATAATTTTTTATGAATTAAAATCATTTTTAAATAATTTATTTAATATTATAATTAAATAATTTTAATATTCCAAAAATATTAAATATTTATGAAATATATTCAAAATAATTAAAAACTAGTTTTTCGAATTTTAAAATAATTTTTAGGAATTTATTTGGTATTTTTCATAATTAAAAACTAATTAATACTAACTATTTAATAAAAATAAAATTTTTATTTAGAAATTGTCGCTAAAGACTACCTATAGCGACAGAACCGTCGCTATAGGTGTTCTTCGTGTTCTTGAGCCTGCCCAGAAATTCATCGACTGCTACCAAGGTACTCGGTTTTACCAACAATATGTAACAGATCATAAAACTTCTAGGTGTGATATGACTTTGATCTTGTAGTACTCGTGTAATACAACACGATTCAACAATAAACATGGCCAAAAAGCGTAACATAAGAGAGATCCGGGGCTTTAAAAACGTTGTCAGGCATGTTCTTCATTTTCTGGGTTACCCAGAAATGAAGAACAGTCAAGGTACCTATTTTGGAGGCTTTGAATCTAGCATTGTGGGCTTACTTTGTGTAATATGAAGATTACATAATGTAGAATACATGTCAATGACCAATTACATAACATAATATAGATATAACATCAACACAGTAAAAAAATTAAAGCCGGTCAAAGTGGTCTCCAGAAACTACTCTTGAACATTTCTGGAAAACCCAGAAATGTTCATAAGCAGATGGTCAACCCATGTTTGACCTTGCATAACTTGGATCCCATTATGTATTTAGGTTGTCTTAAGACTCTAAGATGTAGTCTTTATATCAAGCTACAACAACAAATCAACAACTGGCCCAAAACATCAAAAACGGGCGAGATCAGAAGCTTTAAAAATCTTGTCAGAACCACCTGGGAAATCTGGGCTGCCCAAATTTCCAGTTTTCGTGGTCGGTCAACTGACTTTGACCACAATTATCTTACAACCTGTGCATGATCTGGTCCTACTAAAAGTTTTAGAACACACATCTCACAGCATACAACACGATGAAGCATTTAGACAACAAAAACAGATAACAACCAAAGATTTAAAGGGTCTGACATTTGGTTGTCAGACTCATTTGAAAAATTTTCCAGATTTTTACAATCATCAAATCCGAGCTTCTTGATGTTATGGATCTAACATCTAGCAACCCATATCACTTATAGACACTACATAGAACAAATTACAACACATAATCACAACTTTTAACAGAAGATCAAGGGTCAAAATTTTTGTTAGGGTTTTATACCTTCATGCTCAAATTCTTGATTCTAGCCACTGATTTGGTTATGGGTGATCGTGGGGCTTGATTTGTGACTGCTATATCTTGATATTTTCGGAGGTGAGAGCTTGAGAGAGTCTAGTTGAGTGTTTGTGAAAAATGTAAGTAATAAATGATATTTCTCTCTCTTCAAATCTATTTATACAACTTGTATGCTATGTATTTGGGTGGCTATTGGGCTGATCTGCTGAGATTTAAGGCACATGGGGTGGTTGGATTTGGTCACCAACTTCCCCTAAGGTCAAAACCTATTGCTAGCTTCAATTATACATGAGGGGCAAAAAGGTCATTTGGTAAATCATTTTAATGGCAAAATTAAAACTTGTCAAACCCTTAGGGTTTAACCCTAAGATTTAGCACAAAGTATAGGATTTTCCAACTAGGGTTTGTACAAAAAATAAAAATAAATAAATAAATAAAAATAAAAACAAATTTTAGTTTGTAAAATTTGTAATTATGGTTTACTAAATTAGATTAGTTTTCTAATTACTTGGCACTTGCTAATTAGGTTTAAGACCCACTAATTAGCATTAAGCTTTCCAATCAACAATTAGGGTTTATAATTTAAATAAATTAGGATTTATAAAATAAATATTAGGGTTTCTAGAAATTAATATTTCTAAATATTAATTAGGGTTTACCTAATTAATCATAAAATCATATAATACTTAACCTTAATCGTAATCACACCGTTACATAGCAGTCTCGAACTCAAATTGAGTTTTAATTTAGGGTTTCCAAAATATTAATTAGGGTTATAAATTTGTAATAGGGTGTTTAATTAATTAGGTTTCCTAAATAATAATTAGGGTTTCAAAAAGTAGGGTTCTCCCTAATTAGGGTTAATATCTATAACAACGGTCGTTACCCACATCAACATGATTACATAACAGCCTTAAGCTGGCATCCGACTTTTGAATTAGGGTTTAACAATAACATTAAAATTTTTCCATTAAAACTGATCCTCACATTAACTTTACACACATAGCATACCTAATTATAATACTGACAAATAATAATATAATATTATTATTCTCATTCCTTGATCAAAATCCAAAATTAGGGTTTTGGATTCCATATCTGATTTTTAACTGTCATATATAACATTATTAATTAAGTTAAAATAATTAACTTAATTAATCTTGCATAAATTCATATAATAAAATAAATAATTATTATAATTATTCTAAAAATCATTTATATATTATTTAAATAATATATAATTATATTTTCATGAAAAATAATTAATAAAATCATGTTTGCTATAAAATTAATTATTATAAGAATATAATTTATAATAATCAATAACTTTAAAATAAAATTATTTGTAAACATTTATGTAATAAATATATATTTTTTTATTTATTACATAATTACATAAGCTTTATCTTATACAAATCCTCATCCTTAAAATAATAAAAAAAATTATACGCAAAATTTCTGATTTAATTATATACAAAATATCGGGTTGTTACAAATCCCCAGTCATACACAATCGCTCTATAGTCAGGATGCAGAGCTTGGTACATGGAGTGAACGTTGAACCAGTTCCCTCGAGGTTGTGTAAAGCCGGGAACCTACATAAAATGCAGATCGACATCAGAATCCTTTACTCCTCATCAATAGGAAAGAAGGAAGAATAAGATCTAACTTAATACCTTGTTGGCATGCAAGTACATCGAGGGATGTCGACTCAAATCACCCAGAAGCTCTTGGTTTGCCACATGAATACTCGGGAGGTCCCTACGGGAAATATGTTCAGCAGGAGCGGGGTCCGTAACCGGAACATCCTCCTCCTCGCCCTCGACGTCCGGCACATCAACCCGGACTGGACGTATCACCGCCTCTACCAGACGACGAGGCTGTCTAACAGAACGGGATTGAGGCACTTCAGAAGCCCTCCTCCGCACACCAGAAGTGGTCCTACGAGAACTACTCGGCTGATCCGGATCCATAAAATCAAGACAACAAGTCTCCAAATCACCTCAAAAAGGGTGTGGTAATTCCAAAATCTGGAGCTTTCTTTTAAAAAATACATTTTATGACTACATGCATGCATGCACTGTAGAGTTAAAAATGCATGACTATTTAATGCCTACGTTTTTAAAAAATTTTGCCATAGTTTTCTTTATAAATAGGACTATCCACATGCACATAGGCATGACTAGGTGGCCATTCAGTAACACACCTGAACACAATCATATGTATACTATTTGCATCTAAATGTCAAATTCATCAATCCACAAGGGTAGCCTAATTACTAGGATTACTGTGCATTTTTACCTTTGCTCATTTGTCCTCAAATAGGATAAGAAATAGTAGAAAAAAGTGTCAATTTGACTATTTCAAAAGTCAAATTTTTTCACATCATTATGATTAACATGGTTTAATACTAACATTTACTATGTTGAATATTTTTTATCAAGTCATTTGAGCGTGCATATTCACTACTATGTGTCTAGATGCAATTCATGTGATAAGCCATTTTCTAACGGATAAAAACTAGAAAAAAAAAGACATGCATACGTTACCAGGATAATGTAGAACACTTGTATGGTGACAGAATTTGCAGAAAGTCGCCCGAACTCAGCAGATCTGAAGAAGAGCTCTTGGATTTCCTTCGCGACGCAACGTAAAATGACTTGCAAAAGCAAACCAGCCCATTAATAGCCATCCACGGCTGGCCGCAGGTCCACCTACGGCTGATACAGGTGTACCTACGGCACCCCTACGTGGGTCCCACCCCTCCGGCTTGGTCCAGTTTGAGTTACAAAGGAGTTCTCACAAGCTAAAAAGGTTAAATCAGAGATAAAAACGCTACGCGATTGAGTGGAATGGCCTGAAATCCTGGTTTTCCTGGGCCCGAATGTGGCTTTCATATCATGCATTGGTATTTGGCCAAACACATGGTATACTATACCGATGATCTTAGTAGTTGCAGATCACATTTGGCAATACCGAACAGAGGTCCAATGCCGTCAGTTTGGGGTCATTATTCCCAATACAGATTCCCCGGCGGGGGTCACAACGCATGGTCATTTGTCCAAATACAGATTCCCCGGTAGGGGTTACAATGCATGGTCATCTGTCCAAATACAGATTCCCCGGCGGGGGTTATAACACATGGTCATATGTCCAAATACAGATTCCCCGACGGGGGTTACAACGTATGGTCATCTGTCCAAATATAGATTCCCCGGCGGGGGCATAACGTATTCTACGGTACAAATCCCCAGCGAGGGCATCACGCGTTTTAATATGTCAAAGTGCATAACCCTGGCGGGGGTTACAACGTATTTTTCGTTGATGCACATGTCAACAAAGGTCAAGTAACCTTGACGTCAGTTCAGCCGTTGGCAAGTAAACCCAACAACGCATCGGAAGCCATCTGATGATTGCATCAGTTGATACACATCAACATAGGTCAAGCAGCCTTGGCATTTATCCCCAACAGGGAGTTCTTCCATTGATGTACACGTTAGCAAAAATCAATTATATCCCCGATGGGGGTTACAACGCATGGTTATCCGTTGATTCACACGTCAACGAAGGTCAGGTAGCCCTGACAACACATACTGTTCGCAGTAAATCCAACAGAACATTGATATGTCCTGGCGATACAAACCAGGAAAGACCAACATCATCGGGGAGGATCGATGATGGAATATGTTATATACATCCTCAAGTAGACAAAAACTTTATCCCCACAGATCTCTTGTACACGAGAGGCACATCTTCAAAATAAAGTCTATATCAAGGATTCTAGACTTTGGTGATAACCTCAATGTCAACAATCTTAGAGATTTCTGTTAGCTGTGGATCGCACGTCCATGATAGTTTATCAGGCTGCTTATTTGTTGCCATACCTGGTAGAAGCAATAGGGAACCGGCAATTATCCCCAGTATGTGGGAAAATAATCTATATGCATCATGCAGTTGCATCATGTTGCTACACATGACATCATGTTTATCTTGTTGCATTTCAAGTGTCTAGGATTCTTTATCCTATCCATGCCATTACATTGCATGAATATGATAAAGAGCGGCATCTGTAGACACTCAAAATTTTTTGCACACATATTACTGACATTACAGGAGGGCAGATTCGTCTTTCAGAGATAACCCTGGAAGACAGCTCATATCCAGTTCGGATACTACGAAAGTTCAGTCTCAACCTCGGAACACACACCGGGAGTATCAGTTCCAACCTCGGAGATAACCCCGAGGAATGCAGTTCCAATATCAGAAATTCAACTAAAGAAGGCTGATTCATCTAGGAGATAACCCTGAGGTATTCAGTGTAAAACCCCAGATTTTATGAATAAAGATTTAATTTTTTGGAATATTTTTTAAATATTATAGTATGAATTTGAGATAATGTTACAGTTGTGGGTAGTATTTATAAATTTTGTAAAGTATGCAAGTTGTTGTATTATATTTGATTGGTCGGGGAATATTATTTTTGTCGGAGAATATTCGTACGACGGCACAATTATTGGTGGACTCCACAACGGAATTATTGTCGGATTGAAAAAACGACAAAAATATTTTATGAAAATAACGGCGGAAGTTTTACCGTTAATACTGTTGAACTACTCGGTAGTAAAAGTACAATAATACGTGTGGTTGCATAGTAGCATACGGTATTGATTATTGAGGCTTACGTGATTAGTCTCTCAGTTTGATTCAATTATTGTCAATTATTAATAGGAATTATTTAGCGATAATGAAGTTTTGTTTTATTCGTATTATTAACGTAATAAAATAGAAACATCTTTTTATATAAAACAGAATACTTTATTAAAGTTATTCTATAAATAGAATATATTATATTTTATTTAAAAGATTTTTCTTTAAATATGGACCGTCAGATTAAAGTAAATCAATCTGAACCGTTCATGGATTAGTTACTATGCATTCCATTTTCCTATAAATAGACGCTCATTCCTTAATTATTTTCTTACGAATTCACTGAACTCTAGAGAGAGAAACTATAGAGAGAAAGAAGAAAAGTATTCTGCTACTTAACTACTTCTTTATTTCAGTTCTTCTTTAAAACGGTAAGGAATATTATTTGTTGTACCCGTAAGGGGTGTTATTTCTTTTGTATTTATGAAGAGAACTTCTGTTATTCCATTTTTTATTATTCTGTTGGAATAACCTGTTTATGCGAAGTACCGCATACATGGTAAAATTCTTCTATTATTCTGTTCTTTATTATTCTGTCGGAATATCCTGTCTGTGCGTTTACGCCGGACTTGGTTCCATTATTTATTATTATGTTGGAATATCCTGTCTATGTATTTTACGCCGGACCTGGTTCTATTATTTATCATTCTGTTGGAATATCATGTCTGTGCGTTTTATGCCGGACCTGGTTCCGTCTTTATTATTCCGTTGGAACATCCTGTCGGTGTGAATTTCACCTGACCTGGTTCTGTTATTATTATTTTGTTGGAATAACCTGTCTATGCGAAGTACCGCATGCATGGTGATTTCTTTTGTTATTCCATTCTTTATTATACTCAGTTGGTTAAAGTTTTGACTTCTATACTCCATGAAATTAGTAGAATATCCTTGATATTTGCGCTTCATCCAGTATCTTTTTATGAAAATATTCTTCTGAGCATTCTTGAATTTTACTCTACACAAAAGTATCATGTTGACAATTTGGACGTTATTAGTTCCTGGACAAATTAATTCTTGAACTTGTTTTATTGAATTCTTATATCATTGTCATCATCCTCATGTTTATATTATGTTGAAAGTCATCTGTTGCCTGTAGTGCATAGATGGACTTGGTATGATTACGACCAGGGATTATTCGGTGTAATCATGACCGTAATGTTACAAATGATGTGGAAAAAGTCCTCATTGGCCCGTAGTGCATTGATGGATAGTTTTTGGTATGATTATGGCTATGGATTCTCTTTAGCCGTAGTGCAAAGATGAATTGTTTTATGGCATGATCGGGGCTGTTGATGAAAACATGATTATCTTTGGCCCGTAGTGCATGGATAATTCGTGGTCGTGATACTAAAGAATATCCTTGGCCGTAGTGCAGGGGTGATTCGATGATGTGGATTATTTTTTTAGTTGAGTCTCAGCGAGGAAAGTCATGAAAAACCTTTTAAATCATAAAAAAATAGTAGATTTTATTCTCTACTTGACTCTTTTAATGGATTGCTGGTTTCGCTGCAGTTAAACTTGATGTCTATTGTATTTTATCAGTTTAACATTGTTGAAGACTAATGATAATTTATCCTGCATTATCTTAGTCATAATATTTCTTACTGGGCTAGTTGAGCTCACCCATTCTTTCATCCTCAGGAAATGAGAATATAGTTGGGACGAGTCGGAAAACGGAGTGACGGACCAGATGATAGCATTACTGGTCCTCACTATTCTGTGTAATAGTGTGATAATAATTATAATGAGGACTCCTTTTGAGTATGGATACTCTCTAGAAGATAATATTTGTATTCAAACTCACAGTTAATGTTTTGTCGTATTGTACACGACAGTTGTATTATTAAGTTGTATTTGAATTCTGTACCATGTATCTGGCGACTCAAGATGGGTGATGTATACCTAATTTTGGGGGCGTCACAGTTGGTATCAGAGCCATAAGTAAAGAGCCCCGAGCCTCTCGCTGGTGACTTCTTGTTGATGGGGGATGCACCGAAGCCAGACTCTCCGTAGGGGACGCCGTTCTACGGCGGCAAGCTGATAGGTACCCTTGTGAGGTGCTGACACATGATGGTGTCCAATGTCACAGTTGGTATCAGAGCTTAGGGATATGATCCCTAGCTAGGATGTGAGAATAGAACTAGGAGGCGAGAGACGGAGAATTCCTTCGCTAGTATGACCTACCTAAGTTTACTTGTTATTTAATTAGTCGGTCAGAGTATAGAGATAATATATGATATGTTAATTAACCCTTATTTTGTAACAGTATTTGAAAATGGCATCTGAAAATGTTGAGATAAGTAATGGAGCACAGGAGACCGTTGAGTCTCCACAGATCAATAATCAGGACAATGTGCAACAGGATGGCGATAATCCTCCTGTAAACAACAACACTGATCAATTGACGAACGACGGTACGTTTAAGAGCTTTTTAGAATTCATGCAACATTAGGCGAAGGTGGCTCCTGTTCATAATGCAGGAGGAAACAATGGCAACCCACGGTTGGTCACCGCTAAGCAATTCAAGGAGCTGGGACCACCGGAGTTTTTGGGAAGGCCAAAACCACTTAAGGCGGAGACGTGGTTAAAGCAGATCACCAAGATATTTGATGTCTTGGGATGCTTCGAGGAGCAAAAGGTTCCCTTTGCCACCTTTATGTTGCGTGAAGAGGCAGATCACTGGTGGGAATCTGTAAAACGTACCCAGCCTGACGCACTCAAGATGTCTTGGGAGAAATTCCAGGAGCTGTTCAACGACAAGTACTTTCCCGAAAGCATTCGTCGCATGAAGGAGGTGGAATTTATCAAGTTGGAGCAAAATAACATGATCGTGTCGCAGTACGAAGCCAAGTTTGCCGAGTTGTCCCGATTTGCGTCCCACTTGGTTGATAATGAGGAGAGAATGTCGCGAATGTTTCTAAGAGGTTTGAAACCTGAGATACGTAAATATCTTATCTCTCATAAACTGTGTTTGTATTCAGATGTTGTTAATGGGGCTCAGTTATTGGAGCGCGATAACAAGTCAACCCAACCAAAAGAGAGCAGCCGACAAAATGATAATACTGGTGATAACAGTCATCAAAGAGGTGACAATAAGCATGGAAAGAATCAACATGTCAGAATTGGTAACTACTTCGGTCGTAATCATGGCCAAAATACTAAGAATGGACATTTCAAGAAGAGAAGGTTCAACAATGACGTGAAGACGTCGGCACCAGCACCCGTTTCAAAGGAAGAAGAACGACCACCGGTCGTATGTTTCAAATGCGGACAGGAGGGACACATCCGTCCAAACTGTACGCAGCAATCCAAAGCGTGTTTTAATTGCGGAAGAGAAGGTCACCTTGCTCGATTTTGTCATATGGTGAAGTCAAGTCCAGCTGGGATAGTGATGCCAAAGGATGTCCTAGACAAGCCAAAGTCGGTAGTTTAAGAGAGAGCATTTTTTTTTCGTGACGAGGAACCTGAATAAAATTATCACGGGTATGTTAGTCATAAACTCTTGCGAAGTCTATACCGTGTTAGATACCGGTTCTACTCACTCTTTTATTTCACCTAGTTGTGTTCAATGTTTGAACTTAACTCTGGAGAAGTTAGACTTTGATATATCTGTTTAAACTCAGTTGGGAGAAACTTTCGTTACCTCCACTATTTATAAATCTTGTTCAAATCAACACTTTCACGTTACTTGTCGATCTTATCTCTTTGAAAATACTTGCATTGATGTGATTTTTGGAAATGATTGGTTAACTACTCATCATGCTTTTCGTAAGGTTGTTAACTTTCATATTCCTAACCAACCTGTTATGCGAATTCAAGCAACCAAACCACTAAAGTCAATCATTGTCATATCAAGCCATAAGTAAAGATTCACGTTCCTTTCGTTGTTGACTTCCTGGTGTGGAATGCACCGAAGCCAGACTTTCCGTAGGAGACGTTGTAAATGACGATGGCAAGTTGATAGGTATCAATGTGATGTGTTATCCAAGTCTGGGATGAGAGTCACAGTTTTGAATGATATTTCTATTGTTAATAAATTTCTTAACGTATTCTTGAAGAATTCCTAGCCTACCCCTAGAGCGTGAAATCGAATTTTGTATTGACCCCAGTACAAAACCCATTTCTTAAACCCTCAAATATTTCTTTACTTAAAACGAACGTATCATGCGCCAAAGACGTTGGCTCGAGATGTTAAAGATTACGATCGTACCATTTAATATCATCGTGAAAAAGCGAACGTGGTAGCTGACGCGTTGAGTAGAAGATCGTATGCGTTTACAAGTGCGAATATACGAACCCATGTGAAGATAACGAATATACGAGTAGAATTAACTATAATCGATAAAGTTAAAGCCGCTTAAGCTACATACTCAGAGCTGATGAATGTGAAGAAGAAGGTTCAAGAGGGCGTTATTCTAGAAGCAAGAATCAACGAAGAGAGGAAATCTCAACCCTCAATTTAATTGGCCCATTTGAAATCCTTGATCGAGTAGGAACTGTGGCCTATAGACTCGTTTTATTGCCAAGTATGTCGCGTGTTCATAAAGTTTTTCACGTATCGATGTTGCGTAAATATGTGGACGACCTGAACCACATTATTGAATTAAAACTAGACGAGATTGCAGAAAATTTAACGTATGAGAAGATACGTGTTAGCATCTTGGATAAGAAGGATCATATTCGACGCTCAAATGTTATACATCAAGAGTTAGAATTTGAAGTGAAGTTAAGGTATCCTCATCTGTTCGGCATACCAGGTACGTACGTAAATTTCGAGGGCAAAATTTCATAAGGAGTGGAAATTGTAAAACCCCAGATTTTATAAATAAAGATTTAATTTTTCAAAATATTTTTTAAATATTATGGTGTGAATTTGAGATAATGTTATATTTATAGGTAGTATTTATAAATTTTGCAAAGTATGCAAGTTGTTGTAGTATATTCGATTGGTCGAGGAATATTATTTTTGTCGGGGAATATTCGTACGACGGCACAATTATTGGTGGACCCCACAACAGAATTATTATCGGATTGAGAAAACGACAAAAATATTTTATGAAAATAACGGGGGAAGTTTTACCGTTAATACTGTTGAACTACTCGGTAGTAAAAGTGCAGTAATACGTGTGGTTGCATGGTAGCATACGGTATTGATTATTGAGGCTTACGTGATTAGTCACTCAGTTTGATTCAATTATTGTCAATTAATAATATGAATTATTTAGCGATAATGAAGTTTTGTTTTATTCGTATTATTAACGTAATAAAACAGAAACATCTTTTTATATAAAACAGAATACTTTATTAAAGTTATTCTATAAATAGAATATATTATATTTTATTTAAAATATTTTTCTTTAAATATGAACCGTCAGATTAAAGTAAATCAATCTGGACCGTGCATGGATTAGTTACTATGCATTCTA
The DNA here is from genome assembly GCA_016801055.1 of Panax notoginseng. Classification (NCBI taxonomy): domain Eukaryota; kingdom Viridiplantae; phylum Streptophyta; class Magnoliopsida; order Apiales; family Araliaceae; genus Panax; species Panax notoginseng. The sequence continues at coordinate 245,106,569 of CM029012.1, forward strand.
TTTTCCTATAAATAGAAGCTCATTCCTTCATTATTTTCTTACGAATTCACTAAACTATAGAGAGAGAAACTATAGAGAGAAACTATAGAGAGAAAGAAAAAAAGTATTCTGCTACTTAACTACTTCTTTATTTCAGTTCTTCTTTAAAATGGTAAGGGATATTATTTATTGTACCCGTAAGGGGTGTTATTTCTTTTGTATTCATGAAGAGAACTTATGTTATTCTATTTTTTATTATTCTGTTGGAATAACCTGTTTTATGCGAAGGACCGCATACATGGTGAAATTCTTCTATTATTCTGTTCTTTATTATTCTGTTGGAATATCCTGTCTGTGCGTTTACGCCGGACCTGGTTCCATTATTTATTATTCTGTCGGAATATCCTGTCTGTGTGTTTTACGCCGGACCTGATTCTATTATTTATCATTCTGTCGGAATATCATGTCTATGCGTTTTACGTCGGACCTAGTTCCGTCTTTATTATTCTGTTGGAACATCCTGTCGGTGTGAATTTCACCTGACCTGGTTCCATTATTATTATTCTGTTGGAATAACCTGTCTATGTGAAGTACCGCATGCATGGTGATTTCTTTTGTTATTCCATTCTATATTATACTCAGTTAGTTAAAGTTTTAACTTTTATACTCCATCAAATTAGTAGAATATCCTTGATATTTGTGCTTCATCCAGTATCTTTTCATGAAAATATTCTTCTGAGCATTCTTGAATTTTACTCTATACAAAAGTATCATGTTGACAATTTGGACGTTATTGGTTCCTGGACAAATTAATTCTTGAACTTGTTTTATTGAATTCTTATATCATTGTCATCATCCTCATGTTTATATTATGTTGAAAGTCATCTGTGGCCTGTAGTGCATAGATGGACTTGGTATGATTATGACCAGGGATTATTCGGTGTAATCATGACCGTAATGTTACAAATGATGTGGAAAAAGTCCTCATTGGCCCGTAGTGCATTGATGGATAGTTTTTGGTATGATTATGGCTATGGATTCTCTTTAGCCGTAGTGCAAAGATGAATTGTTTTATGGCATGATCGGGGCTGTTGATGAAAACATGATTATCTTTGGCCCGTAGTGCATGGATAATTCGTGGTCGTGATACTAAAGAATATCCTTGGCCGTAGTGCAGGGGTGATTCGATGATGTGGATTATTTTTTTAGTTGAGTCTCAGCGAGAAAAGTCATGAAAAACCTTTTAAATCATAAAAGATAGTAGATTTTATTCTCTACTTGACTCTTTTAATGGATTGCTGGTTTCGCTGCAGTTAAACTTGATGTCTATTGTATTTTATCAGTTTAACATTGTTGAAGACTAATGATAATTTATTCTGCATTATCTTAGTCATAATATTTCTTACTGGGCTAGTTGAGCTCACCCTTTCTTTCACTGTTCTCTTCAGGAAATGAGAATATAGTTGGGACGAGTCGGAAATCGGAGTGACGGACCAGATGATAGCATTACTAGTCCTCACGATTCTATGTAATAGTGTGATAATAATTGTAATGAGGACTCCTTTTGAATATGGATACTCTCTAGAAGACAATATTTGTATTTAAGCTCACAGATTGTGTTTTGTCGTATTGTATACGACAGTTGTATTATTAAGTTGTATTTGAATTCTGTACCATGTATCTGGCGACTCAAGATGGGTGATGTATACCTAATTTTGGGGGCATCACATTCAGTCTCACTCCCAACACCGGGAATAGCAGCACTAACCTTGGAGATAACCCCAAGGAATGCAGTTGCAGTTCCGGAGATAACCCCAGAAATGCTTGTTTCAAAGCCATGCAAACAGCTTCAGAACACTCGACACTCACACCGAGGCACTCAATACAAGACCCGAAGATAACACCGGGAAGACATGCACACATCAGAGATGACACTGAGGAGCAGTCCAATCTCAGAGATAACCCTGAGCAACGTCTGCTTTATCAGCCAAAACTGGAGATAACCCCAGTGAGGGGAAAAGTCATCATCTTGCCACCTTGACACCACATCGCATCGTCTCAACACTTCAGACATACATTTCTACATAGCAATGTCCCACAAGAACCAAGGAAGTCCAATCCCGAGTGACTATTGCACATGATAACAGATAGAATTTGAAGCTTGAAGACCGCAGGGCATGGTCCCATCTTCCTGACTTCATACAACCTTTAATCCCATGTCATTGCGTAACTCTCGACAACGGAGGTCCGAAATAGGTTTTATACCCCTCAATCGGATGCCCGGATTGAAGTTCTAAAAGTTCGAGCGGACATCACGTTATGTGTGCACGTACTTCGACACGATGGTGCCCGCGGAGCCCGGGGCACCCCGGGAAGCCGCAGGTATACCTGGGGCTCCCCCCTCTATAAATAGAGGGCTTGGGTGGCCATTTTATAAGAGAAAAAGGCGAGGAAGCTATGTCCAATTTGCTCTGTACATACCCTAAACTGAGTGCTTTCTCATTTTAAATACTTGTAAGCTCATATATAGCTACTTTTTACTGGCGGGAGCCGAGTGTTCATCCACTTAAAGCTATATAAGTCTTCTTTGGTAGCCCACTGTAAGCCTTCTTACACACTTTAAAGTATTTCTCTTCATCCTTGCACACACTATTCTTCACGTTGAGAGTCGTGTTGCGTGTGTATGCCCGGACTTCGGTCCATAGTTTATATATACATACATACATATATATATATATATATATATATATATATATATATATATGGACTAACATTATCGAGTTATGCCTCGATTGAGCCTAGACTTACGTTTGTAGCGTTTAATTGCTTTTGTATATATATATATATATATATATATTTATGAATTGTGTGTCGAGCTATGTTCGATGAGCTTGGATTTTATATCCGGTGCATTTACTGCTTTAATATATATATATATGTATACTTATATATATTAACTGTTGTCGGACTTTGTTCGATGAGCTTGGATTTTATATCCGGTGCGTTTACTTGCTTATATATATATATATATATATATATACATTTTGTCCCGCCTAGAGTTTACTTCGTGGCGGTTGACCGTTTTTACAACTTTCTGTATATTTCGTCGCGCCTGGAGCTTCCTCCGTGGCGGTTGATCGCTTTTACAGCTTTATTTACATTTCTGATCCCCCATGGAGGTGCTTCATGGTGGTTGATCATGTCTGTATATATATATATATATATTTAAAGTTTTTATATATATAATTGTTTACAACTTTCATACAAATTGCGGTATCACGTGAGCTTAGGAATCATATGATCACAGATTCAGTTTACTGAATCTAGATTCGATTCCCGTGATGGACATTTTCAGCTATAAGCAGCTTGTAAATTTATTCATGGTGTTTGGATTTCCTCAGATGGTTTTCATGCCCATGAGGAGTTCGGCACTGCTTTGTACATTATTTTCTCGAAGATGCTTCGCATCTCAAAAATAAAAGCAATCAAGCCGAACATTTTTAATAAAATGGAAGTGTAAAAGGTCTCAATTACTATTGAGCATCAGGGTTTGAAATACCTCTTTTATTAAACTTCACTGTTATATCTTATGTAAAACTGAATTTTACATAAATCCAAACCCTGTGTATATAGGTACGAACGAGGCCTCGCACTGCTTCCAAATGACAGCATATTGACCCACACACACACGCATTCATATAATAGTTTCTTGAAAAGTGGCGGTCACCGTGGCAACACGGATGTCGGGGGGTGCCTAACACCTTCCCTCCGTATAAGTAAGTCCCCGGACCCTAATGAATCTCGGTTTTGCAGACCCGTTTAGCAGTGTCACATCACTGGGTCAATGTTCAGACCTTTTCTAGGTTGTATTGGTACAACCAGTTAAAAAACAACTGGCGACTCTTATAGTCCAATCGTTGACATATACATGTCGAACCTTTTTCACTTGTTTTTTCAAACAAATCTCACCTAACATGAGAACACAAAAGAACAAGAACCGAAAAGGGACAAATAAAAAATCCCGACGTCGACAATGCTCGTTCGGCTCTTAGATAGGCTGTCTCTATGATTCTGAACATGACTTCCTCAGCAGTCTGTGGCTCTAAGGAAGTTCTTCTCGACACATTACGATTCTTCCTCGTCTCTCCCGGTAGTCTACGAACTCCGAGATCTACTATCTTGTAGACTATGATTGTGCCTTGATAGTTCTCGAGTTTTCCTTGACTCCCCCGGCAGACTTCGATTTCTGGTGCAGTGCTCGACGATCAAACAAGCCTATCTATTATATTATAAGATCAACCTAACAAGATTGATCTTTCTATATTTATAGTCCTTGTACATCATTTCTTTATAAGGACTTTACAAAGATGTTTTGCTTATGTAGGATCAACCTAACATATTTGATCAATTCATTCTAAGTCCTTGTATATATGTTTCTATTATCTATCAAAGGACTTTACAGCTTTTCTTAATACAAGCATACTTGCATATTCATTCATTTATATCATAATCAAATCATATATAAATAGGAATATCATTCACATGCTTATTCCTAACATATAGCATTCAGAAAAGGAGCAGAGCACAAAGAAGATCAAGAGAGCAACTCTACGAATCACTATGAACCAAAAGCTAAAACAGAACAGATGCAGAACCATGTATGCACACCATTCAAGAATTGTTCAGGGAATGCTAAGTGCCAGACGAAGTCTACCAAAAGCTCAAATACTTAGCAAACCTAAATAGTGATGGTGCACAGCTGACATCGAATGAGGATGAGCAGAACAGAATGAAGATCAATTGAACCAGAGAAGAGGTGGTCCAGACTCTACGTAGAATGCAGAGAGGACCACGCCAAGCTGCTAAGTACAAAAGATGTTCAAGCTTTAAGACATCTTAGCAGCTCAGCACCAACAACAACAAGTAGCCAGGGCCTGAGTGGTCCTTGTCCGGAGGGACTAAATGAAGTTCCAAGCGTGCTGGGCTTGAAGAGTTCTTAGTGAAATAGAGGAGTTCCAAGCCTGCTGGGCTTGAAGAATTCTTAGTGAATTGAAGTTCTAAGGCTGCTAACCTTGAAGGAATCTTAGTGATTTAGGGTGCTGCCCTTCCTTAGTGGAATTCCTGCTCATTAAAGCAGAAGAGTGGATTAGGAGCTTGAGTCTCTGAACCACTTAAAATCCCTTGTGTCTTTTACATTCAGTCATTTACTTTCTATCATTTACATTATATACCTAACTGCTATAAATGCTATGTATGTATTAACTACTTACAACTAAACTAACTCTACGAATAATGTATGTATGTTCATGAATATATCAACGAATGGGATCTTTTACTTATTCCACTGTGCTTAAAAAGATTCTTATGTTTGTTATATGCTAAGTCATTAGCAATACAAAGAAACAAGAAAAGTATTTGAAATTAGAAAGATCTATTCAACCCCCCCCCCCCCACTTCTAGATCTATTGTGTGCCTAATGGGAACTAACAATTGGTATCAAAGCAGGTTCTCATTCTATATTCAAAAGCTAATCTCTTTGAGTCTGATCCTGGGCACAAACATTGTTCTAAACTTAGTTTAGTAGTAAGTCACTTGTAAATGCAGATGAGCTCACACGTTGGAAATATTGTTTACAGGTAAATGTGTATATACGCCTGAAGCTGCTCAGATTGGTCCATGTTCTTCAATGTCATAGCAACAAGACCAATCCTTGGCCACAGTCAGTCTTGTAGTCTGAAGATCAGATATTAGAGCTCAAGAGGCATCAACAGCAAAGAGCCAAGCATCCACCAGTCTGAAAGATGAAAGGCCTATATACTAAGAATTTTTCAATTATGTATTTGGCTAACCAACAGCTGGATGTGAACCTCAAATGCCTAATATGCACATCAATGTCTAACCTCATTATATCAAGATAAATGATTGTCAAGAGACAGACAGTGGAAAGGTACGGTTCCTCATTAATATAAATATGTACATCATGTTGCATCACCTTATGTACTATAACAGTATTCTATCAAGAGACCATATTCTACCTAAAAAGGGGAAGAGAGAAAGTACACTAAGGTTGAAAACTCAACTGCTAACAAACTTTCTCTCCATCCAAGTTTTAGGTTGAAGATAACATCTTGAAAGAAGTCTGAAATAGGTCATAAGCATATAAAGATTTAATTAATCTTAAGTGGAGTAATCCTTGCTGATGGGTTAGTATGTATGTACAAACCTATGTTCTATGTTTTTGATAATACATAGAGTATGATTAGTTCTACAAGAGTATCTTAAAGATTCATAGAAAATGATCACCTCCATGAATCAACCAGATACAAATAACTGATAGAGTTAGTTCTCACTCTGTGAACATTTAAAATATGTGAACATAACCAAGCAAATGATGAAACCATCAAAGAAAAAGAGTGTTTTATTAAAGTGGTTAATCTTACATACACTCATCATCATGCATCTTAAAATGTAATATCTAAATTGGATACATGCATGAATATGATTGTTGGTGATAAATGTGATGAAAATTCAAATATACGAGGAATAGGGATTTTAAAAATTAACCTAGCAAGACCCATTTAACCATGGGTACCAAAAATAGAAATTTATCTAAACCTGCAGGTACTTGGTCTATCTGACCACACTAAGGAATGCTGAAGCAAATGAATTCAGTCAAGAAGATTCAACCAGCTGGAGGCTTAAGACATTTCAGAAATGTTCTTGACAAAATTAGTTCCTGTCAAAGCCTATTCTTGAAGACTTGATGAGCTAACATGAATAAAGCTCACATGACTGCTGATCTCCATATGGAAGCATACCATTCATCCTAAGATAAAAAGGGTCTTATATGCTTAATCATGCAAAGCATATCATCTAAGAAGAACCCTCGAGGAACTTATTATAGAAATAGAACTCCACAAGTACAAACTGTCAAGGAAGACTACGTTCGTAGTTCTGTCAAACTATCGTAGAGTGATCAGTCCTGAAGATATCTACTTCTATTATCCAAGGAGGTTTAAATGATAGTGATGATTCCAATAAGAAGGAGATATGCAAGGCTGCCTTCTGATGCACATGAAGAAGAAGAACTCACACCTCTTTGAGAAGATAGTATCAACTATAGGGGATCAGTGATCTGTTAAAGAATAGCAGCACTAAAAGTATCGGAAATGCATTATGAAGCAATATACCGGTTACAAAGTCCCAAAAATTTATGGCTGATGAACCAAATGAAGATCCATAGTCAGTAGGAACGTCTCAAAACGTGCCACTGATAACCTTGTCAACCACCCAACTCAAAATCGTGGACTGCCTACGATCAAACATCTGATCGTAGTGTAAGAGTAGGAGAACACCACGATTACAGCCAATGCAAATGTCTAAAGTTGGTAGATGAACTCCTCAGCAAAAAAGATCAAAATGAGATATCGGTACTAATCACGTCTAAAGTTCTTTATCTGGTAAGCACCTCAAGGACAAACTTGGCCCTTAGTCCACTCTAAGAGGTTGACCCTTCCTGAGCTACCTTAACCAATAAGGAATGCTTAGTCAAGTTCATCTCAAGGACCAGGACAGACAACGTTCGTAGAGTAGATTCTGCAGTGAACTCGACGATCATAGTGCAACCTCAACGATCGTAGAGTAGCCTCGACGATCGCAGTCTTCCCAAAGGATACACTAGCTCATGGGGAGCTCGGCAGAACTCGACACATACCAAACTATTCAGATTATGTGGGGGGAAAGTTACGAATATAGTTGGGAAAGATGTCTTGCTAATTCACTTCATAATTTCAGTGCCTGAACTCTCTTGGGGCGCATTAGTGGATACACCATGCAACTCCAAGATGAGGATTAATGTCAAATCACCCACTGAAGCATCTCTCAAAAGATGATCGTTAAGTTACCAAAAATCGTAGAGTCCATAGCTATCTCATCAAGCTACTCTACGTACTGAAAAAGTCAATGGTCAGACTACATCAATAATAATTATTGTCTTAAGAGAAAATTAAAACTTAAAAACTGATCAGTGTATGGGGAGTTACAACTTCTTACTGGGTCTCGTGCAGCCAATAGCTAGTTGACACGTCACAGCTTATGCAGAGTCAGAAGGAACTGTCATAAAGATAAATTCAAAATCTCCAAACAGTTATCAAAAGCTGTCGAACCTCTCTCCCTCCCTTTTTCAAACCCTAAAATCCTCTTCAAAGCATGAATCCAATAAACCTTAAGCTTTGCCCAAATCGCATTCAACTATCTCTTATAAGACTCCCGAAATTAAATACCCATATACTTCGAACTCTTCAAATGGCAAATTGGCGAGTAATCACTGGCATTCAGCTCGGAACCAAGACATTTGAGAAATCCGAGAATAAGTTCAGAGATATTCTTAAACTTGTAAAGAAGGCTGAATTCTTAAAATGTCTGAAGGTAAACACTCGAATATATGCTGAACTAGTTAAAGAGTTTCACTCAAACGCAACCATAAATTCCCGAAACCCTCTCTACCAAGGTCAAAAGTCAGATTCTAAAGCTAAAATTGTCTGACATTAATCAATGCTTAGGTTTTCTTGACCTAGGTCTAAAAAGCCTTGATGAGATCGACACTGAACAGGCTAAGAAGATTATGATGTACAAAAGAAACCCTAAACTGAAGGACATGAAGAAAAAAGAGTTTCTTGAAGAATTCGAGTTCCTTGCTGAGATAGTGGGCAAATATATTGTAAGACCCCAACTTTTTATAAATAAAATCGAATTTACTCTAATTATTGTTATGAATAATAAGGTGTTAATTTGATATAATGCTTTGGTTATGGGTGAAATGTGCAAATTTTGCAAAATAAGCAAGTGGTTATAAAATATTTATTGCTGTCGGGGAATATTCGTTTTGGTCGTGGAATAATCTTGCTGTCGGGGAATATTCGTACGATGGCGCACCTATTTATGGGCCCCATAACGGAAAACGGTCGGATGAAGAAAATGACAAGTTTGAGTTTTTATAAATAATGGCGTAATTATTACCGTTAACACTGTTTGTGACGCCCCAAAATTAAGTATACATCACCTATCTTGAGTCGCCAGATACATAGTATAGAATTCAAATACAACTTAATAATACAACTGTCGTGTACAATACGACAAAACATAAACTGTGAGTTTGAATACAAATATTATCTACTAGAGAGTATACAAACTCCAAAGGAGTCCTCATTATAATTATTATCACACTATTTCATAGAATAGTGAGAACTACTAATGCAAACATCTAGGATCATCACTCTGTTTCCCGATTAGTCCCAGCTACGTTCTCATTTCCTGAAGAGAACAGTGAAAGAAAGGGTGAGCTCAACTAGCCCAGTAAGAAATATTATGACTAAGATAATGCAGAATAAATTATAATTAGTCTTCAACAATGTTAAACTGATAAAATACAATAGGCATCAAGTTTAACTACAGCGGAACAAGCAATCCATTAAAAGAGTTAAGTAGAGAATAAAATCTATTATCTTTTATGAATTAAAAGGTTTTTCATCAATTTTATCGCTGAGACTCAGCTCAATAAATAATCCACATCATTAAATCATCCCTGCACTACAGGCCAAGGATATTCTTTAGTATCACGATCACGAATTGTCCATGCACTACGGCTAAAGATAATCATGTTTTTATCAACGGTCCTGATCATGCCATAAAATAATTCATCTTTGCACTACGGCCAAAGAGAATTCATAGCCATAATCATACCAAAAATTATCCATCAATGCACTACGGGCCAATGAGGACTTTTTCCACATTATTTGTAACATTACGGTCATGATTACACCGAATAATCCCTGGTCATAATCATACCAAGTCCATCTATGCACTACAGGCCATAGATGACTTTCAACAAAAGATAAACATGAGGATGATGACAATGATATAAGAATTCAATAAAACAAGTTCAAGAATTAATTTATCTAGGAACTGATAACGTCCAAATTATCAACATGATACTGCTTTATAGAGTAAAATTAAGAATGCTCAGAAGAATATTTCCATGAAAAGATACTAGATAAAGAGCAAATATCAAGGATATTTCACTAATTGCATGGAGTATATAAGTCAAAACTTTAACCAACTGAGTATAATAAAGAATGGAATAACAAAAGAAATCACCATGTATGTAGTACTTCGCATAGACAGGTTATTCCAATATAATAATAAGTAACGGAACCAGGTCAGGCGAAATTCTCACCAACAGGATGTTTCAACAGAATAATAAAGAATGGAATAACAACAGAAATCATCATGCATGCGATAGACCGCACAGACAGGTTATTCCAATAGAAAAATAAATAGTGGAACCAGGTCATGCGTAAATGCACTAACAGGATATTCTGACAGAGTAATAAATATTGGAACCAGGTCCGGCGTAAACGCACAGACAGGATATTCCAACAGAATAATAATAAATAATGGAACCAAGTCCGGTGTAAAGCACAGACAGGATATTCCGACAGAATAATAAATAATAGAACCAGGTCCGGCGTAAAGCACAAACAAGATGTTCCAACAGAATAATAAAAATGTAATAACAGAAGAATTTTACCAAGTATAGGGTAGCCCGCGTATACAGGTTATTCCAACAGAATAATAAAGAATGGAATAACAGAAGTTCTCTTCATGAATAAGAAAGAAAGAATACCATTTACGAGTACAACAAATAATATCCCTTACCGTAAAAGAAACATGATATCGGAATAGTGAAGTAGCAGAGTACTTTTCTTCTTTCTCTCTATAGTTTCTCTCTCTAGAGTTTCAGTGAATTCGTAAGAAAATAATGAAGAAATGAGCTTCTATTTATAGAAAAATGGACTGCATAGTAACTAACTCATGAACGGTCTAGATTGATTTACTTTAATCGGACGGTCCATAATTAAAGCAAAATCTTTTAAATAAAATATAATATATTCTATTTATAATCTAATAAAACGAATAACTTTATAAAAGTATTTTGTTTTATATAAAAAGATTTTACTATGTAAAATACTATGCAGGCACTATGCAACACTATGCATAATAAAATATAATATATTCTAATTATTGTCTAATAAAACGAATAACTTTATAAAAGTATTCTGTTTTATATAAAAAGATTTTACTGTTTTATTACGTTAATAATACTAATAAAACAAAACTGAGTGACTTATCACGTAAGCCTCAATAATTAATATCGTGTGCTACTATGCAACCACACGTATTACTGTACTTTTACTACCGAGTAGTTTAATAGTATTAACGGTAAAACTTCCGCCGTTATTTTCATAAAATATTTTTGTCATTTTCTCAATCCGACAATAATTCCGTTGTGGGGTCCGACAATAATTGTGCCCTCGTACGAATATTCTCCGACAAAAATAATATTTTCCGACCAATTGAATATAATACAACAACTTACAAAATTTATAAATACTACCAACAACTATAACATTATCTCAAATTCACACCATAATATTTAAAAAAATATTTCGAAAAAATTAAATATTTATTCATAAAATCTGGGGTTTCATAATCTTCACTCCTTATAAAATTTTGCCCTCGAAATTTGCGTACGTAACTGGTATGCCGAACAGATGAGGACACTTCGTCAGATTCTAACTCTTGAGGTATAACCTTTGAGTGTTGAATACATTCCAGGATTTTAACAGGTACATCTTCATACGTTAAATTATCCGTTATCTCGTCCGATTCTAAATCAATAATGTGGTTCGGGTCGTCCATATATTTACGTAACATCAATACGTTAAAAATATTATGAACACGCGATATACTTAGCGGTAAAACGAGTCTATAAGCCACAGTTCCTACTCGATCGAGGATTTCAAATGGGTCAATTAAATCGAGAGTTGAGATTTTCTCTCTTCATCGATTCTTGCTTCTAGAATAACGCCCTCTTGAACCTTCTTCTTCACATTCATCAGCTCTGAGTATGTAGCTTGAGCGGCTTTAACTTTATCGGCTAAAGTCGATTCTACTCGTATATTCGCTATCTTCACCTATAAGTTATACGAAATGAGTCTTTGTGTTAACATCTCACTCGCATACGATCTTCTACTCAACGCGTTAGCTACCACGTTCGCACTTCCATGATGATATTGAATGGTATGATCGTAATCTTCAACAGCTCGAGCCAACGTCTTTAGCACATTACACGTTCATTTTAGGTGAAGAAAATATTTGAGGGTTTTAGAAATGGGTTTTGTAGTGGGGTCAATACAAAATTCGATTGCACGCTCTTGGGGTAGGCTAAGAAGTCTTCAACAATACGTCGGGAAATTTATTAACAATAGAAATATCATTCAAAGCTGTGACCCTCATCACAGACTCGGATAGTACGTCACAATGATACATATCAATTTGCTATCGTCATTCACGACGTCACCTACAGAAAGTCTGGCTTCGGTGCATTCCACACAAGGAAGTCACCAGATATAGGCTCAGGGCTCTTTACTTATGGCTTGATATGACAATGATTGACTTTAATGGTTTGGTTGCTTGAATTCGCATAATAGGTTCATTAGGAATATGAAAGCTAACAACCTTACAAAAAAAATATGATGAGTAGTTAACCAATCGATTCCTAAAATCACATCAAAGGCAAGTATTTTTAAAGAGATACAATCGATAGGTAACGTGAAAGTGTTGATTTGAACAAGATTTATAAATAGTGGAGGTAACGAAGGTTTCTCCCAACAGAATTTAAACAGATATATCAAAGTCTAACTTCTCCGGAGTTAACTTCAAACATTGAACACAACTAGGTGAAATAAAAGAGTGAGTAGAACCGGTATCTAACACGGTATAGACTTCACAAGATTTTATGACTAACATACCCGTGATAATTTTATTTAGGTTCCTCGTCACGAAAAAAAAAAGCACTCTCTTAAACTACCGGCTTTGGCTTGTCTGGGACATCCTTTGACATCACTATCCCAGCTGGACTTGACTTCACCATACGACAAAATCGAGCTAGGTGACCTTCTCTTCCACAATTAAAACACGCTTTGGATTGCTGCATACAGTTTGGACGGATGTGTCCCTCCTATCCGCATTTGAAACATACGACCGGTGGTCGTTCTTCTTCCTTTGAAACGGGTGCTGGTGCCGACGTCTTCACGTCATTGTTGAACCTTCTCTTCTTGAAATGTCCATTCTTAGTATTTTGGCCATGATTACGACCGAAGTAGTTACCAATTCTGACATGTTGATTCTTTCCATGCTTATTGTCACCTCTTTGATGACTGTTATCACCGGTATTATCATTTTGTCGGCTGCTCTCTTTTGGTTGGGTTGACTTGTTATCGCGCTCCAATAACTGAGCCCCATTAACAACATCTGAATACAAACACAGTTTATGAGAGATAAGATATTTACGTATCTCAGGTTTCAAATCTCTTAGAAACATTCGCGTCATTCTCTCCTCATTATCAACCAAATGGGACGCAAATCGGGACAACTCAACAAACTTGGCTTCGTACTGCGATACAGTCATGTTGTTTTGCTCCAACTTGATAAATTCCACCTCCTTCATGTGACAAATGCTTTCAGAAAAGTACTTGTCATTGAACAGCTCTTGGAACTTCTCCCAAGACATCTTGAGCGCGTTAGGCTGGGTACGTTTTACAAATTCCCACCAGTAATCTGCATCTTCACGCAACATAAAGGTGGCAAAGGGAACCTTTTGCTCCTCTGAGCATCCCAAGACATCAAATATCTTGGTGATCTGCTTTAACCATGTCTCTGCCTTAAGTGGTTCTGGCTTTCCCAAAAACTCAGGTGGTCCCAGCTCCTTGAACTGCTTAGCGGTGACCAACCGTGGGTTGCCATTATTTTTACCTACATTATGAACAGGAGCCGCCTTCGCCTGATGTTGCATGAATTCTAAAAAACTCCTAAACGTACTGTCATTCGTCAATTGATCAGTGTTGTTGTTTACAAGAGGATTATCACCATCCTATTGCACATTGTCCTGATTATTGATCTGTGGAGGCTCAACGGTCTCCTGTGCCCATTGTTTATCTCAACATTTTCAGATGCCATTTTTAAATACTATCACAAAACAAGGGTTAATTAACATATCACATATTATCTCTATACTCTGACCGACCAATTAAATAACAAGTAAACTTAGGTAGGTCATACTAGCGAAGGAATTCCCCGTCTCTCCCCTCCTAGCTCTTATCTCACAGCTCAGCCAATGATCATATCCCTAAGCTTTGATACCAACTGTGACGCCCCAAAATTAGGTATACATCACCCATCTTGAGTCGCCAGATACATAGTACAGAATTCAAATACAACTTAATAATACAACTGTCATGTACAATACGACAAAATATAAACTATGAGTTTGAATACAAATATTGTCTACTAGATTGTATACAAAGTCAAAAGTAGTCCTCATTACAATTATTATCACACTATTTTACAGAATAGTGAGAACTACTAATGCAAACATCTAGGATCATCACTCTGTTCCCCGACTAGTCCCAGCTACGTTCTTATTTCCTAAAGAGAACAGTGAAAGAAAGGGTGAGCTCAACTAGCCCAGTAAAAAATATTATAACTAAGATAATGCAGAATAAATTATCATTAGTTTTCAACAATGTTAAACTGATAAAATACAATAGACATCAAGTTTAACTGCAGCGGAACAAGCAATCCATTAAAAGAGTCAAGTAGAGAATGAAATTTACTATCTTTTATGATTTAAAAGGTTTTTCATCACTTTTATCGCTGAGACAGGTTATTCCAACAAAAAAATAAATAGTGGAACCAGGTCATGCGTAAATGCACCGACAGGATATTCCGACAGAATAATAAAAAATAGAACCAGGTCCGGTGTAAACGCACAGACAGGATATTTTGACAGAATAATAAATAATGAAACCAGGTCCGGCGTAAAGCACATACAGGATATTCCGACAAAATAATAAATAATGGGACCAGGTTCGGTGCAAAGCACAGACAGGATGTTCCAACAGAATAATAAAAATATAATAACAAGAGAATTTCACCAAGTATAGGGTAGCCCGCGTATACAGGTTATTCCAACAGAATAATAAAGAATGGAATAACAGAAGTTCTCTTCATAAATAAGAAAGAAAGAATACCTTTTACGAGTACAATAAATAATATCACTTACCGTAAAAGAAACTTGATATCGGAGTAGTGAAGTAGCATAATACTTTTCTTCTTTCTCTCTATAGTTTCTCTCTCTAAAGTTTCAGTGAATTCGTAAGAAAATAATGAAGGAATAAGCTTCTATTTATAGAAAAATGGACTGCATAGTAACTAACTCATGAACGGTCTAGATTGATTTACTTTAATCGGACGGTCCATAATTAAAGCAAAATCTTTTAAATAAAATATAATATATTCTATTTAGGCTTAAATATGAATTAATATCCTAAACTATAGGCCATATTCCACTTCGGTGATCCATATTTCAATTTTGTCAATTAGATGATTGAACTATTAATTTTTTTCACTTTCATTCAATTGGCCCTGCCACGTCAGAAATTGCTGATGTGGAGGTGAACATGTGGCATACCATGCTTATGTGTCAAAAGAAATATAAATTTTAAATTATTGTAAATCATTTTATTAAAATGAAGGGGCAAAAGAATAATTTAACATTCATATCATATACAATCAAAATAAACAAAAACTATTCCATAAAAATAAAAATCATTTTAGTATAACATAAGAAAAAAAAACAATTAAACAAACAAACATCATCAATTCATTTCTTCATTATTAGAACGAACCCAAAGCCAAAAGCCACCGTTAAAATTTTTTACAGCCTTCTTCTACAGAAAGTATGCAAAGAAATCTTTCAATAGCCATTATAATTCAACTGCTACTTTCTTCTATTTGAAGAACAAATTAAAAAAAATCCACAGTCCAAAATTGACATTTGCAGAAGAATAGCAAAGAAATACCAATAATTGACCTTTGCAGAAGAATAGCATATCAATTAATGGAAAAATCAGCAAAACACCCAACAAACCAAAGAGCAATAACAGAAATCTCGTCAACACAGAACGGCTGCATCGCAACAAGAGGAGACCCACCGAAGCCACTCCATAGATTCCGGCAAGGTTAAGCCCAAATACCGCTGCGACTGATATAAAATCCAACAACAATAAACCATTACAGTAGAAAAAAAGATAAACACAATCTAAAATTTGGATTTAACAATAAGCACAAATTAAATTAGATTGTAAAACACTGAAATCTCAACAACTGAGCTTCCCAAAATCGAAGCACGGTACCTTTAAAACACGAGGTATTGACTTTCAACGACACATCACTCTTCGGTTGCCTCTTCCCAACGATGTAGGGCGTTCACACATCCTGACGATGCAGAGCGTTCACACATCCCGACAATGCAGGGCGTTTACTGTCGATCAGTGTGTTCCGGAGAGATATGAGAGGATGCATCCCAGGTCTTGAGCTTTCATGTGAAAACAGGCTCCCCCATCCTCATCAACAATTTATTATTCACATATAAAGAAAATCTTCATCAACGCTGATCTGATCGAAAGATTGGGGGGATTTTTTGCCGGTCGATTGAAGAAGGAGATTTGAGAAGAATAAGATTTGACTCAGTTTTGTTTTGTTTTGTTTTAATAGAGAATAAAAATTGATTTGCCAAATTTACCCATACTTAAACATTTTAATTTAACAAAATGGTGAAAAAATTACTTTTTTAAGACACATCAGTTGTAGATGGCCCCACTCAGCAATTTTTGACGTGACAGGGCCAATGGAATGAAAGTGGAAAAAATTAATAGTTCAATCATCTAATTGACAAAATTGAAAAGTAGATCACCGAAGTGGAATATGGCCTATAGTTTAGGGTATTAATTCATATTTAAGCCTTCTATTTATAATCTAATAAAACAAATAACTTTATAAAAGTATTTTATTTTATATTAAAAGATTTTACTATGCAAAATACTATGCAGGCACTATACAACACTATGCATAATAAAATATAATATATTCTAATTATTGTCTAATAAAACGAATAACTTTATAAAAGTATTCTATTTTATATAAAAAGATTTTACTGTTTTATTACGTTAATAATACTAATAAAACAAAACTGAGTGACTTATCATGTAAGCCTCAATAATCAATATCGTGTGCTACTATACAACCACACGTATTACTGTACTTTTACTACCGAGTAGTTCAACAGTATTAGCGGTAAAACTTCCGCCGTTATTTTCATAAAATATTTTTGTCGTTTTCTCAATCCGATAATAATTCCATTGTGGGGTCCACCAATAATTGTGCCCTTGTACGAATATTCCCAGACAAAAATAATATTCCCCGACCAATCAAATATAATGCAACAACTTGCATACTTTGTAAAATTTATAAAAATTACCCACAACTATAACATTATCTCAAATTCACACTATAATATTTAAAAAAATATTTTGAAAAAATTAAATCTTTATTCATAAAATCTGTGGTTTAACACTGTTAGAATTCTCGGTGGTTAAAATACAGTAATACGCGTGGTTACATAGTAGCACACGGTATTGCACAGTATTTTTAAATTATTGATTCTTACGTAAGAATGCACTACTCAATAATTGTTACTGTAATTACTGTTCAATATTTTATTTTATTGATTCAATAATTGTTACGTTGATATTTTATATTATTGTTATTTTAATAATTGTCACTACACAGTGTTTTCCATTATCAAATCAATAATTTATATTATTTGAATAGTATTATTAGATAACATTATTGGCAATGTCTAAGGAAGTTCTGTCTAGGAAAGAAGTTTGGTCACCTAATTGTGCGCCAATAAGGAGAAATCCTTATCGGAAAGCCCCCTCTTTCTTAGGAACGACCTAGTTGTCATAATTGTGATTCTGTAATATTATTTGTGAATAATTAATTATTAATTTATATGATAAGGAAATATTTATTTTTATGTGGATATAAATGAAAGAATTAATGTTGAGGTATTTTATCAGTATTTTATCAGAATAGAGGTGTTAAAAATCATCCGTATGAGGATTTCGGAGATTTTCTGATTGGAATTTGGAAAAACTTTCTTCTACAAAGTTGTAGAGAATTAAATTTCCTATTGAATAGACATGAGATTTGAATTTTTTTTATAAATGAGCTATTTATTATGAATTATTGAATTTTTAAAAATAAATATTTTTAATTAAAAATATGGGTGGGTCCCACTTTTATTTTTTGTGGAAAATTTTTGCTGGAGATCAATTGTGATGTGCTGAGATTTATTCCAAGGTGGCGTGCAAAAATGTTTTCAACAAAGAGGTGCTTAGAAGCCACCGGATGAGTTTTTGTCAACTATGGCATGCTAAGCATTTCTTATAAATAGGGTGCTTACTTAAAATTGAAAATCACATCAGAATCTGAAGTTTTCTCTCTATATATTATTGAGTATATTTTTGTGAGTATTTAGATACTTTGAGAGTTGTTAAATCGGTGAAAGTTTCCTTCAACATTAAATCCGATATTTCAGTCAGAAGTACTGTTCTTTTGAGGTAAGGGATGTTATTTTCGTCGTAAATGATATTATTTCTTTCAATATCATTATCTCGAAATATTGATATGAATTTTATTGTTGAATTTCTATCTTTTTGTGTCATGGTTACTATTCACGTATACGGCACTATGCACGTATACGTCACTATTCACGAATACGACACTATTCACCAAAAAAATGAAATTTTCTCTTCTTTTGTCCAAGATGGATATGATGGTTACTATCTTTGATTGTATCCAAGTTTTGATCTTCATTCTTGAATTTTACTCCACTATGATTTATTATGGAGTGTTTTTGAATTTGGATAAACCGAAGTACAAATCCCTAATCTTTGTTCTTTTGTCTCACTAGATTCATTTCTTTAAAATATTTTCCATCATCCTCAGTCCTAAATGATAATATAACTGAATATCTTTGGCCTGTAGTGCAAAGATGAATAATTACCTGATGAATATCTTTAGCCGTAGTGCAAAGATGAATAGGTGTTGAGATGAACATAACCAACTGGTGATACAGATGAATATCTTTGGCCCGTAGTACAAAGATGAATATTTGATTCAAGATGTATATTGATTGATGTTACAGGGATAAAATATTGATGATGGACTTTTAAATTCATAGATAATAGTAGATTTCATTCTCTACTTAACTCTTCTAATGAATTGTTATTTCCGCTGCGAATATTGATCTAAAACTTGTTGTCCATTTTTTTTATCTGATTTGTTGAAGGCTAAAGATAATTTATTGTTCATTATCTTAGTCATAATATTCTTTACTAGGCTAGTTAAGCTCACCCTTTTCCTTTTTGTTCCATTTTTCTTCTCAGGAGGAAAGAATATAACGGGAACTAGTCGGGGTATGGAATGATGGATCAAGATAGTTGTTTAGTAATCCTCACTATTTTGTAAAATAGTGTATTAATAATTGTATTGAGGACTTATTTGAGTTTGAATACTGTCTAGAAGACAATATTTGTGTTTAAACTCACAATATATGTGTTATCGTATTTTGCACGACAATTGTAATAATAAAGTTATAGTTATTTTCTGTACCATGTATTTGGCGACTCAGAATGGGTAATGTATACCTATTTTGGGGGCGTCACAGTTAGTATCAGAGCTTATGGACATGGTCTCTGGCGGAGATCGGGGAATAGAACTAGGAGGGAAGAGATGAGTAAATCCTTCTCTAGTGTGTCCTACCTAAGCTTATTTGTTGGTCGGTCATAATATAGGGGTATTATGTGGTATGTTAATTTCTTTAATTAACCCTTATTTTATTGCTGTATTTGAGAATATCAGCTGAAAATGTTAACAATGGAGTTAATGAAACCGTGGAGACACCTTTAATCACCAACCAGGAGAACGTGCAACAGGAAGGTAATATTCCTCCTGTAAACAACATTACCAAGCAAATGATGAATGATGGAATGTTTAGAAGCTTTTTGCAGTTCATGCAAAATCAGATAAGGGAGACTCGTGTACAAAATGCGGGTGGAAATGATAGCAACGCGCGGCTTGTCACAGCCAAGTAGTTCAAAGAGTTGGGACCACCAGAATATATGGGAAAGTCGAATTCGATTAAGGCGAAAATGTGGGTTAAATAAATTACCAAGATATTTGATGTCTTGGGATGCACGGAGGAACAGAAGGTTCCATTTGCCATCTTTATGTTCCATGGTGAGCCAGATTATTGGTGGGAATCTGTGAAGCGTACCCAGCCTGCCGCACTCAATATATCTTGGGAAATGTTTCAAAAACTATTCAATGACAAGTACTTTCCTGAAAGTATTCGTCATATGAAGGAGGTAGAGTTTATTAGACCGGAACAGAACAATATGACTGTGTCCCAGTACGAGGCTAAGTTCACAGAGTTATCCAGGTTTGCACCTCATTTGGTAGAGAATGAGGAACGTATGATGCAGATGTTTCTGAGAGGTCCTTTGAAATTCGACAATATCTTATCTCTCATAAATTTTCTCTATATTCAGATGTTGTAAACAGGGCTCAATTATTAGAGCGAGATAATAAGTATGTTCAACCGAGGGGCCACAACTAGGGTCATACCGGTGGCAGCAGTCATCGGAGTAATGACAACCAGCGGGGAGGAAAACATTCAGATAAAAGCCGTAACCACTCTGGTGGTAATCGTGGCCATGATGGTAGAAAAAGTGAGCCGGGGGGGGATTTTAAAAAAGAAAAGGTACAACAATGACAACGTGAAAACGTCAGCACAAACATCAACAATTTTTAAGGGAGGAGATCGATCATCGGTCGTATGTTATAAATATGGGAAAGAGGGACACATTAGCCCAAACTGCCCACAACAATCCAAGGTGTATTATAACTGTGGAATGGAAGGTCATATAGCTAGAGATTATCTTGTAGAGAAACCAAGTCCAACTGGGATGGTGACTCCAAAGGTTGTCCTGAACAAGTCAAAGTCAGTGGTTCTTGGAAGAGCGTTTGTCGTGATTGCCCAAAACGCGAGAAACCCGAACTAGGTGATCACTGGTAAGCTAATCATAAACGCTTGTGAAGTTTATACCTTATTAGATACCAGTTCTACCCATTCTTTTATCTCTCCTGCTTGTGCTCAATGTTTGAACTTGACTCCGGAGAAATTAGACTTTGACTTATCTATTGAGACTCCGTTAGGAGAAACTTTTATTACATCTACTATTTATAAATCTTGCTTGGTTCAAGTTGGAACCATCACATTACCTGCCGATCTTATTTCGTTGAAAATACTTGCATTTGATGTTATTTTATGGATTGATTGGTTAACCACTCATCATGCTAAAATTGATTATTTTCGTAAGGTTGTTAGTTTTCATATTCCTAACCAGCCTGTTATGCGAATTCAAATAACCAAACCATTAAAGTCAACCACTGTCATATCAAGCCATAAAGCCATTCGTTTATTGAAAAATGGATGTCAAGCTTTCTTAACCCATGTCATGAACTTGAACAAAAACACGTCAGATTTGAATAATATTTCTGTTGTTAGTGAATTTGCTGACGTATTTCCTGAAGAACTTCCCGGTCTACCCCCAGAATATGAATTTGATTTCTTTATTAACCTTGAACCCGATACAAAACCCATTTCTAAAATCCCATATCGAATGGCTCCTATTGAACTTCAGGAGTTAAAGATCAAATTACAGGAGTTGTTAGACATCGGTTTCATTCATCCTTGTACATCTCCTTGGGGTGCTCCTATTTTATTCGTAAAGAAGAAAGACGGGAGTATACGACTTTGTATTGACTACCGGGAATTGAACCATGTCACCATCAAGAATAGGTATCTGCTACCTCACATTAATGACCTGTTCGACCAGTTGTAAGGAGCATAATTCTTTTCAAAGATTGATCTTCGTTCTTGATATCATTAGCTGAAGATTAAAATTGAGGATATTCCAAAGACTGCGTTCAGAACTTGGTATGAGCATTATGAATTCTTAGTCATGTCTTTTGGATTGACTAATGCTATTACTGCTTTTATGGATATGATGAACCGTGTGTTCAAAGAATATTTGGATCAGTTCGTTGTCATCTTTATTGATGACATCCTCATCTATTCCAAAAGCCGTGAAGATCATGAGAGCCATTTGAAGCTGGTCCTTCAAAGGCTTCGTGATAACAAGCTATATGTCAAGCTAAAGAAATGCGAGTTCTGGCTTGAGGAAGTAGCATTCCTTGGGCACGTGGTGTCAAAACATGGAGTATCTGTTGACCCGGCGAAGATTGAAGCAATACAAAGTTTGGAGCAACTGAAGTCGGTGACCGAAGTACGTAGCTTTTTGGGCTTAGCTGGTTAATATCGGAAATTCGTGGAAGAATTTTCTCGAATCGTTACTCCGTTAACTCAGCTGACTCGGAAAGATACAAAATTCGTATGGAGCGAAGAATGCGAGAAGAGTTTCTAAGAGCTCAAGAGAAGACTCATTTTGGCACCTGTTCTGACAATAACATCTGGTTTGGATGGATTTGTTATCTACAGCGATGCTTCAGGCAAAGGGTTAGGGTGTTTCTCATGCAACATGGGAAAGTCATAGCTTATGCCTCGCAACAACTCAAAGAATATGAGAGGAATTATCCTACTCATGATCTGAAGTTGGTAGTAGTCATTTTCGCATTGAAGATTTGGAGACACTACCTGTATGGGGAGAAAGTGGAGATCTATACAGATCATAAAAGCCTCAAATATTTCTTCACCCAAAAGGAACTCAACATGCGGCAACGACGTTGGCTCGAGTTGTTGAAAGATTATGATCATACCATCCAATACCATCCTGAAAAAGCAAACGTGGTAGCTGACGCATTGAGTAGAAGATCATATGCGGGTACGAGTACGATGTTGTTAACACAAAGGCCCATTTTGTATGACTTGCAAAGGATGTAGATAGAGGTAAAGGCTCCAAGTACCCATGTGATGATATCAAATATACTAGTAGAACCGACTTTAATCGATAAAGTTAAAGCTGCTCAAGCTACGGACCTGGAGCTGATGCGTATGAAGAAGAAAGTGCAAGAAGGTGTTATTCCAGAAGCAAGAATTGACGAAGAAGGAATACTTCGAGTCAACTCTAGACTTGTGTTCCTAACGATTCTGACTTGAAGCATAGAATCATGATGGAGGCACACAACACACTGTTTGCAATCCATCCTAGGAGTACCAAAATGTATCATGATCTTCGACATACATTTTGGTGGAGCAATATGAAGAGAGAGATCGCGGAGTTTATCTCGAGGTGTTTAACTTTTTAACGTACAAAGGCGGAGCATCAAGTGTCAAAGGGTCCATTGCAACCACTTGAGATTCCGAAATGAAAGTGGAAACACATTACCATGGATTTAGTTACGGGTCTTTCCAAGGTTTCTCAAGGCATAGATGCGATTTGGGTTATTGTTGATAGATTAACCAAATCTGCACATTTCTTGCCGATACGGGAGTCTTATTCCCTTGAACATCTTGCTCGTATATACGTGAATAAGATTGTGAGATTGCATGGCATGCCATTATCCATAGTTTTGGATCGTGACCCAAGATTCACTTCTCGATTTTGGGTTAGTTTGCAGAAAGCTATGGGCACAGATTTACGATTCAGTTCAGCATACCATCCTCAAATGGACGGACAATCAGAAAGGACTATTCAAACTCTTGAAGATCTATTAAGACTCTGTGTCCTAAATTTCAAAGGGAGTTGGGATAAGTACCTACCATATGTGAAATTTGCCTACTACAACAGTTATCAGGTAAGTATATGTGAGGCTCCATTTGAAGCATTATATGGACGAAAGTGTCGCTCTCCAGTATGCTGGGATGAGGTGGGAGAAGCAACGTTGTTGGGACCAGAGTTGGTACGAATGACTACAGAGAATATCCAAATGATCTGACAACGTATACAAACGGCACAGGATCGACATAAGAGTTATACGGATCTTCATCGAAAGGACGTGGAATTTAATATTGGAGATCATGTATTGTTACGTGTTGCTCTATGGAAGGGATTTACAAGATTTGGGAAGAGAGGAAAGCTCAATCCATGATTTTTTGGTCCATTTAAAATTCTTGACCGAATAGGAAATGTGGCCTATAGACTCACAAGTTTCCTTCAGCGTTATATCCGATATTTCAGTCAGAAGTACTATTCTTTTGAGGTAAGGGATGTTATTTTCTTCGTAAATGACATTATTTCTTTCAATATCATTATGCCGAAATATTAATATAAATTTTATTGTGGAATTTCTACCTTTTTGTGTTGGGATTACTATTCACGAATACGGCACTATTCACGAATACGACACTATTCACCGAAAAAAATAAATTTTCTCTTCTTTGTCCAAGATGTATATTATGGTTACTATCTTTGATTGTTTCCATGTTTTGATCTTCATTCTTGAATTTTACTCCACTATGGTTTATTATGGAGTGTTTTTGAACTTGGATAAACCGAAGTACGAATCCCTAATCTTTGTTCTTTTGTCTCACTGGATTCATTTTTTTAAAATATTTTTCATCATCCTCAGTCCTAAATGATGATATAACTGAATATCTTTGGCATGTAGTGCAAAGATGAATGATTGCCTGATGAATATCTTTGGTCATAGTACAAAGATGAACAGGTGTTGAGATGAACATGACCAACTGGTGACACAGATGAATATCTTTGGCCCGTAGTGCAAAGATGAATATTTGATGCAAGATGTATATTGATTTATGTTACAGGGATAAAATATTGATGATGGACTTTTACATTCATAGATGATAGTAGATTTCATTCTCTACTTAACTCTTCTAATGAATTGTTATTTCTTCTGCGAATACTGATCTAAAACTTTTTATCCATTATATTTTATATGATTTGTTGAAGGCTAACGATAATTTGTTGTTCATTATCTTGGTCATAATATTCTTTACTGAGCTAGTTGAGCTCACCCTTTTCCTTTTTGTTCCATTTTTCTTCTCAAGAGGAGAGAATATAGCGGAAACTAGTCGGGGTATGGAATGATGGATCAAGATAGTTGTTTAGCAGTCCTTACTATTTTGTAAAATAGTGTATCAATAATTGTAATGAGGCCTTATTTGAGTTTGAATACTGTCTAGAAGACAATTGTGACACCCCCAAATCCGGGTTACCTGACCCCCGAGTTTGGTGCTCACGATCCAACATATAAATAGCATCTAACTACCCATTCATTAATGAATAGCAGTACACATCCCATTAACATATATAGTTAATACATTGTCCCAGGTTATCTAACCATGACTTTACAAACATACCCCTTAGATATACAAAAGGGTTTACAAATACAACATAGTAACTAATGTTCATTACAACTAATCATGCAAAACACCTTTGCCCTTGTTCTTCTCTGCCCCTCCAACTTCTTCGTTCCTAGCTGAAATATTTTATTTAGCAAGGGTGAGCAACAAATTTGCCCCGCAAGTTAAGACATACAATGGATGTATAAGAATCAAGAATAACAGACTATCTATTTTGATAGAATGACTCCAAAGTTCAGGAAACTTTGAAATAGCTGAACAATTCGTTAATCACTAATAAATCTTCTCGCAACCTATGCAACACAATAATTCGATAATGAAAGAGTAAAACGCTTTCAAAGTTTCTACGATATTCTATTGAATAACAAGATATAATTACTTTCTAAAGTTTATACCAATATACCCCAAAGGATCTTGAAATTCTCTTCTCGAGTAACTATAACAGATTGACTTCGACATACCCAATAACAAGATAGAAATATTTTTTCAGAATTTATGCTGAGTGATCCCTAAGGATCTTGAACTTCTCTTCTCGAGTAACTATCAAAGATTTACTTTGATATACCCAGGTGTATCAGATAACCATAAAGACTAAATCATACCCCCCAGCAAGTATATAAAGTGATCAGCTTTAGTATACCCTATATTATGCATAATACTCAAAACGCGCGCAATGGCCGAATATACGACCAAAAGGTTCCCTTTTATATAAAAAGGTTGTTCTTCTCAGTCTTACAAGCAGAAGTTGTATTATAACAATGAAATACGATGATTTCAATTTCTAATCGCTTCTCTTATCTTCTCGAACCTATCAGGTTTGCTGTATTGATCTAGCCGAAACAATTGGCATCGACATGTCAATAATAATTTAGTTTTCTTCTCTTCTACAACCTATCAAGTTCTAACAAATGTTCGTCTAGCCAGAATAATTATATAAGACATTTCTCAACACAATTCGATAATAGACATAAATTATCTGTACTATCAATAATAGCTTCTACGGATGTAAGTATCCAACAACATATATTCTCCAAGTATATTCTCAGAATCATTAATTCAATTTGAATTAATAAACATGCACTAACTGCGAATAATCAACAATAATTCTCAGACGTGGTCTAATCAACAATAATTAACCACCATAATATTTGAAAAGTATAACTCAAGGTTGAGTTAAGGAAACTTGCCTGATTCATTGACTACTGTTATGCAATTTAAGTTAACTTCTTTTGTAAGACCTATCATTAATAAGATTGGTCTTTTAATCAGCATATCATACTTTGTATCATAATACAACTACTTTATCAATCAATTATCTAACACTTAATCACATAATTAAATATTACGTAACACCTTACAACATTAGCATTATTATCATCATTTGATAATTCTTTAATCACTATATCATAGACATTCTAATTTAACAATTACTTTTTCATTTCATAAGTTATTCTTTAACATCTAATAAGTCAAATATTAATCTAGCAGCCTGGATTCTAAATCTAGCAACCAAATTGTCAATCCAGTAGACTGGATTCCAAATCCAGCAATCTTGATTCCAAATCCAGCATCTAGATGGCCAATCCAACAAACTAAACTACAATCCAGTAAACTAGATTCCAAATCCAGCAACTAGATTGCAATCCAGCAAGCTGGATTCAACATATTTTTAATTTAGTAAACTGCTTTTCAATCCAGCAAGCTGGATTCATCAGATTTCTCAATCCAGCAAACTGGATTCATTATCGTTCAATCCAGCAAACTGGATTCATAAATTATTCCATCCAACAAGCTGGATTCCATATCCTTTTCACGAAAATACCAAATAAACGTATTATTTTTCAATCCTTTGTCCAAACATATAAATATATATCTCATACACAAAAAGTATTTTTCCATAATTTTCCAACTTGCTTTAGTATTTTTTAAAAATCATTTTTAGTGCGTAGCTTAAGAATTTAGCCCCATCATGCTCAACTCTAGAAATTCCTATCTCTTGGGATAATCTTATATGTGTTAACATGAGCCTCCAATTTAAATTTCATGGCCATCGGAGTTACAGAACCCCGGTTATAGCCGTTTTTATCAAAAAATCACAAAAATTGAAATGGTCATAACTTGGTCATTTTATGTCAGAATGAGCTCATTTTTGGACAGGAGGTACTTTATACCACATAATTTCATTTCCCAAAAGGTCATAATTTTTCTCACAAATTAAGTGGCTGAAATAGCCCTTACAAAATTTTGGACAGTATACTTTTGTCATTTTTTTGTTTTTGACTCCTTTGCTAAAATCAGTCCATTCGAAAATGTACAACACATTTTCTAGTGATTCCACTTGGACATCTTAGAAGTTTCATAGATCTAACTCTAGGACTTCACCACACTCAAAAATTCAAAATATAATAGGAGATATGGTCATTTGAATTTCGTGTTCCGTTTTCACAAAAATCTAATTTTTAACTCTTGGTGTCTTCTAAGAAAACTTTCATGTTTTCACATAATAAACAACATAACTCATCATAACACTTATTAATACCTCATATACTCATGATTCTACCATGATACATGATTTATTTCATCAAACACAAGATTAAACGCCATCAAGGCTAAGAAAATTAGGATTCTCTACATTTTGAAAATCCTAGCTTCCATTTCATACTTTTGATCTAACTTTTGATCCTCAAAAGGGTTAGATCTAAATATGAAACACTTATATACACATAGATCTAAGGTTTTAAATCTTAAGATCATAACTTCATATTGTCAAAAATCAAATCAAACCAAAAAGGAAATATGACTACATAAGTAGAAATTTGGTTATACCTTAGCTTTTCCTTCTTCTCCTTCTAAAATATGAGATGAATCTTGGGTGTATGAAGATCAAAATATCCTCTCCTTCTCCTCTTGGAGCTGCCAAAATGATAGCTCTCTCTCTCTCTCTCTTTCTAGTTTTGTTTTTGTTAGCTAAGATAAAGTAATAGGATGAGAGAGAAATGAAATAGCTTTTGTGGTTTAGTAAAAAAAACCAAATGTGTAGATATATTTGTATATCTCACATTCATCTCCCAACAACTCATTTTCTTTCTCTTTCTTAATCATATAATTGTTGCTTACAAGCTTAGTTAAAGTGTTGGTTACATACAATTTTGACACCTAAGGAGAGTAGGTAATAACTTAGAAAATAAGGAATGTGGAAATGATTAAATCATATATCCCTCCTTTTTCCTTCTCTCCACATCCGGCTGAGTGGCCATCTTCTTGTCCAATATTGGTTTCCTTTTATGCTTTATTTGATTTACTAAATGTCCAAAAAGTCCTCTCCCACTTGGGCTAAAAGTTGGGCCATTCTTTTAATTCTTTTGGCCTTTCAAATTTAGTTTCTTTGGGCCATAACAAATAACATATTCCAACACTTTTAATATTATCATTCTCTAATTATTTAATTAGGGCTTCTATTCCCTTCAATTATAATTTAAATCCTTACTAATGCACACTTAATTTCTTAACCCAATTAGACTTGCTATAATTAAGTTATAAAATTAATTAATAGAGATGTATAAAATAAATCTCTTAAAATTAGTATATATTTTATATACTAATATTCTCCCGTATCATAACCCTTAAGTTATTAAATTTTTCATTCCTAATTTATATGTAGGTTACCTTAGCTTCTTTTATATGTTTATAATAAACAAATAAAAACAACCACATATAATTCATATGCATTTACTTAGATATAACAATACACAAAATCATATAAGTCTTTCACAAATTTTTTTAAATACATACCTTATTTTCAGTCTAGGTCTTATTCTTTAACCTTTATTTAATCAATTAAGATTTTATTAATCGTATAAATTCTCGGGTTATCACAACAATATTTGTATTTTAACTCACAGTATATGTGTTATCGTATTTTGCATGATAATTGTAATAATAAAGTTGTAGTTGTTTTTTGTACCATGTATTTGGCGACTCAGAATGGGTAATGTATACCTATTTTAGGGGCGTCACATGTATACTATGCAAGGACACGGCACATGACACTGTGAGTGATCAACAGCTAAAGATCATGTTTGCAATAGTTCTGAAGAAGAATATCAACTTTGGAGTTATCCTACTCGACCAAATATCCAAATTGCTGGATAAGGAAGAGAAGAAAAGATTAACAGGAAAACCCCTCACAAAGGTTTTCCATTGAAGGTTCTTGAGTATCATTTTGAAGAAGAAGTTGAAGAATAAAGATAAGGATAATGAAGGTGAAGCCCTCAATAGACATAAAGTGATGACCACACAGCTGTTTGCAAACTGGAAGAAGAATCCAATGGAGAACAAAAAGCTGACAATGTATGGCAGCACCAGCAAAAATACTGAGAAGAAAAGGAAGGTGAGTGCTATGAAAAAGGAGGAGTTGTCATTCATTGAAGATTCAGACATCTCTAAGTCCAAATCTGTGAAGCCGCCAAGGAAGAAAACTAAGGTGTCCAAGAAATCCAAACCAGTTCCCCAAAGAAGTCTATCTACTCAAGAAGAAAGAGGAAACGTAGAGTCAGATAATGAGAAGGGAACTGAGAGCCTCAAGGTTGAACCCTCAAGGAGCAAGTCCAGCAATGAAGAAGAAGTTGAATCCAAGAAGGAGAAAGTTGAATCTATGAAAGGAATGGCTAAATCTGATGAAGAAGAAGAATGTACAAGTCCTATGGCTAACACTCAGAGTAGCCACTCTACTGATGAAGAAAGTTTGAAAGATGAAACAATTAGATCTCCTACTGCTAAAGCTCAAACAAGTTCATCTGATGGTTCAAAAGATGTTGAGTCCAAAGAAGAAGGACCTGCCCTTACTGTTACTGAATATCAAGGAAGCATATCTGATGATTCAGAGGCTTCAGATTCTGAAGAACGAGAAGAGTCTGAAACCCCTGAAGCTGAACCCCCAAGAAGAAGGAAGAGCAGCAGACTGATTGCTCAAATAGTTTCAAAAAGGGGAGAATTGTTTCCAAAGACAATTGAAATCAGTGATGATGAGGCTGAATCTAAGGGAGAAGAAGCTAAGGAAAGAAAGAAGAAAATATCAGCAAAGGCTAGCAATAAAAAGATCAAGACTATAAAACTAGAAGAGGCTAGTGAGTCTGCAAAGACTATCCCTGATGAGGAGAATGATATTCAAATGAAGGAACAATCTGATGAGTCCATTGAAGGAAGTCTACAAAGGTCTAACTCCAGTTCAGAATAGAGAGAAGATGGAAAAGACTCCAGTTCTATAGAAGAAGAACCAAAAGATTTTCACATTCCCTACCGTGTTCATCACAAGAGAAGAATTGTAGCGGAAGTTGATGAAGAACCACTAGATGTGCTTCACGACAGATGGATTAATCATGGAGGTGAAAAGCTAAATGTGATGATGATGACCTCAGAAAATTTGCTCAACAATTGTAAAGCTATGAAGCTGGACACTTCAACTGTGATATATGAGCCTGAAGTTAAGAATCATGCAATAAGATGGTTTTACTCTCATATGCCATGGGTAAAGGCATCCCTCACTGAAGATAATAACTATCTCACATGGGTCTTTTCTCACCTTCCCAACGTAGAGCTGGTGGCACAGATCTTTCCAAGAGTAAAGAAGTTTTCAACTAAAATGATTAAAGACCAATCTCATTTCAAGATCTATCGACATGCTGGTAACCACTATATTCCTTATGATAGTAGAGTTGGTTCTGATGGCAGAAGGATTATACCCAAGTGTATGATAGTAGAGTCCCTTCACTCTACCATTGAAGATGATCAAGTTCAGTTTGAGAAGCTTCCCTCTGTCTAAGCACAATTGTCTGATATTCCTTCATCCTCCAACAGTGATTGGCACTCAACGATTTATTAGATTCTCACTGCTTTCAAAAAACTGTCCAAGAATGAAAATCATTGAGTCCAAACTGGTGTTCAACAAGAGTCTGCCCAATCAAATGACCAAACTCCTACGGAGCAGGAGTTACTGAAGAATTCTGACAAGTTGGTTGAGAAGATATTTATCATCACTAAAGAGGAAAATATGTTGTCAAAAGAAGGAGATAATGTGTTTCAAGACAGACTCCAAGTTACTATGTCTGATATATCTCTCAAAATCAAAGAGAGAGATCAAATCTATTTGAAGGCTATGAATGATCAGAAGGAAGAAGCTCTACGAGCACAGAAGGCTAACGAAGAGCAAATTCTATCTCTCTCTGATAAGATTGACAATCTGAATCAGTCACTTTCCCTACAACTTGAGCTAAGCCAACAAGAACTCAAGATTGAGGTTGGTAACTCATCTTACCAGATGGAGCAACTTATGTCAAAAGTGGAACAGCTTTCACAAGTGATTACTGATAAAAAGGGGGAGAAAAAGAGACATAGAAAGAGGCACTCAAGGAAGAGCAAGGAGAAAAGAATGAAGGACGGAAAGAAGGCCAAGAGAAAGGCAAAGGAATATAAGAAGAAGACTGCAGTAGCAGAAGTAGAAGCAGAGTCATCATTTGAGGGGGAACTAAAGGATGATGATCTTATAAACACAGAGTCTAAGGGGGAGCCAGACAAAGAAGAAGAGCATGCATCTCAGGGGGAGAAGGAACCAGGAGATCAAGAAGAAATGAAGTCACCATCCCAGGGGGAGCAGGAGCAAAAAGATCAAGTAGATAAGTAGCTGATCAGCAGACATCTTGGAGACAAACATGGAGCCAAACAGGTACATCTCTATCTAGTTAGGTATGTTCTGGATCCAGGATGTAGAATGTCATAGTATATGCAAGTTCATATTAATCATCAATGAAATTCATGCTTATCTATTTTAGAAATACAGCTGCTCACTGTATATAAGATTCATTCATCTCATGCATAAGCACTAATTGTTTTTGTCATAATCAAATAGGGAGAGATTGTTAGGAACATACATGAGAATGTTATTCCTATTTATATATGATTTGATTATGATATAAATGAATGAATATACAAGAATGCTTGCATTAAGAAAAGCTGTAAAGTCCTTTGATAGATAATAGGAACATATGTACAAGGACTTAGAATGAATTGATAAAATATGTTAGGTTGATCCTACATAAGCAAAACAGCTTTGTAAAGTTCTTAAAAATAAATGATGTACAAGGACTATAAATGTAGAAAGATAAAGCTTATTAGGTTGATCTTATAATGTAATTGATAGGCATGTCTGATCGTCGAGCACTGCACCAGAAATCGTAGTCTTCCAGGAGAGTCAAGGAAAACTCGAGAACTATCAAGGAAGGATCGTAGTCTGCAAGATAGTAGATCTCAGAGTTTATAGACTGCCAGGAAAGAAGAAGAAGGATTGTAGTGTGTCGAGAAGAACTTTCTCAGAGTCGTAGTCTGCTGAGGAAGTCATAATCAGAATCGTAGAGACAGCCTATCTAAGAGCCGACAGAGTATCTGCCAAAGCCAAATCAAGAATCGTAGACCACACTTGAAGTCATAGAGTCTACAGATCATATCAAAGGTAGAAATCATAGTCGAGCCAGATCAGACGAGGACGACAAGCATAAAGACAGAAATCGTAGAGTGTCAAGATCTGATCTCGGAGTCGTAGTGTCTGCAGAACCAAAGCTAAATCATAGAGTGCGGAACTAAGGCTTCAACAGAGGTGCTCATAACGCCAAGGAAGAATCGTAGAGTAAACACGATTCTCAATAAATGAGCACTCCCAGAATATCCAAAGTATGAAGCCTTTGGTCTGAATTACAAAGATACATTCCACCTGAAGGAAACCAGAGAGCACTCAACGAATGGCATGTAAGCTAATAGAAGATCTAAGTACCAACCCAATCAACATCCAGATTGAGTTGTGAAGCCATTCAAGATGAAGTCTTCCACAAGTTGATTAGAAGAAGACTTCAGTAAAAGTGACTGATTAAGGAAAGTCAGTAAGTACAGTAGCTGTCAAGTAAACAGAAGATAACGATCTTGGGATCAACCAGGATCGTAGTGTTTGCCAAACAAAGTAGGAACTGATGCAGTTTACATAGAGACACTGGCCAACCTATACAGAACATACAAAGAAGATGAAATATGGGTCAAACCATTAATGATGGGTGAACGGGAGATCACAAGGAGAAAGAGACTGAGTATGCCTAATCTGATAAGTCTTAATAATGAGGTGGGCCAGAGTAATCAGACAAGTTATCAGTACCTAATGTAAGTAAAGGTAAACATAAGTAATGAAGCACTGCATAAGAGAAAGAAGAGGTGTTCTACATTGAAGATCCAATGAACACTCTTTAGAATCGTAGTGTTGTCTCAACCAGTTAATGAGAAACATTCAACAAGACACACTACAATCAGGTCCAAGAACATCTGCATCAGAATCGTAGAATTTAGTCATTTGAAGATTGAAGCATTGGCAATGGTTCAATCTGAAGACTGATATTCGAACATTGCTATTTGAGAGCATCGATGCAAAAAGATAATTTTTGATGTTCTAATCGAGAAGTCAGAAAGAAGAAATAAAGATAACTACCTGCCTGACATTGAAAGGTGACAACTCTAAGGCGGTAGGTAAGGTAGCAGACTGTTGTGTCAGTAAAGTCATAAAGGAGCTGTCATGTCACATCAAGCAGTTTGCACCAAATAACTCGAGATCTACGAAGCAATTCAAATAGCTTTCAACGGCTATATTCCAACGGGAAGATTGGGAATGAGTATATATTAGCCAGAGCTTCAAAGATCAAGAGTTGCTGAGTTGAAGGATCGTAGTGTTGTTGGAATGTAATATTGTTGACTCTACGAGTTCCACCAGAGCTGAACAGAACAAGTCTCCGTGGCAGTGAGACTACGAAGGTGGAAGTGAAGCAGATTTGAAGAAGAACTTGAACAGATTAAAGCTTCACTCAACAAGGATGAGAATGCCATTGAAGATGGCGGCTAAGCTAAAAGTCGAGAAGGCCAAGAAGATAGCATTTAAAAAAGTGGCAGAGCACAAAGAAGATCAAGAGAGCCACTCCACGAATCACTATGAACCAAAAGTTGAAACAGAACAGATGCAGAACCATGTTTGTACACCATTTAAGAAGGGTTCAGGGAATATTAAGTGTCAGACAAAGTCTACCAAAAGCTCAAACACTTAGCCAATCTAAATGGTGATGGGGCACAGCTGACATCGAATGAGGATGAACAGAACAAAATGAAGATCAGCTGCACCAGAGAAGAGGTGGTCCAGACTCTACGCAGATTGTAAAGAGGACCACGCCAAGCTGCTAAGTGCAAAAGATGTTCAAGCTTCATGACATCTTAGCAGCTCAGCACCAATAATAACTACAACAATAACAAGTAGATAGGGCCAGAGTGGTCCTTGTCTGAAGGGACTAAATGAAGTTCCAAGCCTGCTAGGCTTGAAGAGTTCTTAGTGAACTAGAGGAGTTCTTAGCCTACCAGGCTTGAAGAGTTCTTAGTGAACTGAAGTTCCAAGGCTGTTGGCCTTGAAAGAATCTTAGTGATTTAGGGTGCTGCCCTTCCTTAGTGGAATTCCTGCTCATTAAAGCAGAAGAGTGGATTAGGAGCTTGAGTCTTTGAACCACTTAAAATCTCTTGTATCTTTGACATTCAGTCATTTACTTTCTGTCATTTACATTATGTACCTAGCTGTTATAAATATTATGTATGTATTAACTGCTTACAACTAAACTAACTCTACGAATAATATTTGTATGTTCATGAATATGTCAATGAAGGGGATCTTTTACTTATTCCGATGTGCTTGAAAAGATTTTTATGTTTGTCATATGCTAAGTCATTAGCAATACAAAAGAAATGAGAAAAGTATTTGAAATTAGAAGGATTTATTCAACCCCCCCCCCTTCTAGATCTATTGTGTGCTTACTAGGAACTAACAAAAGTGATTATTGTAGAGTGGCTTATGCGGGCTTGGTGAATCATCCTGGCGCATATGAGTTCGGCTGCTGACATATCCTCGAAGCGGTGGTCGTCGGTTGGGAGGACAAATTGATCAAACAGATGTAAAGGGAATTCTTCGTTATTGTCTGTCCATAAAGTTGGGGATCGAATGGCTTCGGGTATATATGTGGATGGTTGTTGAGGAGGTGTTATTAGGTGTTCGGATGGAGTTAGAAGGTGAGTTCCTATTAGTGGGGTCGGTTGATTGTCTAATGTGTTTTTCCATTTACGAGTGAGTTGGGGAATGGGTTCTTTTGGTTTGTCTGGTTCGGCAGGTATGTTTTGGGAATGGCTGGCTTCGGCAGAAGGAATTCTCAGTTCTTCGACTGTGAGGGGTGTGATCTTGGCACGTTTCTTTTTGGTTCGGAGGATTTGGGTTCTTTCAGAGATTGAAGTAGGCTTTCTGTGAGAGTAGGAACAGGGATGTTTTTTGGTTTTTTGTTTGCTCTTCTTGTTAGCCGTGGGTGATTTGGGTCTTTGGCAGTGGCCGGTTTGGGTTCGGTGTTTTGGGGTTGAGCAAATGTTTCAGTTGGGTTTTTGGAGAGGAATTCCTCGAGATCTTTTCGATCAGCCAAAGTTGGTTTGATGAGAGATACTATAGAAATCAGAAGGGATTTTTTAGAATAATAGTATAGAGTTCGAAGATTAAATAGGTATCAAGTTCAGAACTTACATTTATGGTTGTACAGCCATGCCTGTTTACTCAAGAGGACGAAGCTCCATTCCTTTAGGGGAAGTTTCCTGTGTAGTTTCGCCATTTCCATCACTCGTTCGAGAGAGGTGTCGCCGAAGTCTAGAGAGGGGTGTTTGTTGGAGGTTCAGTTTGAAATTTTAGGAATTTTCGGTCCTTTAACGAAGAACCAGTCCTTGTGCCACCCTTTGTTGCTTGAAGGGGTGTCCATTAGGGGGCGTTTGTCAAACTTGGAGTTGGGTTTTGGGGGTTGTTTGCTTAATACTTTGAAGCCCCGTTCGCGGGAGTTACCAATTTGGAACAGAGTAAAGAAGAAATCGATTGAAGGTGGAACTCCAATCTCATGACAGAAGGTGATGAAGGCGATGATGTTGATGTAAGAGGTGGGCACCAGTTGGGCTAGACCGATGCCCATAAACCCTAGAAGGGTGGCGATGAATGCGTGGAGGGGTAGTCGGATTCCTTTCTCCAGTAGGGTGAGGGGGATGGCGGTCCAGCCATTAGGTCGGTGATACATACGGTCGGTGGGTGAGGGTTCTCTTAGATGATGGGTTTCTGGGATTTGGTAGTGTTCACAAATTACGAGGTGATCTACTTTTGTGATTTGAGAGGGGGTGTTGATGTGAGGGAATTAATTCTCGTTAGGGTATTCAAGAAGTGTCTCTGATGGGTTTTGGGTGGAGGTTGAGCCAGCGTTGGGGTTTGATTTTGGCATAGTGTTTGTGTTAGGGTTGGAGGAGGTTGTAGAGGGGTTGGAAGTGGTGTTTGATGGAGCAAGGATGCTGGATAGGGGAGTCACGGTGATGGGGATGGAGTTTTCCGGCAAAGTGTTATCAGTATTTTGGGGGGAAGCCATTTTTGCAAGTTTGGAGAAGGAAAAGTTGGAAAGTTGAAGAAGAGAAGTTTTTCTTGATTTGAAATGAGTTGGTGAAACTGTTTGAATTGGGGGAAATGGGTTTTTATAATGTTTTCCTTTCAGTTGTTCCCAGATCTCAAGGGCGGCGCATTAATGGGGGTTATGATGATTTTTGGATGATGGATCTGAAGGGTTGGTTTGTTATCCGGTGTTAGGGCGCTTTGGTGATTGGGCCTTGCTTGGCCTTGTTTAGGCGTCCTTATTACTGATGGGTTTGGTCCTGAATACTCTTCCATCAAATATTCTATTTGGTGGAAGACTGGGAGGCAATGTTGGGCCAAGGATATTTGGGCCTCTAGATTATAGTGGGTCGTTAATCCTGCGGTGTCATGTGGGCTTGGACCATGAGTGGTTTTAGTAGACGGATGATTTATGGATTAAGGTTCATAATTCTATTTGGTCTCTGGATATGGAAGGAAGTGTTGGATTATAAATCAACTTCCTTAATTCTAGGAGATTTGGTACAATCCTATTTAGGAAAGGTTGTTTGGGTGAGAGCCTCAATCTGATTTGGAGAAGGATTGTATGAAGGTGGTGAGAACATTATAAATACAAGTCTTTTCATTGATTCTAAGGTACATGCAAATTATTACTTTCCAGCACTAGAGCATTAAGCCTCCATTGTTAACCTTATAGCAACCTGTACTTATTCTCACACCAGAAGTATCCCCCGGCGGCCCATGCCGTCAAGCTTTCGGTGTTTACTCATTTCTGTGCCGGATTGGACGCGCTTTGATGATTGGAGCGCGTGAACGGATCTTGGCGTTAACATATAAAATTAATTTAGGCAATAACATAAGTTGTTAATCAAACCGATATATCAAATCTGCTAATTATATGCTATATATGCGAATTAAGGAACAAAATTGGGAAAAAATCCTTGTTGTCAATCACAAATTATGCCAATAAATCAAACAATTTTTAAAAACTATGTACATACTCAAGTTGTTAGTCAAATTTTTGAAACAAAATTGGGGAAACAAATTAGGGCAACCCAAAATACCCAAGTTGATAACATAATTTAGCAAACAAATTAACTTATGAAGGCTAACCTTTAAGCTTTAGGAGGAGGAGGCAGGACGTGGAGGAGGAGGAGGAGGAGGCGGGAGGCGACGGAAGGCAGCGGTGAGAAAGAGGGAGGTGCAGAGGTGAGAGAGAGAAGAGTTGTTGAAGAGAGAGGAAGAAAATGTAGTATGCGGCGGCGGCAGCGGCGGCAGCGGCGGCAGCGGCGGGGGGGGGGGAGGGGAGGAGAGGAACTGATTATGTTTTAATTAAAGTTACTATTTCCGATGGAATTCCGTCGAAGTTATTAATACATCCGTCGAAATTAGTATTGGCATTGACGCCAAGTCTGCGCACCTTTTAGTATTCCTATTATTGACGAACTTCCGTCGACGTTATTAATACATTCGTCGATAATACATTATTTTCGAGGGACTATTCCTACGGAATTAGTACAACCTCGACAGAAATGATTCCGTCGGAATTAATTTCGTCGACTTTAACACTCTGTTTCTGGGTTTTGAACAGAAAAGAAAAAAATAGAAAACTTAAATTAGAACAGAAAAGAAAAGAATAGAAAATTTGAAATTTTCATTTGTGTTGTTTCTGAGTTTTTAATAGAAAAGAATAGAAAATTTAAAATTGAGGACATGAGTTGTAATTTAAAATTTAATATATTAAAAAATGAGGATAATATATAAATTATAAAAATATTACTTATTCTAATTTCTTTTACGTCCAAATTAGACCAATTTTGGACGGAAAACTTTGGCAGGAAAAGTGGCCAAGTTTTCTATCTATTTCTTTTCTTTTCCGTTTATTAAAAAACTCATAAACATAAGAATTGGAAAGAAAACTTAAATTTTCCATCTATTTCTTTTCTTTTCTGTCCATCTTAAAACTCAGAAATAGAGCGTAAGTCTTTTTCTTGTAGTGTTAGAGAGAGCATTTTAATAATTTATATTTAAAACAAGTTGTATTTTTATAATTGAGGGTTACAATTATCTAATTCAACTCGTTTCTATTAACCGTGTAAATTAATGGAGTACTGCTCATTTCAATTTGTTTGGAATCAAGATCCCTTTTGTGCTAATGGTTGAATATTTGAATATTTCACTCTCAACTTTGTTTCGGTTTCTATATGGAATAAACCTTGAATTTACATGGTTTTAGGGTTCAATATACATCCGGAAAAAGTGCATGTTTTAAAGATTATGTAAATCGAGTGAATTTGATCTTGGAATGATCTCTTTTATATGCCAAAGAGACCCTATGGGGATTTTATTTTCTTCCTCCTTTTAAGGGTTTTGTTTCTCCTAATTTGGTTTCTCTAAGTTATGGAGTTTTTATTAAATAAATGTTCTCTCATTTTATTAGAATTTGTAGAATCTACCATGCTATGATTGGTTGTGCCTAGATCCTATTGTAGATAGTCGATTTTACATTACTTAATGTGGTTCAGATCAAAGTATGATTTTATTAGTGTAATAGCTGAAGGTGGTTTCAAAGTATTATTGGTGCTAATAGCTGAAGGTGGTTTCTTTAAAGGGTAATCCATCGTTATGAATTTTTAATGCCTTTTAAATTCAGAAAGATTTGAAAACTTTTTGTTTGGAGAATTTGTCTTGGCATGGCAGCCATGGCTCATGAAAAAGCCAAATATGCTCAATTATGTATCAAATTTGATGAATTACTTACTGATTTATTTTTATCAATTAAATGATTATTTACTTCGGAAAAAAAACCCAAGTAAAATTAATTTCAAGATTTTATTTATAATTAAGGCTTAGATTTAGCTCTCTTATTTGTAATATTTCATTAATCATCATAAAAGTTTGAGCTGAAAGAGTTTTTCTGTTAGATTATATTCCCCGTGATTCTAAGAAATCTATGCTTGAAAAAATCAGCTTATACTTGAACAAGTTTATGAAGTAAATTAAATACGTATTGGGATAACAACCAATATACGTTTGGAGGGGGA
This sequence comes from Panax notoginseng, assembly GCA_016801055.1. Taxonomy (NCBI): domain Eukaryota; kingdom Viridiplantae; phylum Streptophyta; class Magnoliopsida; order Apiales; family Araliaceae; genus Panax; species Panax notoginseng. The sequence continues at coordinate 245,146,470 of CM029012.1, forward strand.
TTCTGAGAGTCAATTTTCTACTTTGATTTTAGTGTTACTTTTTTATGAGATAACAACCACTATACTGTTGGGATTGACTCATATTTCTACGGGTTCAACGAAATGGCACTACGACATGGTAATTGGGGATTTATTAGTAGTCCGGTCTTGAGTTTTACTAGTGTATTAGATCTCATGTGTTTGAGCTCATGTTATAGCAGCTAGAATTTTTCTAGTTACTATAAAAACATTGTTTGGAGTGTAGATCATTGTAGAGTGTGTAATGTATCTAATGAATACATCACACAAACAGAACTTGTCAAATTGATGAATTTAAGTATATTGCGTATATTTATTTTTTTATTTTTTATATAATATTTATGTGATTATAATATTATTGGTTCTCAAATTTTAACATATAAGCGTTACAACGCCCCCTCTCCGTCCGTCCCCTACAATTATACGTCTCACTTACTTTAACGTAATAATATCTGCTAACCATTAACAACTCTATCTGTTAGTTTTATCCCTAAAATAAAGAGATTTCTCATTTTGGACTAAATAGCCGGAATAATATCTCCGACTGTTTAACCAAAATTCGTTAAATACACTGTTAGATGTAAAACTAATGCACAATCAAATTGCAAGTATACTCCCACTATTCGTGAGATGCACAAGCCAAATTTTTTCTAAAATATAATCTCATTATTCATCAGAGTTATTTTAAAAATACTTTTAACTTAGATATTTTTAAGTCCCATCAACCTAACCTGTTTAATAAATGTTTCGGTAGGACTACCCTTTGTCAAAAGGTCTGCAATCATAAAGCACTTTTTCCTTTTTCAATACAAAATCGTGAATATAATGAGACTGTATTTCAACCACTATAAATTAAACTAATAGTTGCCTGGTTATAACAATTAATCTCAATGGGTCCATTAATTAGGTTGAGATTTAGATCTAGCAAGAAACGTCTTATTCAGACTCTGCATGAGTAGCGACCGTGCTACATGCTATATATTCTGCTTCTTACGTGTATGTTGCAACACATTCTTGTTTCTTGCTATCCCAACAAATAGCAACTCCACCCGTTAACGCCAAGATTTCCTGTCACGTCCTAATCACGTAAGACGTTCCGATCCTGCACAGTAAATACGATCAACACACAAAGCTTGACGGCTGGACCGTCGGGGGATAGCTCCGGCGTAAGAGTAAGTACAGGCGGTCACAAGGGTTAACAATGGAGGATGTAAAATGTCTAGCGTCTAGAGAGAGATAAAATGTGTGCGTACCTCCTGTTAGAAGCCTCCCTTGCTTGGTTATACTCTCATGCTCGATTTTTTGTGCCGTCAACCCCAAGCTGACACAGCCCTCCATTCCTCTATGGTCTCAACCGTGTGCATGCAGGTTGTCACCTTTTTTCCACTGTACCTGCCGCCGGCTGGATAAAATCTCATCCACATTAATGATCTGCAGACTTTGGGTCAACTGCTCTTCTTTTTCATCATTACCAGTCAAAGGCTTAGATATAAAAAGATTTAATGGGTTAGCTTATGGACTCGGTTCAATGTTAAGGAGAGATGACGTAGGGATTAGGCCCAATAACTCCAAGACCTAATAAAAGGGATCCAAGGGACTGATTAAGTGAACAAGCCCAATCCGTAAGGCCCAATAGGAGAAATATCATGACCCAACATTGTCCCCTAGTTTTCTATTAAATAGGATATTTAATGGGAAACTACAAGTGGTTAAAATAAACCCAAATTGGATTTTACCGAGGCCCAAATGATTAAAGACGAAAACAGGCTGAAAAGAGGGATTAAAACTGGAAGCTCAAAAGGAAAGTCTAAACTGCTAAATATCTAAAGCTCAAACCGGACGTAACCTTTCAAATTCATAATCATGACTGTCCATTTAATGAGCCGCCCTCGATTGATGCGTAATCGTCAGTATAAAAGATAAACTTTACCAAATTTGACAGTTTTACCTGCCAATTCAAATTTTTGAACTTTTGAGTTTTCTTCTTCTCTTCCGAACTTTCTTTCTTCCCTCTGCAAATCGTCAACAATGGCTTCTCAAAATTCTGAACGAAGTTCTCCAATCCGAGCGAATCTCATGACAACCGTCCCTCCTAATCCAAGTCCTAGCAAAGAGGCTTCAAGCTCTAATTCCAAAACCGCTGCTCCCAACAAAAAAAGCATGCCTCCTAAACCTCGCCTTACTCCCTCCGAATTCTTCAGGAGCAAGGAATTCTTCACTCATGCCAACACTCCATCAACCATTACTGAAAATGAATTACAGAGGATTTGGGATCGATGCCATATTCCGGATACTCATTTGGTGAGGGTTCCTAGGGCTGAGGAAAAGATGTTTCAAATACCAGAGGGATGGACGGCAGTCGCTGCGACCATTCTCGAGAAAGGGTTCAGATTTCCTCTTCATCCATTTCTGCTAACCATCCTAGGATTTGTCGGTGTCGGGTTCGCCCAATTGGTACCGAACTCTTACATACACATCTTAGCCTTCATTGCATTCTGCCATGAAGGTGGAGTCGATCCTACCATCGATTTCTTTTTCACTGTGTACAAGATCAGTCAGTCTCGTGAGAAGGGGTTTAAGGTTATAGGTAAGCAGGCGCCGAAGACGGGTGAAAAATTCGAAAGGCGTTCGCTGGTAACTACCCCCTCTAGCAACAAAGGATGGAATGAGAAATGGTTTTTCGTCAAGGGACCCGAAATTGCTACTGTTCCGGATTGGGCCACTGATGAGAAAATATCTGCCGACTTCGGTGACATTTCAGAAGAACGCATAGTTAAAATGGTGGATCTCTTTGACAATTTTCCAAAAGAGGAATGGAAATTCGGACTTCTGTCTAAGCAAGCATGGTTGTACGACCACAAATGTAAGTACGAATTTATTTTATCATTATTTTAGAAATTGATGTGATAAAGGATTTGATGTAAAACTGTTAATTTTCTGCAGTAACTTTGATCAAACCATCGTCTTCGGAGGTGAGGGAGTTAGAGGATTTTTTAGCTGGCAAATCTATAGAAGTTACTGCCGAATCCTCCCAGCAGGAATTTCCACCCGAAGATGATGTAGCTAGAAAGTCAGCAAGGGTGGGTGCTGAATCTTCACAACCGGAAGCCTCCTCCCAATTCAAACCACCTACCGAGGTGCCTCAAATCCACGCTGAAACTCAGACCCTTGAACCAGAAGATGAAGAGCCCGTTTTATCGGAAATACAACTCAGGCCATGCCGAAGGAAGCAGGCCGCTCGAAAGCCCAGATAAATCTCCATGTCATCCGATTCCGAAGGCTTTTCTGAATCGGAACCAAACGCCAACCCGATACCCCCATCTATCACCGAATCGATACCGCCAACAGCGGGCTTACCACTACCAGTCACTGAACCAACACCACCGGCTGTTGACCCCACACCATCAGCCATAGAAACAATTGTTCGAAGGAGCCTACTTGATCTTCCTGCAGGCGATCGCAGACAGGCCCTTCGAATAAAAAAGCTGAAGACCAAGGTTGTCCCCTTGACTCCCGATGAGCTCAGGGTACCTCCTTCCCAAGTTCTTCCCCCGAAACTTCCAGTGAATATTCAATCAGTTAATGAGGAAGGACCAATGGATGTCACTGCAACACCTTCTCGGAAAAGAAAACAGCCTTCGGATAGCCCTCCTATCTCAGAACCCGTTCTAATACCAGTTCGGGACACTACCCCGGCTCAATCTTCTTCTACCAAAAAAGTCCACATGGATCCTTCTCCCGCCAGTGACCAACCTACGTCTCCTTCCCCAAGGCCTCCCCCAAGGACATTCCATGATGAGGCTACCGGGGCGCCGACCTTGTGGCCACGGTTCAATGCCAATTTTCCATTCCAGCTCTTCGAGGCCTTCGTTCAGGAGACCGATGATCACCGATTCGAAAACCACACGAACAGAAATTTTCTTGACGAAGGCATGAGTTATCTGGCAAAGGTAAGTTGTAATTTTCTTGGTTGAATATTTCTTTTCTTGTGTAAATATCTGGAACTGATTAGATGATGTCGAACATGTGCAGGCGAATGCAGTCTTCGGGCGTTTACATCCCAGACATATAAATGTGGAGTCCGATGAAGAGACCCTGAAGAGGGAGATCAATATGCTGAAGGCCACACTGACTCGGGAGAGAGAGGAACGTGAATCGGTTTTCCAAGCCAATGAAGACCTTCAGAGGGAGTTGGCCCAAACTAAGGGGGATCTGAAGGATACTTTCGATGTGTTGAGCTCGACCAGAGAAAAGCTGAAGACGTCAAAGGCCAATAAGCAGAAATTGGCTGATATGAACGTCCACTTAGCTGCAGAGACTAAAGCTCTGAAAAATAAGAATGAAGAGATCGTTGTAACACACCGAGATTTGTCGGCTCAACTTAACGAAGTTCAGGCGGAGGCTAGGGATGATAGGAAGGCATATAAGGCTAAACGTCGTGAACTTCGTGGCGAGATCAAGGCACTCCAGGAATGAGATCCTCCTCTGACTGAAGAAGTGCGCAAGCAAATTCAGGAGGATTATCGGACATCTGATGAGCTCGGTGCAGAAGTTATGAAAGTCTATTACGAAGGATTCGAAGATTGCCGAGGTCAATGCAAGGAAAAGCTGGCGGCAGCCCAATTAGATCCGGCTTTGCTAGATTTTGAAAATGATGTATAAATAAGATCTTGCTACTTCTGACCTTTTGTGTAGAAATTTTGTAAACAAATTTAAGTAGATTTGTTTAAGTGTTTAATGAAATTTTAACTTTCTTTACTATGTCTTCTATTTACTTTGTTTCTTGTCAATAATTCAACATTAATGAACCTAAATGCACTTACTTTTAAATTATCGTTTCCGAAGTGTGAGAGAAGTCATGTGTGAGGTGAATTCGGCTGATCTTCCTTGCACCATTAAGATCTTGTTTACCACTCGGGGTAAAACAAGTATATAAGGATCCAAGATTTGTCTACCACACGGGGCAACAAATAATTGGGCTACCATCGAATGACCAGTGAGTCCTACCATACCTCCTTGCTTCGGTGATCATTGATTTACCACCCTTGGTAAAAATGATATAGGATCCAGGGTTTGTCTACCACGTAGGGCAATAAATAATTGGGCTACCATCGAATGGCCAACGAGTCCTACCATACCTCCTTACTTCGGTGTCCATTGATTTACCACCCTTGGTAAAAATAATATAGGATCCAGGATTTGTCTACCTCGCAGGGCAACAAATAATTGGGCTACCATCAAATGGTCAGCGAGTCCTACCATACCTCCTTACTTCGGTGACCATTGATTTACCACCCTTGGTAAAAACAATATAGGATCCAGGATTTATCTACCACTCAGGGCAACAAATAATTGGGCTACCATCGAATGGCCAACGAGTCCTACCATACCTCCTTACACCATTGTGGCCTTAGGTCAAGTAAGAAGAGGATCAGTTGTGGAAAAGTGACTTTTTATTGATGATGGACGGTTATGTACAGACTTCCGAAAAACTGACTCGATCTCTACTGAAAGTATTTTCGGAGTCTACCAGCGTGCCAAGTGTTCTTTATTTCGGATCCATCCAATGCCTTCAGTCGGTACGTCCCGGGCTTTGGTACTTCAGTTACTTCATACGGTCCTTCCCAATTCGGCATTAGCTTCCCCGTGTTTTGTGGTGTAGATGCTTCGGCTTCTCTGAGAACGAAGTCTCCCACTTCAAACCTTTAGAGCTTTACCCCTTTGTTGTAATGCTTGGCAACTCTCCTCTGGTAGGCTGCTAATTTGATCAAAGCCACTTCTCTGACTTCTTCTAACAGATCCAAGTTGGCTTTCAGTCCTTCGTCATTGTAGATTTCTCTGAATTGACTAACGCGAAGACTTAGAGATCCAATTTCGACTGGGACTAAGGCATCAGTACCATAGGCCAATCGAAAGGGTGAATCTCTGTCGTAGTCCTCGGTGTAGTTTGGTAAGCCCACAATACACTGAGCAGCTCTTCCGGCCATCTATCCTTGGCTTCGTCCAATCTGCGCTTGATCCCGTTCAACAGTGTTCTGTTAGTAAACCTCGACCTGTCCATTTGATTGTGGATGAGCCACCGAAGTCTTCATGTGCTGGACCCCTAATTCTTTCAGAAATCCTTCAAATTTCGATCCCACAAACTGGCGTACGTTGTCTGATATCACCACTTTAGGAATTCTGAAGCGAAAAACTACGAATTCTTTCATAAACTTCAGACACTCCTATTATGTTATCAACCGAAGTGGTTTCGCCTCTACCCATTTGGTCATGTAATCAATAGCAACTATGACAAAACTGACCTGTCCTTTAGCTTTTGGTAACGGCCCTAGTATATCAACCCCCCAGACATCAAAGGGTATAGGGGATAATATCGAATATAGCTCTTCTGGTGGCTGATGTGGGATCGGGCTATTAAGTTGACACTTATCACACTTCTTCACATATTCGGTAGCTTCCTTGAAGATTGTCGGCCAGTAGTACCCCTGCCGAAGAACTTTATATGTCAGCGATTTAGCAGCCATATGATCGCCGCAGATGCCTTTATGAACCTCCCAAAGGGCATACTCAGCTTCAGATGGAACCAGGCACTTCAATAATAGCGACGAAAATGCCCTTCGAAAGAGATCCCCATCAATAAGAACGAAGTTGGCACTCTTGTACTTGATCTTCTTCGCTAGCATCTGATCCGAGGGAAGGATGCCAGCTGCCAAATATTCGATGTATGAAGTCATCCAACAGTTAGATCTCTCGATGCACATCACTGCTTCGTGTTGGATACTCGGGTGTTGCAAGACCTCCAAATAGACTGACCCATTAAAAATAACAACATCCGTGGTGGCTAACTTTGATAATGCATCGGCGATAGAATTATCGTTACGCTCGATGCCTTGAAACTCATAAGAGACAAAGTGTTGAAGTCGGTCTTTCAACTCCGCCAAATATTTGATCATCTTTGTACCACGAGCCTCATAATCTCCTGATAGCTGCTTGACGACTAGCTGAGAGTCACTATAAATAATCAGCCTCTGCACTTCTAGACTCTTCGCCAGTCGAACTCCTGCCAACACCGCTTCATATTCGGCCTCGTTGTTTGTAGCCTTAAATCCAAATCTAATGGCTTGTTGTACCTTGAATCCCTCCGGACTTGTCAAGATAATCCCTGCTTCACTGACATTCATTGTAGAAGACCCATCTACATACAGTGTCCACGCATTCTGACCGTGCTGAAGAACTGCAATAGCTCGATCAGATGTCTCAGCTTCTGGTAACTCAGCATCTGCTTCGGTGAATGAACATTCCACCATAAAATCGGCCAAAGCTTGTCCCTTGATAGCGGTTCGGGGATGATACTCAATGAAAAACTGGGACAATTCCATGGTCCATGCTGCTAACCTCCCCGAAACTTTTGGTTTACCCATCACCTTCTTTAGTTGTTGATCCGTGTAGACGATCAGGAGCCTTCCTTGAAAATATTGCCGAAGCTTTCGGCTAGCAATTACTAAAGCAAAAGCAGATTTTTCAATATTTGGATACCTGGTTTCAGCATCTCTTAGGATATGGCTGACATAATAGACCGGATGCTGCTTTTCACTGACCTCCCGAACCAGCACTGCTCCAACCGCTAATGAACTCGCCGTAAGGTATAAATACAAGGTCTCTGTTGGGGTAGGCTTCACCAATAGGGGAGCAGAAGACAGATAGGTCTTTATGCTTTGGAAGGCATCTTCACACTCCGAAGTCCATTAGAATGTCTTTGCGTTCTTCGGTCCCTTCAGTGTGTTGAAGAATGGTAAGCATATCTCTGTAGATTTGGACATGAACCTCCTTAAGGCTGCAATCCTACCGGTCAGACGTTTAACGTCTTTGAACGACTGAGGAGTCTTCATGTCTAGAATAGCCTGGATCTTCTCCGGATTGGCTTCAATGCCCCTCTGACTGACCAAATAACCCAGGAATTTCCCTGCATTGAGTCCGAAGGTACACTTTGTAGGATTGAGCCTCAACTTGCGATGGCGGACTGTCTGAAAGCATTCCTCCAGATCATCTAAATGCTTCTGAGTCATCGTGCTCTTCACGATCATATCATCTATATACACCTCCATGTTCCTTCCCTGCTGCTTCTGGAAGACAAAATTCATCATTCTCTGGTAGGTGGCTCCAGCATTAATCAGGCCGAAGGTCATCTTCTTATAGGCGTACACCGAACGGTGTGTGATGAATGCTGTCTTTGGAATGTCCTCCTCACGCATAGAAATTTGGTGATAACCTGAAAAAGCATCCATAAAGCTTAGTAGTGCATACCCCGAAGTCGCATCAATAAGTTGGTCAATATGGGGTAAAGGATAGAAGTCCTTCGGACAAGCTTTATTCAGGTCGGTGTAGTCGATGCAAACCCACCATTTTCCATTCTGCTTCTGTACCAACACTACATTTGCCATCCACTCCGGATAGTCTATCTCGAAGATGAAGTCAGCAGCTATCAGCTTCGCAATCTCTTCATCAATGATCCTTTGTCGTTCAGGTGCAAAGATCCGCCTCTTCTGCCGAACTGGCTTCTTTGATGGATCCATATCCAGCCGATGCTCGGCAATCTTTCGACTGATCCCGGGCATGTCTTGTGGCTCCCATGCAAAGATATCCGCATAACAACGAAGAAGTTCCATAAGATTTATCCGGAGAGGTTCTGGCAAACCTGAACCAATCTTCACTATTTTATCCTTCTTTCCAAGGACCAGCTCGATCTCTTCAGTCTCTCCTGTGGGAATAACCGACGGCTCCGAACTGCTTTCAGTAAAGGGTTCGATCTCAATTGCCATGGTTTGTTTCTGCTTGCTAACCCCTACCCCTGAGGAAATGACAGCATTCCGATAACAGCGTCGGGCTAGATCCAAGTCCCCTGTTACCTCTCCGACTCCGCGTGCCGTGGGGAACTTGATTTTGAAGTGAGGGATGGAAGTTACAGCTTGGAGAGCTATCAATGTAGGTCTTCCTAGAATGGCGTTGTAAGCCAAATCTACATGTACAACATAGAATTTACATATTACTTCTGCCTGTCGAGGAGCTGTGCCGAAAATCACTGGGAGTTTGATGGTGCCTGCGACTTTAACCGGATCGTTGCTGAAGCCATATAAGGGAGCCTCCTGTCCGACCTCCATCTTTTACCCATCAAGATGCATCCTCTGAAAAGCGTGGGCATACATAATGTCCACAGAAGACCCGTTATCTATCATCATATGCCTCATGTCTACCGAGCCCACCTGTGCAGTAATCACTAATGCTCCTTCATGTGGGTCAATGGGCTCCGAAGGATAATCTGCATCGGTAAAGGATATAACAGTTCTTGGAAATGCCCTGTCGGCCTTCGGGGGAACACTCGCCATAGACATGACCGAATCTAGATACCCTCTCATTTTCTTCCCTGCTATCTTCCCGGACGTCTCGCTGGTTATGACATCAACGACGTGCCTCGGCGGTGGTATTGGAGCAGTTTGAGCGGGTGGAACCACTTTAACCGTCTGAACAATACAGTCGACATTCTGCTGATCTTGTCGATCCCTCCCGGCCACATATTGAATTAGCAAACCGCTCTGAATTTTCTTTTCCACAAAATCCTTCAAGTTGCAACACTCGTTAGTATCATGGCCTGCAGCTTGATGATAGCCACAATACTTCCGAGAGTTGCCTTGCCCTGTTCTATAATTGTCACGAGGCGGCTCGAAGAATGGTTGGTCTCTGATCTGGTCCAAAATCACTGACCTGTCTGTGTTCAGTTTGGTATACACCTTATTCACCTTCGAGGCAGAAGCAGGTAGACGACTATTTCCTTGTCGCCATGAGCTATTATACTTCTTCGAATTTCTTTCTGACCGATCATTACCCCCCCCCCGTCTTCTTCTGATCACTTTGGGTCTTAGGAATATCTGCCTCCTTCATTTGATCCGAAGAGGGACGATTCAGGCTGTTCATAGCCTCTTCCACAACAATATAACCTTCTGCCTTGTCGAACGGCTCTGCCAGGCTCTTCGGATGATTGAACATCAGCTTCTTTACTAACTTCTCAGACTTTACCAGGTCCAAACCATTTTGAAACAATCCCACAGCTTGGAGATCATTCAAATCCGACACCTGATCGACGGCTTCTCGGAACCTCTTCACATACTGACCCAACGACTCATTGGTGTACTGTCTGACCTGTGCCAAAGAACCCGTGGGCTTCCCTCTTCTTCGATTACTCCCAAAACGAGCGTGGAATTTGTCGCAGAGCTCGGACCATGATGAAATTGAATCTACAGGCAGAGTCCCCATCCACTGTCTCGCATCTTTTCTCAACATCGTAACAAACATGTGACATTTAGCAGTATCAGTAAAATCGTAATAATCCATTAACCGGTCAAATGCTTGGCTATGGTCATAAGGATCTCCCAAACCATCGTAACTTTCCACGCGAGGCAACTTCTTGGTGGTGTATGCCTTCTCCCAAAGAATTTCTGAGGAAAATGGGGATGCTTTCTTTCCCGGAGTATCCTTCACCTGTTGGACCTCGGCTAACTGCTTCTGGAGCGCCTTCAGCTCTTTTGCCAGATACTCTACTCCTTCTGGTTGTGATGAGACTTCTTTCTCCGATGACTCCCTCCTTTTTTGAGCAGATCGGTCTTTAGCCACAATACCCCCAATCTTCAAAGGACTTTTATGATGACGGTCTCCAGAGCGAAGTACCCTAGGTGGACTTTCGGGTGTGCGGCCCTTAGATCTTCTTCGTCTCTGGGTCCGGTGACTATGGTGAGAATGCGCAACAACAAGCGCCCTCTTCGTGTTCTCGGGAGTGCGATCTCGGGATCGTCTCTTCCGTTCACTTCGACTCTGTTCTCTAGATTCAGCAGGATGCTGCATCTGCTTCGACCTCCGAGGAGTAGGGCTTCTTGATCTTCTCCTTTCTCGATGCTGGCCCCGAGACCCCCGCTCCGAATGAGCAGGTTCCTTCCCACTCCTATGTCCTCGCTCTTCGGACTGAACATAACTGGACTCCTCATCTCTCAACTCTGCTATTCGGGCCATTTGCTCAGCTATATCCTGTCGTTGCTTTATGAGTGCCTCCATGGCTCTATCGGTTTCGTCTGCCATCTTAGCCAGTCGGGAGGCTTTTTCATCTTCTTTTTGCTTCAGGCTGCGACTGAACTCTTTTTCTGCTGTGAAAACTACCTTTCTCTTGGCCTTGCCCACAGCCCTGGGACGAGAATCTCCATGCGAATGTTTGGACGCTGTGCTGGGACACTTAATGTAGGTCCCAAACGATCTTTAGCAGAAACTCGTGGTGGTGAATCACCGACAGTCATTGGCTGTCCTTCAGGTGTATCTGCTCTACTCTTCCCCATCTTTGAAAACGTAGAACAAATAAATATTTGTGATTGAAAGCTCTTGAACACTAGAACTCAGCCCTCCTTCTAGCGCCAATGTTAACGCCAAGATCTCCTGCCACGTCCCAATCACGTAAGACGTCTCGATCCTGCACAGTAAACACGATCAACACATAAAGCTTGACGGCTGGACCGTTGAGGGATAGCTCCGGCGTAAGAGTAAGTACAGGCGGTCACAAAGGTTAACAATGGAGGATGTAAAATGTCTAGCGTCTAGAGAGAGATAAAATGTGTGCATACCTCCTGTTAGAAGCCTCCCTTGCTTGGTTATACTCTCATGCTCGGTTTTTTGTGCTGCCAACCCCAAGCTGACACAGCCCCCCACTCCTCTATGGTCTCAGTCGTGTGCATGCAGGTTGTCACCTTTTTTCCACTGTACCTGTCACCGACTGGATAAAATCCAATCCACATTAATGATCTGCAGACTTTGGGTCAACTGCTCTTCTTTTTCATCATTACCAGTTAAAGGCTTAGATATAAAAAGATTTAATGGGTTAGCCTATGGACCCGGTTCAATGTTAAGGAGAGATGACGTAGGGATTAGGCCCAATAACTCCAAGACCCAATAAAATGGATCCAAGGGACTGATTAAGTGAACAAGCCCAATCCGTAAGGCCCAATAGGAGAAATATCATGACCCAAAATCACCAAAAATAAATAAATGTTTGGAAGTCGACTTCCCATCATCTTTATCAACTCTAAACAAGTACTTCAAGTGAGTCCGCTTGATAAACCAACTTGCGGCGCAATATAACTTTTAGGTACTTCAAAATCCTCTTTACAGTTTCCCAATGTGCTGGACTAGGATTATACTACAAAAAAATAGCTCATAGATGACCGACTCTTTTTCGACCGAATAAAAGTCATTGAGAATGACCTCATTAGGGATGACATAGTGAAGAGTAGGTTTTATACATACGAATTGAGTATTTTTGGCTTGATGATATTGTGAATTATTGGGTATTTTCTGTTCCTTTTTATGAGTTTTATTTATTTTTGTGTAGGAAAAGGCAATGGAACAAAAAGTGAAGTTAATCAGTCATAGCTAAGCGGGCATTGCAACAGCGTGTAGTGAATTGGCTCGGCGTGCGCAACGTGTAGCAAGTTAAGCAAATTGGCACACTGGGGTGCATGGTGCGTCAGTAAGTAGAAGCAGAATGCACATGCGCACGGTTGGCATTAAGCGAGGCGCGCATGGGTGTGGCAGTAGGCAGCATGGCACGCGTTGGTGCGATGAAACAAGGCAAGTGCGCATAAGGAAACAACGGGCGTGCATGAGCAGCAAGCGCTCGCGTGCAGGGAAGGAAGCCAGCGCTAGTACTTAGCGCCGCAGCGTTGGAGAAGTAGAAATTGGGCGTTGCAGCGCTGGTTGTTGGACGCCGCGGCGCTGGTGTAAGGGCTAGTTTGCTTGGTTAACTTGGCTGATTCGTTGTGCACTTTTATCCGACTTGGGATGCTCTGGAGTTGAGTTCTAGTTGGATATCACTTCTATTTAAGGGTGTTAGCCGAGCAGAGTAGCTCGATACTCGACTCGAGATCGGTTCAAAAATATGATCCAAAGCTCGAATTCGAAGTTGATTAGAGTCGAATATGATCCATACTCGTTTTCTGTTTAATGATACACGAGTCGAATTCGAGTATACCAGTATTCGCTCATATTAGGGTTCGAGTATTTTAATTTTTTTTCTCGAATCATACTCTATACCTTCTCGATGGATCATATTCGAATACTGGTCTGATCCATACTAACAAGCTAAATATGTGATATTTGTATCAATCTTTATAATTTATAAGGTGTAGTATTAAATTGTGTAAGCTTGTACTTGAATAAATCAGTGAATTAATTGTCAATTCGTATTACATTCATTGTAATTTCTTTACATAAATAAAAGTAAAAGACTTTTATATATAAACATTAGTTTAATAATCAATTTAGTATGTAGTGGTTCAGTATTAAGTGAAATGGTTCATATTCGAAACTCTATTTGAAGGCTCGTGAGTAACTCGTTTTGTAAACGAGTCGAGTATGTCTGAGTAATGATCTGAGTCCGATCTAGAGCAAAATTAGAAATTCCTTATCGAATTCGAGCTCAATTTTTTCGAGTCGAGCCGAATCTGAGCATTAGAGTATTCGCTGATATTCGACTCATTTTCACCCGTACTTCTATTAGTTGCATGACGGCTTGTAATATACTTGATGGCTGACAATATAGGATACAATACAAACACATCATATAACACATATACATCAAAATCTAGGTTTGTTGATTTGATTTCCAAGGAGCGAGAAGGAAACACACAAAGGAGAGCAAGATTTGAGGTTGAGCGTGGAGATCGAGAGTTGCTACATAGGTTTTGATCTTTATTCATTTTCTTTAATTCTTGTGTACTTTAAGGATGTTATTTATTAATATGATGATGTTTTCTCGCTATGCTATGAACTAATTTTTAATTAAAATAGCAAGGGAACCCAATGATTAGTTTTAATTGATTTACTCTCTTTTTGATTATTGTTGATCATATATAAATCGTTTATCATATTTTGTGCTTCATGTATGATTGTTTGATCAACAAATATTTTGATAACTTATACGAATTGTAAGATGGATTATATGTTTAGATCTGAATATGATATCGTGCATCTAAATTCTTCTTCTTAGGATTGAGTAACATGATTTATGTATAAGATAGAAATATACTGTAAACACCTGAAATTTAACTTTCCTTTTACTAACCTTATATGAGGGTAAAAGCGGAATTTCACCCCAGAGACAACCCCGCGGGAGGACAAAGGCATAATTTCACCCCGGAGTCAACCTCGTGGAGAAGCAAAAGTGCAACGCCGCCCAAACACGACATGGTTCGAATGAGGATCGCAAAGCTGAGGATGAGGTCATAAGAAGCCATCACAACAATCCCCGAGCTGTGAACTACCCAAGAAGAGTCAACAATCCTATAGCTAGTTGTTTCATCTTTCTGGACTCAGAATCAGTCAGACTCGACTTCATTTCGCAGCACTCGACAGAAGCTTTCCGGGATGATTAGGCACATATCTTAACTTTTCCTAGATTAAAAGACACAGATGATCGAAGGAACGAACTTTGAGACTGCTGGACCCACGGGGCCCAACCGCAGGTGCAACTGCGGCTAACCATAGGTACACCTGTGGCTGGCCCCGAGTTCTTTATTAGAGAATTAACAACTCATTTGAAAAGGGAAAGACGCAAATTTTAGAGAGATAAAGTGAGATTCTAGATTGAGAAAGGCTCAGGTTTGGCACAAAAACACTAGATTTGAGTTAGATTCATCACCTATATAGTAGATCTCACACATCTAGAGTAGTATAACATAGATTTGAGTCCCGTAAGGCTTGTTTCTTGATTCCCCAAGGTAAAAAATTGAATCTTTGATCATTTCATTGTAAATATCATTAAATCTACTAGATCTATTTCAATATAGTGCTTATATATAGTTAGGCTTGTTGTCTTTATACATATATTGTGTGTTAGTTGGTAGATCTATCTATTTTACCGATTATTTTGCACATATATATATATATATATATATATATATATATATATATATATATATATATATATATAGTTAGAGATCAAATCTTTTTACTAGATCTACCTAGATCTAGTTGGATCTAGCCCTTAACCTGTTCTGTAACATCAAAGCTCGAACCTCTATGCTAGACCGGGTCAGATATAGGTTAGATCTAGTTGTTTTTCAATGTTTTCGATCGATTTCGGTCACTCCGTTGAGCCCTAGATCAATATCTAGTGGTGAGGGGGTCCTAACTATTCGCGCTGAGGATTCCAATCGATGAATCGTTTGACAGCAAGTTTAGGATACATTCTTACATAATTTCAAGTTTTAAATTCAAATTATGTTCAAGCATACTAATATGACCCTAGGAATCCCAGGGTTGAGATCCCCTGATTAGATCTCGACTAGATTCCCATGATGAACTTTTTATTTAAAATGTAATATTAAACCGCACAAATCATTGTATATGTAATATCAGGCTAAACAACTTCGAGGGCCTGGTCTCGAGAGACCGAATTTAAGGTCCCGTGATAGTGAAATTTTGCGATAATAGGTGCTCGAGTCTATTGAGACGACTTACATGCCCGGAGATGGCCCGACCCTTTTTGATGCTTTCTTTCATGCATTATCACTCAAAACGATTTTTAAATAAAATAGCAAAGAGTTTATAAAAAATAAAGCACTCCGGGGATAAACAAACTTAAGATCAATAATCGAAAGTAACAAAGGACCTCGATTCCTATTTGGCGAAGGATTTGAAAACCTTGTTTTGTAAAACGTCACCTCAAAATGCTTTATCAAAAATTCAATGAACTTTTCCTTAAATCAAATCCTTCGCGCATAAGTTCAAAGAGATTCAAAACTATTTTCAAAATATCGCCGCTCATATGTTAAAATAAGGCTTAGAACAACCCTTAAAATCAAGGCATTTAACACAATTCAAAGAATGATAGAGGCTTTCTCAAAAATCACACATGCACTTCATACTTAGGAAATCAATAAGATGCGACAATCGTGTTTCACGGAAGTCAGGGGTGCCTAACACCTTTCCCTTGCTTAAGCAAGCCCTCAAACTCTTTGAATTTTAGGTTCCAAACCAATTTTACGGAGTCACATATTGGGTCATATTGTAAAAACCTTTAAAATCTAGATGAGTTGATACATCCCTTTGAACTTATACCAATTGGCGACTCTATTTAATTCGACCCAGTCATTAAAATCAATATTTTCAAATTCGTTGGCATTTATATCGGTCTTTTGCTAAAATCTCACCATTTAAATAAATTAATCAACATAGAGAAATAGCAAATGGCAGAAACAATATTAGGAATTTAATTCCCAACATCAACAAATACATATATGTCGTGTGTAACCATTGTAAGAATTCAAGCTTAATTAACTTGTTCAAAATTATTTCACATAGGAATATAGTAATTTAATTAGAAATGATATTTTTATCTAGCCATCGGAAGAGGTTTTATAAATACTGCGGAATTCTTGGTTTACAATTTATTATGATTAATTAATTTAAAAGAGAGTGAAGAGGTTTAGAAGAGGCATTGAGGGAAATTATAATCGTAGCATTTAATCAAAAATCCTTGCTTAGTAGTTTATTGTTTTAGTTTAATTAATTTAATTTCATAATATTAATTAATTTGTTTAAACAAAACTGAATTGATATAAAATTAGTACACAGTCAATTATTAGCAATATTCTTTGTCAGATTGACACTCTACTTATCACTATATTACTTCTTAATCGTGTATACTTGTACGTAAATTGTCAATACCATAACTGGACAACACATAGCCGTTAATAATGACCCCCCTCGGCAATGGGTCAGTTCCCTCCACCCATGGCATGGCGATCGTCGGCAATCCGTCGAGAAAGAGGTTCTTGTTGTCGGTAATGACTTCTTCTTTTTGGCGCCATACATTCCCGGGGGAGGGAAATAAAGAGGCGACAGACTCAAACAACATTGGCGAGCCGACGCTAATGACCATTCTCGACAGGGGCATTCTCGGTGGCGTTTCCGTCGAGAATGACTTTTTAATTTTAAAGTCCTAGGCTAGATGACATCCCTCAGTTTTATACCCCTTTTCTAAATTTTAATGCATTTTTCCCTCTCCCAATCTTCCTTGACCTATTCACCGGCGTTACTCTCTTGCCTCTCCCACCGGCGACTGCTACCAAATTGTTCTCCCTCTTCCTTTTCTCCTTCGTCACATGCACAATTACCAAGTATATGCGATTTCAGCGATTTTAGAGATTTAGGCGTGAGTAGGAAGAAACAGAGAAGGCAACGCACGGGCACAGTCGTCGCACGCACAATTACTAGTATATGTTAATGTCATTGTAATTCCTTATATTCGATGATTTTGATTGACTGGTGGTTAAATTATTTTTGAAGCAACTTCCTTGACCCCAAACTGAAGAGATGGAGTTGTCCATCACACATAACTATGCTTTCTTAACTAGGACTATGACGCCCCCAAATTAATGCACTTGAAACCCAAATTCAATGATTCACGATACCATTTCTTTGAGCGGAATAATAATAATAATGTCATAAATATCAAACTTAATTTACATATTACAGTTGTCTAAATCCTAAGTACGCGACCTTTAAAACATTTCATTACATGATAGATAATAAATATCATCAACTTATTTAAGTCTAGCTATTACATAAGATAACACAAACTTATTCTACTAGCTTTCCTTTCCCTTTGTTCTTGCCTGAACCTTCAGGTCGATCATACATAGCTGAAAACATTTAAATTAAGCAAGAATGAGTATTTGAGTGCCCAACAAGTAATAGCAATCAATAAATAATAGCTGAAAGGATTAAATATTTTCTTTGAACGACTCTTCAACAACAAAGCAATAGTTGTGAAGTACTGAAGCAACACTAAACAACATAACAAATCTTATTTCAAATTTTAAAACTACGTACTGACTATAATTAGAGAGCAGCCGATAGACTATGAACATAGTTTTCAGTTTTCAAAAAGGTCAAATAGAACTTCATCCGTAACTGTCATAACTTACAGGCAAGGGGGGTGATCAGCCTGTTATGCCAGGTATTGATCAATACTACATACCAGAACGATATTTTCGTTCATCATATCCGCCTTAGGCGCACAAAAGTTTTTCAATGTTCGGGATGTTTATACTTAGTCTGGAATCCAAACCAACAATTCAGTTGGATATCAAATAAGGTTCTATCATATTCAAAGATATTTTTAAATCTGTGTCTAGCCGAGACAAATAGCTTAGACGACTTTCAATTAAGATATACATATTGGAAATTAATAAGTATGTATCAACATGTTTAATAATTATCCAAGTGAAGACACTTGTATAACCAATATTAGGAATTTACGAACAGAATAGATATATCTGAATCTAATAGTAATACTGTACTGATAAACAATGTACGAATAAAGTTTGAGAACTTGCATGAATACGAATATTTGAGTACATAATCAATAGCAATAGAGTTAATAATCTAACACAATAATAATATAATTCTGAAACTTTTTTACTCATGTCCATTGCATAAAGTAAATACAAAGTTAGAATACTTGCACAAAATAAAAGATAGTTCAGATACTTTCCTAGTCTGCTGCTTACACAATTTAGTTCAATCTTTAATTCAATGACCTATCATTTATAAGATTGTTCTATTGATTAGAATAACATATCATAACACATAGTACTGTTATTTACAGTCAACACGTAACCTAATAGCATTGTCACATAGTTATATTAGTCATTAAGACACAAACAAATAGTTATACAGTCAAACTATATAGGTTCGGATCAATTTTAGTAGTATTTCGTTGTACCGACGACTTTATCGAGTAATTATCGAGTTTAAAACTCTATCATGTAGTTCAATATTATCCTGGATATTTTAAATACCAGTCATATTATTTTTAAATGACTTATAATAATTTTTAAATAATTATTATAATTTATCTTGATTTTTCAAACTCTAGAATCATTATTATCTGATTTAAATATTAGATAATTCTATTATCATTAATATTTAAATAATATTAAAATATTAATGCAACCATTGCCAAAATATCAAATGTAAGACCCCAACTTTTATAAATAAAAATGAATTTTCTATAAATATCATTTTTAAATATTATGGAGTTAATTTGATATAATGTTATAGTTGTGGGTAATATTTATAAATTTTACAAAGTAAGCAAGTTGTTTTAAAATATTCGTTTGGTCGGGGAATATTCTTTTTATCAGGGAATATTCGTACGACGGCACAATCATTGGTGGACCCCACAACAGAAGTATAGTCGTAGTTAGAAAACGACAAAATTATCTTTCTATAAAAATAACGGCTGAGGTGTTACCGTTAAAATCGTTAAAACTGTTGAACTACCCGGTAGTAAAAGTACAGTAATACGCGTGGTTGCATAGTAGCACACGGTATTGATTATTGATGCTTACGTGAGAAGTCACTCAGCTATACTTAATTATTGCTACAGTAATTGCTACATCATATCTCTTAAATTATTGTCATAGTATCATCTGTATAATATGTTATATTATTAAATCAATAATTGAGACGTTGTGGTAAGTTTGGTTATTTTTATGGGGGGCCCATATGTCATCATCTAAGAGTCTCTTCGTCAATAGTAATTACCGTCGTCAATAGTATTTACCTTGGTCAATAGTATTTACCTTGGTCAATAGTATTTACCTTGGTCAATAGTATTTACCTTGGTCAATAGTAATTACTTTCGTCAATAGTAGTTGTCCCTTCAATATTACCAAGAGTCATTTGACCCTTCGTTAAGACCAAGAGTCATTTGACCCATCGTTAAGACCAAGAGTCATTTGACCCTTTGTTAAGACCAAGAGTCACCTTCAGTTTTTCTATAAATAGAGGCCTAGGGCTTCATTATTTTTTACGAATTCATTCAAGCTATAGAGAGAGAAAGTATAGAGAGAATAAGAGAGAGAGAGAATAAAAGTATTCTGCTACTTCACTTTTCCAATATCCAGTTCTTTTAAGGTAGGGAATATTATTTCTTTTATATTCATGAAGAGAACTTCTGTTATTCCATTCTTTATTATTCTGTTGGAATAACCAGTATACGCGGTCTACCCTATACTTGGTGACATTCTTCTATTATTCTGTTGGAACATCCTGTCTGTGTGTTTTACAACGGACCTGGTTCCGTTTTTATTATTATTCTGTTGGAACATCATGTCTGTGTGTTTTACACCGGACCTGGTTCCGTCTTGTTATTATGCTATTGGAACATCCTGTCTGTGTATTTTACACTGGACCTAGTTCCGTCTTGTTATTATGCTGTTGGAATATCCTGTCTGTGTGTTTTACACCGGACCTGGTTCCATTATTTATTATTCTGTCGGAATACCCTGTCTGTGCGTTTACGCCGGACCTGGTTCCATTATTTATTATTCTGTTGGAATAACCTGTCTGTGCGGTCTATCGCATGTATGGTGATTTCTTTTGTTATTCCATTCTTTATTATACTCAGTTGGTTAAGTTTTGACTTCTATACTCCATGAAATTTGTGGAATATCCTTGACATTTGCGCTTCATCTAGGATCTATTCATGAAAATATTCTCCTGATCATTCTTGAATTTTACTCCACAAAGTAGTATCATGTTGACAATTTGGACGTTGTTAATTCTTGGATAAATTAATTCTTGAACTTGTTTTATTGAATTCTTATATCATTGTCATCATCCTCATGTTTATATTCTGTTGAAAGTCATCTGTGGCCTGTAGTGCATAGATGGACTTGGTATGATTATGACCAGGGATTATTCGGTGTAATCATGACCGTAATGTTATAAATGATGTGGTAAAAGTCATCATTGGCCCGTAGTGCATTGATGGACAGTTGTTGGCATGATCATGACCATTAATGAATATATAAATATCCTTGACCGTAGTGCAGGGGTGATTCAATGATGTGGATTATTTTATTAAGCTGAGTCCCAGCGATCGCAGTGTTGGAAAATCTTTTAAATCATAAAAGATAGTAGAGTTTATTTTCTACTTGACTCTCTTAATGGATTGCTTGTTCCGCTACAGTTAAACTTGATGTCTATTATATTTTATTAGTTTAACATTGTTGAAGGCTAATGATAATTTATTCTGCATTATCTTAGTCATAATATTTCTTACTGGGCTAGTTGAGCTCACCCTTTCTTTCACTGTTCTCTTCAGGAAATGAGAACGTAGCTGGGGCAAGTCGGGGAACGGAGTGATGGTCCGAATGATAGTATTAGTTAGTAGTCCTCACTATTCTATGTAATGGTGTGTTAATAAATGTAATGAGGACTCCTTTTGAGTATGAATACTCTCTAGAAGATAATATTTGTATTCAAACTCACAGTTTATGTTTTGTCGTATTGTACACGACAGTTGTATTAGTAAGTTGTATTTGTATTCTGTACTATGTATCTGACAACCCAAGATGGGTGATGTATACCTAATTTTGGGGGTGTCACAGTTGGTATCAGAGCTTAGGGAAATGATCCCTGGCTAAGATGCGAGAATAGAACTAGGAGGGGAGAGACGGGGAATTCCTTCGCTACTATGACCTACCTAAGTTTATTTACATGGTATTTAATTGGTCGGTCATAATATAAGGATAAAATATGACATATCAATTAATTATTATTTTGTGGCAGTATCTGAAAATTGCATCTGAGAATGTTGAGAATAATGGAGCACAGGCGACTGTTGATTCACCACATATCAATAATCAGGATAATGTGCATCAGGAAGGTGACAATCCTCATGCAAACAACAACACTGACCAAATGATGAATGATCAAATGTTCAGAGGCTTTATGCAATTCATGCAACAACAGGTGAAAGCGGCTCCTGTCCACAACGTAGGTGGAAATACTGGAAACTCTATGGCGGTCACCGCTAAACAGTTTAAGGAGCTGGGACCACCGGAGTTTAAGGGAGAACCCAAACCACTGGTAGCTGAAACATGGATAAAGCAGATCACCAAGATATTTGATGTCTTGGGTTGCTCCGAGGAGCAAAAGGTTCCCTTTGCCGCCTTTATGTTGCGAGGAGAGGCAGATTACTGGTGGGAATCGATAAAGCGTACTCAACCTGCCGCACTGAAGATATCCTGGGAGAAGTTCCAAGAGCTGTTTAACGACAAATACTTTCTCGAGAGTATTCGTCACATGAAGGAGGTCGAGTTCATCAAATTGGAGCAGAATAATATGACCGTGTCGCAGTACGAGGCAAATTTGCGGAGTTATCCCGATTTGCGTTCCACCTGGTGGATAATGAAGAAAGAATGACGCGGATGTTTTTAAGAGGTTTGAAATCGGAGATACGTCAACATCTTGTTTCTCATAAACTGTGTTTGTATTCAGATGTTGTAAATAGGGCTCAGTTGGTGGAGCGCGATAACGAGACAACGTAACCAAAAGAGAGCAGCCGGCAAAATGATAATACCAGTGAGAGTAGTCATCGAAGCGGTGACAACAAGCGTGGAGGGAATCAACATGCCAGAAATGGTAACCACTTCGGTGGTAATCAGGGCCAAAATAATAAGAATGGGCATTTCAAGAAGAGAAGATTCAACAATGATGGAAAGATGTCAGCACCAGCACCTGTCGTTAAGGAAGGAGAACGACCACCTATCATATGTTTCAAATGCGGAGGGGAGGGGCACATCAGTCCAAACTGCGCGATGCCGTCCAAAGCATGTTATAATTGTGGAAGAGAAGGTCATTTAGCCCGATTTTGTCGTTTACCGAAGACAAATTCAGCTAGGATGGAGGCACCAAAGGCCGTCCCAGAAAAGTCAAGACCGGTTGTGCAAGGGAGAGCGTTTGTTGTGAACTCCCAGGAAGCAAGGAACCCGAATGAGGTCATCACGGGTAAGCTTATCATAAACTCTAACGAAGTCTATACTTTATTTGATACCGGTTCTACCCATTCTTTTATTTCTCCTACTTGCGCTCATCGATTAAATTTGATTCCGGGGAAATTAGACTTTGACTTAGCTGTTGAAACTCCATTGGGAGAAACCTTCATTACATCCACGGTTTATAAGTCTTGTTTGGTTCAAGTTGGTACCCACACATTACCTGTCGATCTGATTTCATTAAAAATACTTGCATTTGACGTGATTCTAGGGATTGATTGGTTAACTACTCATCATGCAAAAATTGATTATTTTCGTAAGGTTGTTAGCTTTCATATTCCTAATCGACCTATTACGCGAATTCAAGCAACCAAACCATTAAGGTCAATTGCTGTCATCTCAAGCCATAAAGCTATTCGTTTATTGAAAAACGGATGTCAAGCTTTCTTAGCTCATGTCACAAATCTAAACAAAAATACGTCAGCTTTGAATGATATTTCTGTTGTTAATAAATTTCCTGACGTATTTCCCGAAGAACTTCCTGGCTTACCCCCAGAGCGTGAAATTGAATTTTGTATCGACCTTGAACCCGGTACAAAACCCATTTCCAAAGCCCCATATCGAATGGCTCCTATTGAACTTCAGGAGTTAAAGACCCAACTACAGGAATTGTTAGACATTGGTTTTATTCGTCCTAGTACTTCTCCTTGGGGTGCTCCTGTTCTGCTCGTGAAGAAGAAAGATGGGAGTATGCGACTTTGTATTGATTATCGGGAGTTGAATCATGTCACCATCAAAAATAGGTACCCATTGCCACGTATTGATGACCTGTTTGACCAGTTGCAAGGAGCACAATTCTTTTCAAAGATCGATCTTCGTTCTGGATATCATCAGCTGAAGGTTAGAACTGAGGATATTCCAAAGACTGCCTTTAGAACTCGGTATGGGCATTATGAATTCTTAGTTATGTCTTTTGGATTGACTAATGCTCCTGCTGCTTTCATGGATATGATGAACAGGGTATTCAAGGAATATTTGGATCACTTTGTGGTTGTGTTTATCGACGACATCCTTATTTATTCCAAAAGCCGTGAAGATCATGAGCAACACTTGAGGCTGGTACTCCAAAAGCTTTGTGAATACAAACTTTATGCCAAGTTAAAGAAATGCGAGTTCTGGCTGGAAGAGGTAGCATTCCTTGGGCACGTAGTATCAAGTCGTGGAATATCTATTGACCCGGCAAAGATTGAAGCAATTCAAAGCTGGGAGCAACCTAAATCAGTAACCGAAGTACGTAGCTTTCTCGGTCTAGCTGGTTATTATCGGAGATTCGTGGAAGGATTTTCTCGAATCGCTACTCCATTAACTCAGCTGACTCGGAAAGATACAAAGTTCAGTTGGAGCGAAGAATGTGAGCAGAGTTTTCAAGAACTCAAGAGGAGACTCATTTCAGCACCTGTTCTAACAATACCATCTGGCTCGGAGGGATTTTTCATCTACAGTGATGCTTCGAGCAAAGGGTTGGGATGCGTTCTCATGCAACATGAAAAAGTCAGAGCCTATGCATCAAGACAACTCAAGGAATATGAGAGGAATTATCCTACTCATGATCTAGAGTTGGCAGCTGTTGTCTTTGCACTTAAAATTTGGAGGCATTACTTGTATGGGGAGAAGGTGGAGATCTTTACGGATCATAAAAGCCTCAAATATTTCTTCACTCAAAAGGAACTCAACATGCGACAACGACGTTGGCTTGAACTGTTGAAAGATTATGATCATACCATTCAATACCATCCTGGAAAAGCGAACGTGGTAGCTGACGCATTGAGTAGAAGATCATATGCGGGTACAAGTGCAATATTAACAACGCAAAGGCCCATTTTGTGTGACTTGCAAAGGATGGAGATAGAGTTAAAAACTCCAGGGACCCATGTGATGATGTCAAATATACGAGTAGAACCAACTTTAATCGATAAGGTTAAAGCTGCTCAAGCTACAGACCTGGAGCTGATGCGTATGAGGAAGAAAGTGCAAGAAGGTGCTATGCCGGAAGCAAGAATCGATGAAGAAGGAATACTTCGAGTCAACTCCAGACTTTGTATTCCTAACAACCCTGATTTAAAGTATGAAATCATGATGGAGGCGCACAACACACCGTTTGCAATCCATCCTGGAAGTACCAAAATGTATCATGATCTTCGTCATACATTTTGGTGGAGCAATATGAAGAGAGAGATAGCGTTGTTTATCTCAAGGTGTCTAACTTGTCAACGAGTCAAAGCGGAGCATCAAGTACCAAAAGGTCCATTGCAACCACTTGAAATTCCAGAATGGAAGTGGGATCACATTACCATGGATTTCGTTACCAGTCTTCCTAAGGTTTCTCAAGGTATAGATGCGATTTGGGTCATTGTTGATAGATTGACCAAGTCTGCTCATTTCTTACCGATACGAGAAACTTATACACTTGAACGTCTTACTCGTATGTACATAAACGAGATTGTAAAACTGCATGGTATGCCAGTATCCATAGTTTGTGATCGAGACCCAAGATTCACTTCACGATTTTGGGTTAGTTTACAAAAAGCTATGGGCACAGATTTACGATTTAGTTCGGCATATCATCCTCAGACGGACGGACAATCAGAGAGGACTATTCAAACTCTAGAAGATTTATTAAGACTCTGTGTCTTTGACTTCAAGGGAAGTTGGGACAAGTTCTTACCATTTGTGGAGTTTTCCTACAACAACAGTTATCAAGCAAGTATTGGCATGGCTCCATTCGAAGCATTGTATGGAAGAAAATGTCATTCTCCAGTATGTTGGGATGAGGTGGGTGAAGCAACGTTGTTGGGACCGGAGTTGGTACGTATGACTACAGAAAAGATTCAAACGATCCGACAACGTATAAAAACCTCACAAGATCGACAAAAGAGTTATGATGATCTTCATCGAAAGGACGTGAAATTTGATGTAGGAGATCATGTGTTCTTACGTGTTGCTCCATGGAAAGGAGTTACGAGATTTGGAAAAAGAGGAAAGCTCAATCCTCGATTGATCGGTCCATTTTTAATCCTCGATCGAGTAGGAACTGTGGCTTATAGACTCGCTTTACCGCCATGTATGTCTCGTGTTCATAACGTTTTTCACATATTCATGTTACGCAAATATGTGGTAGATCCGAACCACATTATTGAGTTAGAACCAGACGAAATAGCGGAGGATTTGACGTATGAAGAAGTTTCTGTTCAAATCTTGGATAAGAAGGAACATATTCTACGCTCCAAAGTTATACCTCAAGTCAAAGTTTTGTGGAGAAACCACGATATTGAGGAAATGACCTGGAAGTTAGAATCTGAAATGAAATCAAGGTATCCTTACCTCTTCGACATACCAGGTATGTACCCTAATTTCGAGGGCGAAATTTCATAAGAAGGGGAGGTTGTAAGACCCCAACTTTTATAAATAAAAATGAATTTTCTATAAATATCATTTTTGAATATTATGGAGTAAATTTGATATAATGTTATAGTTGTGGGTAATATTTATAAATTTTGCAAAGTAAGCAAGTTGTTTTAAAATATTCGTTTGGTCGGAGAATATTCTTTTTGTCGGGAAATATTCGTACGACGGCACAATCATTGGTGGACCCCACAACAGAAGTATAGTCGTAGTTAGAAAACGACAAAATTATCTTTCTATAAAAATAACGGCTGAGGTGTTATCGTTAAAACTGTTGAACTACCCGGTAGTAAAAGTACAGTAATACGCGTGGTTGCATAGTAGCACACGGTATTGATTATTGATGCTTACGTGAGAAGTCACTCAGCTATACTTAATTATTGCTACAGTAATTGCTGCATCATATCTCTTAAATTATTGTCATAGTATCATCTGTATAATATGTTATATTATTAAATCAATAATTGAGACGTTGTGGTAAGTTTGGTTATTTTTATGGGGGGCCCATATGTCATCATCTAAGAGTCTCTTCGTCAATAGTAATTACCGTCGTCAATAGTATTTACCTTGGTCAATAGTATTTACCTTGGTCAATAGTATTTACCTTGGTCAATAGTAATTACCTTCATCAATAGTATTTACCTTGGTCGATAGTATTTACCTTGGTCAATAGTAATTACCTTCGTCAATAGTATTTACCTTGGTCAATAGTAATTACTTTCGTCAATAGTAGTTGTCCCTTCAATATTACCAAGAGTCATTTGACCCTTCGTTAAGACCAAGAGTCATTTGACCCTTCGTTAAGACCAAGAGTCATTTGACCCTTCGTTAAGACCAAGAGCCACCTTCAGTTTTTCTATAAATAGAGGCCTAGGGCTTCATTATTTTTCACGAATTCATTCAAGCTATAGAGAGAGAAAGTATAGAGAGAATAAGAGAGAGAGAATAAAAGTATTCTGCTACTTCACTTTTCCAATATCCAGTTCTTTTAAGGTAGGGAATATTATTTATTTTATATTCATGAAGAGAACTTCTGTTATTCCATTCTTTATTATTCTGTTGGAATAACCAGTATACGCGGTCTACCCTATACTTGGTGACATTCTTCTATTATTCTGTTGGAACATCATGTCTGTGTGTTTTACACCGGACCTGGTTCTGTTTTTATTATTATTCTGTTGGAACATCCTGTCTGTGTGTTTTACACCGGACCTGGTTCCGTCTTGTTATTATGTTGTTGGAACATCCTGTCTATGTGTTTTACACCGGACCTAGTTCTATTATTTATTATTCTGTCGGAATACCCTGTCTATGCGTTTACGCCGGACCTGGTTCCATTATTTATTATTCTGTTGGAATAACCTGTCTGTGCGGTCTATCGCATGCATGGTGATTTCTTTTGTTATTCCATTCTTTATTATACTCAGTTGGTTAAGTTTTGACTTCTATACTCCATGAAATTTGTGGAATATCCTTGACATTTGCGCTTCATCTAGGATCTATTCATGAAAATATTCTCCTGATCATTCTTGAATTTTACTCCACAAAGTAGTATCATGTTGACAATTTGGACGTTGTTAATTCTTGGATAAATTAATTCTTGAACTTGGTTTATTGAATTCTTATATCATTGTCATCATCCTCATGTTTATATTCTGTTGAAAGTCATCTGTGGCCTGTAGTGCATAGATGGACTTGGTATGATTATGACCAGGGATTATTCGGTGTAATCATGACCGTAATATTACAAATGATGTGGTAAAAGTCCTCATTGGCCCGTAGTGCATTGATGGACAGTTGTTGGCATGATCATGACCATTAATGAATATACGAATATCCTTGGCCGTAGTGCATGGGTGATTCGATTATGTGGATTATTTTATTAACCTGAGTCCCAGCGATCACAGTGTTGGAAAATCTTTTAAATCATAAAAGATAGTAGAGTTTATTTTCTACTTGACTCTCTTAATGGATTGCTTGTTCCGCTACAGTTAAACTTGATGTCTATTATATTTTATCAGTTTAACATTGTTGAAGGCTAATGATAATTTATTCTGCATTATCTTAGTCATAATATTTCTTACTGGGCTAGTTGAGCTCACCCTTTCTTTCACTGTTCTCTTCAGGAAATGAGAACGTAGCTGGGGCAAGTCGGGGAATGGAGTGATGGTCCGAATGATAGTATTAGTTAGTAGTCCTCACTATTCTATGTAATAGTGTGTTAATAAATGTAATGAGGACTCCTTTTGAGTATGAATACTCTCTAGAAGATAATATTTGTATTCAAACTCACAGTTTATATTTTGTCGTATTGTACACGACAGTTGTATTAGTAAGTTGTATTTGTATTCCGTACTATATATCTGACAACCCAAGATGGGTGATGTATACCTAATTTTGGGGGTGTCACATCAAAGTTATTTATAATAACTCAAAATATTTTTAAAGTATTAATATTACCCTTAAAATAATTTTTAAATCATTTAGAATCATTTTTAAATAATTACCATTAATATTAAAATATTAAGGAATTATTCACTAAAATATTAAAAGTCATTTATAATTACTTAAAATATTTTTAAACCATTTATATCCTTTTTAAATGATTTTTAAATCAATAAAATCATTTTTAATCTATTTATTTAATATAATTATTAAATAAATCTAATATAATTAATATTAAATAATTAATGAAATTTACTTTAAAATATTGAAAGTTACATTTTATAACTTAAAATATTATTAAATACCTTATTATCATTTAAAATAATTTTTAATATAATAAAATCATTTTTAATTAATTTATTTAATGCATTTATTAAATAACTTAAATATCAATAATATTCAAATAAATACTAATATTTATGAAAAATATACCAAATTATTAAAAGTTAATTTTTATGACTTAAAATAATTTTTAAAACTAATTTTATAAATTTTAAAATTTATTTACTATTTTTTAATGATTTTTAGAAATTTAATTAATTAAAATTAATAAAACTGTCACTATATCCTTTAGCGACAAAATATGTCGCCTTAGGTGTTCTTGAGCTCAAGAACACTGACAAAGCAGTGTTCAAGGGGTCATGTTTGACCACCACTAATTCATTGTCTAAACATGATCTGAGTTAACTAAGACACTGACATTGTAGTATTGTTGTAACACTACAAGATCCAACTATCATCTAAGTCATAACACATCACAATAAGGAGATCTAGCCCATCAAACTCACTATCAGAGCTTCCTAGGTTTTCTAGGTTATCCAGAAACCCAGTCAGCTTCGAGGGTACACTTTGATGCTTGATTTTATTTAGGTTCTGGTTATTGTTAATGTGATCTAATGGTTTAGGTTTGTAGTCCACATGCCATAGTACATATATCACTCATCAGGTTGGCTTAACTACATCAGATTCATTAGATAGCATCCGATCAAACATTGTCAGAAATAATGTTCTTATATTTTCTGGGTTTCTCATAAAACTGCAACCATGATCGTGTTGGCTAGTCTGACCATCAATTACTTTCATTCTGTTGGTTAACTAAGTTATATAGGGGCATGAATATGTAGTACACATACAAGAGTATAATCTAAATACAATAACACAAGCAAAACATCAAACACATGCAAGATCTAGGACCACGAACTTCTTGCAAGACGCTGAAAAACAAATTCTGGGTTACCCAGAAAATAAAAGTCAATGTCGAGCGAGCTACTTTGACCATCCACTACTTAAAATATGTTGATTGTTTGAGTGCTATAAAGGCATGGATCTAGTGTCTATCTAACAGGCTAGCTACTTTGACCATCCACTACTTACAATATGTTGATTGTTTGAGTGCTATAAAGGCATGGATCTAGAGTCTATCTAACAGGCTACAAACTAGATACAACAACAGTTCTAAACATCCTAACACCTGACAGATATGGGCCTTAGAAAATCTTATCAGACACTGATTTTGAGTTTCTGGGTTGCCCAGAAACTGTTGGTCATGCTCGGTCAACTGAGTTTGACCATGAATATCTTTCATTCTGGACATGATCTAAGCATTATTTCAAGTCCAGATTAAAGTCCTTACAACAAACTACAAGTCTAAAACGTCAAACACACAAAATCATAAACATAGAGAGATCTACAGCCCATGACATTCGTTGTCAGACCACAGTTTTAAACTTTTTCCAGATTTTATAAATCATCAAATTCGAGCATATAAATGTTATGGATCCACTATTTAGAAACACAGATCACTGATTCACATCTTACACAACATATTTAAACATTTAAACATAACATCTAACATAGCATACAAGATTAAAATTTCAGTTTAGGGCTATACCTTTCTATAAACCAATTCTTGAATCTGACTTCTGATTTGATATAAGTGATAGTGGGGCTTGTTTTGTGACTGATCTAGCAAGGTAATTTCAGAGGTTTGGGTGAGAGAGAAGTGAGTTAAGTGTTGGTAAGCAAAATGAGTAAGTTAGTAACCTTTCTCTTTCTCAATCTATATATAATATGGTGTAATGCTTATGGCTGATCATGTGATCAGATTTTTATTGATTAAAGTTTATTACTAGACCACATGGCTAGCTAGAGTTGGTCACCAACCACTTACTAGGGCTAAATCTACACTTCACGTCATTAAAATGTTCAAAAGGGCAATTTGGTCAATTGACTTTTACTTTTAGTGGCAAACTTGGCAATTCATTTCAACCCTTAGGGTTTGACCCTTAGGGTTTAACCCTAAGGTTTCCTAAGCTCATTTTCTAGTATTGTGTAATTAGGGCAAAAATGAAAATCTTAGTTTCTAAAAATGTGAATTAGGGTTCCCTAATTAAATTAGGTTTACTAATCACCTAGGACTTGTAAATTAGATTTCATACTATACTAATTACCATTAACCTTGCTAAATTAATAATTAGGGTTTATAACTTAGCAATTAGGGTTCTAATTTAGTAATTAGGGTTTTTAAATATTAATTAGGGTCTACCTAATTAACATTAAATCTATAATATTTGTCATTCATTATATAACACACAACTTAAAAATTCTTACAGTCGTAATTGACTTATGTACTATAGTTTATCAGTAATGCTAGGGTTTTGTACTGTTTTACTATAACTGTTCCACACATTAACATTATACACATATCAGGCATGTTTATATAACTGAAATATAAATAATATTATATTAATATTCTCATTCCTTATTCAAAATCCAAAATTAGGGTTTTGAATCCATATCCGACATAACCTTCATATATACCATTATTAATTAAGTTAAAATAATTAACTTAACTATAATAAAAATACATATCATAATAATCCTTATAATCATATCATATATATAATAATCATATTTTCATGGAAAATAAATAATAAATATTTTTATTACAAAATTAATTTATAATAAGAATATAATCTATAATGATCAATAATTCTTAAAAAGAATTTATTTGCAATTATTCATTTAATAAATAAGTTTTATTTATCATATAAATACATATACTTTTCTTTGCACATAATCCCACCTTTATATATAAAAAAAATTAAATGTAAAATTTATTATTTAATTATATTAAAAATATTGGGTTATTACATCCACCCACTCTTATAAGGATTCCGTCCATGGAATCATCGCTTCAAAACTTATAGATACAAGGAAAAATAGCATACACAGTCATTTCAAGTAGATCTCGATCAGATTCGATCGAACTGATCTTTAATTATTCAACATAAAATTTGTCTATTTGATCATACGGAAATTGATTTCTAACAGAACTCAAATTTTTCCTTCAAAATTTCTTTATAACAAAAAAATAATAAAAATAAAATCATATATAAGAAAATCTATTCGAATAATACCTGAAGTTTCATCCCCGGCTGCTACGGTATCCTAAACCGTCATGTTGAAGACTCTTGCGGTTGATTTTGTTGAAGTTGGTCCCGTTATCGCCAGTGTTCTGCTACCCTTCCCCGCATTCATGCTTCCTGCATCCATTCTCCTTTTCGGACAGTCCTTTACTTTATGTTCCGTTGATCCACACAGAAAACGCCTATTGTTCGTCCTAGGATTGGGGCAGTTAGGAGAGATATGTCACTCCTGCCCACACTTATAGCATACAAACTTACCACTAAGATACTCTCCTGAATGATTCTTCCCACAATTCTTACACTGCACAGCCTGCTTTCTCACACCTTCCTGTTTGACTTGGACATTTTCAAAATTGTTCCACTTCCTTTTTTCATTCCCACTACCACTACCTGCTTCTACCTTCCCAGCTCCCTCAACCTTACCTTTGTTCTTTTTCTCCTTATTGTAGAGGCTCATGGCCTCACTTCCCCGTTTGGCTATGAAAGCCTTCTCCAAAAGTGCTGCAAAAGTATTTATCTGCAATATCGCCACCTTATTGTAGAGCCAAGGTTTTAAGCCCAGCTCAAATCTCCTTACCTTCCTTGCCTCCGTATCAACTTGATGTGGAGCAAACCTAGCTAATTCATTAAACTTTGCGACATACTCCGCAACTGTCATGTTCTCCTGCTTCAACTCCAAAAACTTCACCTCCATCCTAGCCTGCATACTGGACGAGAAATAGTTCTCAAAGAACAACGTCTTAAACCTAGTCCATGCTATCACTCCTTCTTCTGTCCTAACTTGATTTGCCTCCCACCAGAAATTCGCCTCTCCTTTCATCATATAGGTGGCAAAAGTTGTCTTTTGCCCCTCAGCTACCCTAGCGACTACAAACACTTTTTCTATTTTCTTAACTCAAGTTTGTGCTTCCATCGGGTCAGTGGTACCTCTAAATTCTGCCAGTCCTACGGTCTTAAAATCTTTGAAGTTTGTAAATCGATTGTCTGGTTTATTTCCCGCGACCGGCATTCCATTCTGCATGGCTTGAGCTATCATGTTCGCGAAATTCTGCATCAGATCTGGTTGTTGTCCTCCAGCATTGTTGACAGATTCTTCTACCCTTTGGTTCCGCGTTTGACGTCTTGGCGTCATTATCTGGTTAAATAAAACATAATCTATATTTTATTAACTTATATTCTAAACCTTATCGTATAAGTTTAATATTTTAAACTTGTTTTATTAACCAAACATAAATTCATATTCATTCAACTATTTTATAGTACATAACATAACACATACTGCTTTAAACATCCGATATCCCTTTGTGACCACAACAGTCAGGAATCGCTACTACAACTTATACAAAAGTTAGAAATATACTATTACATAGACATACTTGTCATTGAACACACATATTCAAATAGTACTTATACTACTTATTCACTACGCCTTTTCCTGATCCTAGACAACCTTTTGCTCGATGACCTTCCATCCCACAAATAAAACATGCACCTTTCTTAAAGTCGGGACATATCCCTTTCCTGCATACGCCCTCATGTTTCCTGTCACTGTTTGTACACTTTCCTATTTTGTTAGCATCCTCTTGGTTATTATCGAAATTTCCTATTTCGCGACCTTTTGTTTTTCTTTTCCCTTTCTTTCTCGGAGCTGCACACGATATGTTGCTTTTGGCTCCCATCTGATCAATTTGGATCTTAAGATTATCTTGTTCTTCCATCGTTTCGATTAATGCCTTTCGTAATTGACTATTTAGTAGCTTTTCTATTTCTCATAATTTTTCCAGAGAAGAAACCTTGTTCCTCAGATTCTACACTTCGATTGATACTTGATCTGCTCCAACTTCGGTGTCCGAATCACTATCTGTTAGTTTCACCATTTCTGGGTTCGGTACTATATTTTTCAAAATGATCACCTCATCAAGGTTATCTTCAACTTGAGCCTCTATTTTAGCTATTGACTTTGATATTGGCTCGGTTATGGAGATTGACTCCTTCCTTATGATCTGAGGGTATCCTAATCCTTTTCCTCCTAACATCTACACATAAATTACCTTGATTAGTATATAACATATACACACAACAAATAATACTTTTATATAAGTTATCTTTTATTTGGTTTTACAATGAATTTAGTTAATTCATCTCCTTTAAAACTCTATACGAGTTATTTGTATTTTCAACGTTTTCCTCGGCCCTAAGGTTATAGCCTAAGATCTATCCCACCTATGGTTTCTAACCCTAAAGCTCTGATACTAACCTGTGACGCCCCCAAATTCAGGTACTTGAAACCCGAATTCAGTGCTTCACGATACCATTTCTTTGAGTAGAATAATAATAATAATAATGTCATAAATATTAAATTTAATTTACATATCAGAGTTATCTAAATCCCAGGTATGCGACCTTTAAAACATTTCATTATATGATAGATAATAAATATCATCAACTAATTTAAGTCTAGCTATTACATAAGATAACACAAACTTATTCTGCTAGCTTTCCTTTCCCTTTGTTCTTACCTAAACCTTCAAGTCGATCATACATAGCTGAAAATATTTAAATTAAGCAAGAATGAGCATTTGAGTGCCCAGCAAGTAATAGCAATCAATAAATAATAGCTGAAAGGATTAAATATTTTCTTTGAACGACTCTTCAACAACGAAGCAATAGTTGTGAAGTACTGAAGCAACACTAAACAATATAACAAATCTTATTTCAAATTTTGAAACTACGTACTGACTATAATTAGAGAGCAGTCAATAGACTATGAACATAGTTTTCAGTTTTCAAAAAGGTCAAACAGAACTTCATCTGTAAACCGTCATAACTTATAGGCACGGGGGGTGATCAGCCCGTTATGCCCTGTATTGATCAATACTACATACCAGAACGATATTCTCGTTCATCATATTCGCCTTAGGCGCACAAAAGTTTTCCCATGTTCGGGATGTTCATACTTAATCGGGAATCCAAACCAATAATTCGGTTGGATATCAATAAGGTTCTATCATATTCAAAGATATTTTTAAATCTGTGTCAAGCCGAGACAAATAGCTTAGACGACTTTCAATTAAGATATACATATTGGAAATCAAAATGTATGTATCAACATGTTCAATAATTATCCAAGTGAAGACACTTGTATAACCAATCTTAGGAATTTACGAACAAAATAGATATATCTGAATCTAATAGTAATACTGTACTGATAAATAATGTACGAATAAAGTTCGAGAACTTGCATGAATACGAATATTTGAGTACATAATCAATAGCAATAGAGTTAATAATCTAACACAATAATAATATAATTCTAAAATTTTCTTACTCATGTCCATTGCATAAAGTAAATGCAAAGTTAGAATACTTGCACAATGTAAAAGATAGTTCAGATACTTTCCTGGTCTGCTGCTTACACAACTTAGTTCGATCTTTAATTCGACGACCTATCATTTATAATATTATTATATTGATTAGAATAGCATATCAGAACACATAGTACTGTTATTTACAGTCAACACGTAACCTAATCGCATTGTCACATAGTTATATTAGTTATTAAGACACAAACAAATACTTATACAGTCAAACTATATAGGTTCGGATCAATTTTAGTAGTATTTCGGTGTACCGACGACTTTATTGAGTAATTATCGAGTTTAAAACTTTATCATGTAGTTCAATATTATCCTGAATATTTTAAATACCAGTCATATTATTTTTAAATGACTTATAATAATTTTTAAATAATTATTATAATTTATCTTGATTTTTCAAACTCTAGAATCATTATTAACTGATTTAAATATTAGATAATTCTATTATCATTAATATTTAAATAATATTAAAATATTAATGCAACCATTGCCAAAATATCAAAGTTATTTATAATAACTCAAAATATTTTTAAAGTATTAATATTACCCTTAAAATGATTTTTAAAACATTTAGAATCATTTTTAAACAATTACCATTAATATTAAAATATTAAGGTATTATTCACTAAAATATTAAAAGTCATTTATAATTACTTAAAATATTTTTAAACCATTTATATCCTTTTAAAATGATTTTTAAATCAA
The DNA here is from genome assembly GCA_016801055.1 of Panax notoginseng. NCBI lineage: Eukaryota > Viridiplantae > Streptophyta > Magnoliopsida > Apiales > Araliaceae > Panax > Panax notoginseng. The sequence goes on from CM029012.1 coordinate 245,182,788, forward strand.
TAAAATTATTTTTAATCTATTTATTTAATATAATTATTAAATAAATCTAATATCACTAATATTAAATAATTAATGAAATTTAATTTAAAATATTAAAAGTTACATTTTATAACTTAAAATATTATTAAATACCTTATTATCATTTAAAATGAATTTTAATATAATAAAATCATTTTTAATTAATTTATTTAATGCATTTATTAAATAACTTAAATATCAATAATATTCAAATAAATACTAATATTTATGAAAAATATGTCAAATTATTAAAAGTTAATTTTTATGACTTAAAATAATTTTTAAAACTGATTTTATAATTTTTGGAATTTATTTACTATTTTTAAATGATTTTTAGAAATTTAATTAAGTATAATTAATAAAACTATTGCTATAGTCTTTCGCCTTAGGTGTTCTTGAGCTCAAGAATACTAACAAGGCAATGTTCAAAGGGTCATGTTTGACCACCACTAATTCATTGTCTAAACATGATCTTAGCTAACTAAGACACTGACATTGTAGTATTGTTGTAACACTACAAGATCCAACTATCATCTAAGTTATAACACATCACAATAAGGAGATCTAGCCCATCAAACTCACTATCAGAGCTTCCTAGGTTTTCTAGGTTACCCAGAAACCCAGTCAGCTTCGAGGGTACACTTTGATGCTTGATTTTATTTAGGTTCTGGTTATTGTTAATGTGATCTAATGGTTTAGGTTTGTAGTCCACATGCCATAGTACATATATCACTCATCAGGTTGGCTTAACTACATCAGATTCATTAGATAGCATCCGATCAAACATTATCAGAAATAATGTTCTTATATTTTCTGGGTTTCTCATAAAACTGCAACCATGATCGTGTTGGCTAGTTTGACCATCAATTACTTTCATTCTGTTGGTTAACTAAGTTATATAGGAGCATAAATATGTAGTACACATGCAAGAGTATAATCTAAATACAATATCACAAGCAAAACATCAAACACATGCAAGATCTAGGACCACGAACTTCTTGTCAGACGCTGAAAAACAAATTCTGGGTTACCCAGAAAATAAAGTCAATGTCAAGCGAGCTACTTTGACCATCCACTACTTGCAATATGTTGATTGTTTGAGTGCTATAAAGGCGTGGATCTAGAGTCTATCTAACATGCAACAAACTAGATACAACAACAGTTCCAAACATCCTAACACCTGACAGATATGGGCCTTATAAAATCTTATCAAACACTGATTTTGAGTTTCTGGGTTGCCTAGAAACTCTTGGTCATGCTCGGTCAACTGAGTTTGACCATTAATATCTTTCATTATGGACATGATCTAAGCATTATTTCAAGTCCAAATTAAAGTCCTTACAGGAAACTACAAGTCTAAACCGTCAAACACACAAAATCATAAACATAGAGAGATCTAAAGCCCATGACATTCGTTGTCAGACCACAATTTTAAACTTTTTCCAGATTTTGTAAATCATCAAATGCGAGCATATAAATGTTATGGATCCACTATTTAGCAACCCAGATCACTAATTCACACCTTATACAACGTATTTAAACATTTAAACATAACATCTAACATAACATACAAGATTAAAATTTCGGTTTAGGGTTATACCTTTCTATGAACCAATTCTTGAATCTGACTTCTGATTTGATATAAGTGATAGTGGGGCTTGTTTTGTGACTGATCTAGCAAGGTAATTTCAGAGGTTTGGGTGAGAGAGAAGTGAGTTGAGTGTTGGTAAGCAAAATGAGTAAGTTAGTAACCTTTCTCTCTCTCAATCTATATATAATATGGTGTAATGCTTATGGCTAATCATGTGATCAGATTTTTATTGATTAAAGTTTATTACTAGACCACATGGCTAGCTAGAGTTGGTCACTAACCACTTACTAGGGCTAGATCTACACTCTACCTCAGTAAAATATTTAAAAGGGCAATTTGGTCAATTGACTTTTACTTTTAGTGGCAAACTTAGTAATTCATTTCAACCCTTAGGGTTTGACCCTTAGGGTTTAACCCCAAGGTTTCCTAAGCTCATTTTCTAGGATTGTGTAATTAGGGCAAAAATGCAAATCTTAGTTTCTAAAAATGTGAATTAGGGTTCCCTAATTAAATTAGGTTAACTAATCACCTAGGACTTGTAAATTAGGTTTCATACTATACTAATTACCATTAATCTTGCTAAATTAATAATTAGGGTTTATAACTTAGCAATTAGGGTTCTAATTTAGTAATTAGGGTTTACCTAATTAACATTAAATCTATAATAATTGTCATTTATTATATAACACACAACTTAACAATTCTTATAATCGTAATTGACTTATGTACTATAGTTTATCAGTAATGCTAGGGTTTTGTACTGTTTAACGATAACTGTTCTACACATTAACATTACACACATATCAGGCATGTTTATATAACTGAAATATAAATAATATTATATTAATATTCTCATTCCTTATTCAAAATCCAAAATTAGGGTTTTGAATCCATATCCGACATAACCTTCATATATACCATTATTGTGACGCCCCCAAAATAGGTATACATCACTCATTCTGAGTCGCCAAATACATGGTACAGAAACAAATACAACTTCATTAAAACACTTGTCGCGCAAAATACGACAACACAATACTGTGAGTTTAAATATAAATATTGTCCTCTAGACAATATCCATACTCAAATAAGTCCTCATTATAATTATTGAAATACTATTTTATAAAATTGTGAGGACTGCTAACACAACTGACTAGAAACATCACTCTACACCCCGACTAGTTCCCGCTATATTCTCGCCTCCTGAGAAAAATGAAATAAAAAGGAAAAGGGTGAGCTCAACTAGCCCAGTAAAGAATATTATGACTAAGATAATATACAACAACTTATCATTAGTCTTCAACAATCTAATAAAATATAATAGACAACAAGTTTTAGATCAACAACTGCAGTGGAAACAACAAACCATTAGAAGAGTCAAGTAGAGAATGAATTCTACTATCTTCTAAGATTTAAAAGCCCATCAACAATATTTTATCCCTGTAACATCAATCAATATACATTTTGAATCAAATATTCATCTTTGCACTACAGGCCAAAGATATTCATTTGTATCACCAATCGGTCATGTTCATCTCGACACCTGTTCATCTTTGCACTACGGGCCAAAGATATTCATTAGTTAATCATTCATCTTTGCACTACAGGCCAAAGATATTCAGTAATATCATCATTTAGGACTAAGGATGATGAAAAATATTTTAAAGAAAAAGAATCCAGTGAGACGGAAGGATAAATATTAGGGATTCGTATTACAGTTTATTCAAGTGCAATAATACTCCATAACAGCCAATTGTGAAGTAGAATTTAAAAATAAAGATCAAAACATGGATACAATCAAAGATAGTAACCATAATAGCCATTTTGGATAAAAAAGAAAAAAATTTATTTTTCGGTGAATAGTGCCGTATTCGTGAATAGTACCGTATACGTGAATAGTTACCCTGACACAAAAAGTTTCAAATTTGATAAAAAGTTCTTAATATTTCAGCATAATGATATTGAAGAAAATAATATTATTTAAGAAGAAAATAATATCCCTTACCTCAAGATAACAGTACTTCTGTTCTGAATATCGGTATAAGGCTGAAGGAAACTTGCACTGATAAATAAAAACTCACAAAGTATCTAAATACTCACAAAATACGCTCGATAATATAGAGAGAGAACGCTTATGTTTCTGGTGTGATTTTGAATTCTAACTTAGCCCTCTATTTATAAGAAAATGTTAGCACGCCGAATCAGACTTGATCTGCTACCTGATGGCTTTACCTGCTACTATAGCCACCCACCACATTTGAAATAAAATTCAGCACATTTCCTCACCAACCACAAGTGGGGCCCACTCAATTCTAGAATTTTCCATCAAAATCATTTATAAACCTAATTTCCAAATCAGTCACCTCTTAAAATTCATAACAAATTATACGTTCATTTTTAACGGTTCAAATTTGTGGACATATACTCAACTTATATATGTATAACATATCCAAAAATCACAACGATCAAATGGTCGGATTAAAAATTATAACTCACACAATAAATCTCAAGAATAGTGATTTAATTTTTAATACATCCATTCCGACAAAAATACCTCAACATTAATTCCTTCACATAAAATAAATATATCCATCAATTATGTCCAAATAAAATAAATATTTCCTTATCATATAAATCAATAATTAATTATTCACAAATAATATTACAGAATCACAATTATGACAACCAAACCGTTCCTAGGAAAGAGGGGCCTTTTCAATAAGGATTTCTCCTTACTGGCGCGCAATTAGATGACCAAATCTCTCCTTAGACAGAACTTTCTAGATATTGCCAATAATGCTATCTAATAATATTATTCAATTAATATGAATTATTGATCTGATAATAGAAAATACAGTGTACAGACAATTATTGAAACAACAATAATATAAAATATAAACGTAGCAATTATTGAATCAATAAAATAAAATATTGAACAGTAATTACTGTAACAATTATTGAGTAGTGTCTTCTTACGTAAGAATCAATAATTGGTGCAATACCGTGTGCTACTGTGTTTTAACCACCGGACATTCCAACAGTATTAACGATAACAACTACGCCGTTATTTATAAATAACTTATACTTGTCGTTTTTTTCATCCAATCGCTTTTCGTTATGGGGCCCACACAAGGCTGCGCCGTCGTACGAATATTTCCCGACAACAAGAATATTCCACGACCAAATGAATATTCATCGACAAAAATGAATATTTTATAACCACTTGCTTATTTAAAATATTTGCGCATTTTACCCATAACTAACCACATTAATCAAATCAACCCTTGCTATTTCAAAATAATAAATAGAGAAAATTTAATTTCATTTAATATTAAGTTGGGGTCTTACAATTATTAATTAAGTTAAAATAATTAACCTAACTATAATAAAAATACATATCATAATAATCCTTATAATCATATCATATATATAATAATCATATTTTTATTTAAAATAAATAATAAATATTTTTATTACAAAATTAATTTATAATAAGAATATAATCTATAATGATCAATAATTCTTAAAAAGAATTTATTTATAATTATTTATGTAATAAATAAGTTTTATTTATCACATAAATACATATACTTTTCTTTGCACATAATCCCACCTTTATATATATAAAAAATTAAATGCAAAATTTATTATTTAATTATATTAAAAATATTGGGTTATTACAAGGACTCCTCATGTTTGCTTGTCAGGGAGTGGTACTATTTTAGTTATTACTAGAACTCATCGACATCTTTCTGTTTTAATTTTGCACAATTTAATTATTCCAATTTTCAAGGACAAATGCAATTATTTCTTTTGAGAAATAAGGTTTAGTGTGCATAGAAGGTTAATTTTAGCATTGTGGATTTGGTATTTTGTTATTATATCTATAGGATCAGAAGTTATAGTGTGATTTCTTCCAAACATCATAAATTAATTGATTTTCAAATTATATATATCATATGTAGTAATGTTGATATCACATACTACATTTTTTTATTTTCAAACTTACTATGATGAGAGAGGGGTTTTTTGAGACTTTAATTTTTAATCCATTTTAATGTTGGTTTTGCACTCTATTATTATTTAAGCATGAAAGCATAATGGAATTGTTTCATTTCTGCAACATCTAAGCATCTTCTTTTTCCTAATCTTGCACTGCGGTTGTCGATACAATTTACGTCATTTGTTATGTCTATCTGTGTAATGGTCTGTAAGGATATAACCTTACCTAACTAAGCTTTGGATCTTAATTGCAGATATAAATGGAGGTTTAAGTGAGAAGAACAGAGATCGATTGGAGAAGAAGATAAGATAGGGAGTTTGAGGGAGAGATAGAGAGAGAATAGAGAGAATTAAAGAGAAACAAAATTCAATTCACAATTTCATCTCTCTTGTGACGCCCCCAAAATAGGTATACAACACTCATTCTGAGTCGTCAAATACATGGTACAAAAAATAAACTACAAATTCAATAATACAATTATCGTGCAAAATACGATAACACATACTGTGAGTTTAAATAAAAATATTGTCTTCTAGACAATATTCACACTCAAATAAGTCCTCATTATAATTATTCAAATACTATTTTATAGAAATAGTGAGGACTACTAAAACATCTTTCTAGAACCATCACTCCATACCTCGACTAGATCATGTTATGTTCTAACCTCCTGAGAAGAAAAATGGAACAAAAAGGAAAAGGGTGAGCTCAACTAGCCCAGTAAAGAATATATTATGACTAAGATAATATACAACAAATTATCATTAGTCTTCAACAGGGAAAAATATAATAGACAACAAATTTTAGATCAACAACTGCAGCGGAAACAACAATTCATTAGAAGAGTCAAGTAGAGAATGAGTTCTACTATCTTCTAAGATTTAAAAGTCCATCCTCAATATTTTATCCCTGTAACATCAATCAATATACATCTTTAATCAAATATCCATCTTTGCACTACAGGCCAAAAATATTTATTTGTATCACCAATCGGTCATGTTCATCTCAACACCTGTTCATCTTTGCACTACGGGCCAAAGATATTCATCAGATAATAATTCATCTTTGCACTATAGGCCAAAGATATTCAGTAACATCATCATTTAAGACTGAGGATGACGAAAAATATTTTAAAAAAAACGAATCCAGTGAGACAGAAGGACAAATAGTAGGGATTCGTATAACAGTTTATCCAAGATCAATAATACTTCAAAATAACCAATTGTGAAGCAGAATTCAAAAATAAAGATCAAAACATGGATACAATCAAAGATAGTAACCATAATAGACATCTTGGACAAAAAGGAGAAAATTTTATTTTTTGGTGAATAGTGCCGTATTCGTGAATAGTGCCGTATACGTGAATAGTGTCGTACACGTGAATAGTAACCCCGATACAAAAAGGTAGAATTTCCACAATAAAATTCATAGCAATATTTTGGCATAATGATATTGAAGGAAATAATATCATTTATGAAGAAAATAACATCCCTTACCTCAAAATAACGGTACTTCTGACTGAATTTCGGATATAGTGCTGACAGAAACTTATACTGAATAGCAACTCTCAAAGTATCAAAATACTCACAAAATACGCTCGATAATCTAGAGAGAAAGAAAACTTATTTCTGGTGCGATTTTTAATTCTAACTTAAGCGCCTATTTATAGGAAAATGCTAGAACGCCAACGGAGACTAAAATAATAAAATATTATTATTATTTCTTTTCTTCCTACGCATGCTTCTTGACCAAAATCAGCACCTTAATTCTGAAAAAATATAGCAGCCCATGTGCATTCAACACCAACCAAAAAGTGGGTCCCACCCATAATTTAATACAAATCATTTTATTTTCTGAAACTTTAGTAATTCATAGAAAATAGCCCGTTTATTAGAAAAATACGAATTATATGTCCATTCCACACGAAATCGAATTCTCTACAACTTTGTAGCTTTGAGTTTTTCCAAATTCCAGACAAAAAATATCCGAAATCCACAAACGGACGATTTTCAACACCTTTTAAAATTCATAACAAATCATACGTTAATTTTTAATGGTTCAAAATTTGTAGATATATAATCAACTTATATATGTATAACATATCCAAAAATCACAACGATCCAAAGAATCAAAATTATAACTCACGCAGTAGAGCTTTAAGAACACCGATTTGATCTTTTAATACATTCAATCCGACAAAATACTGATAAAATACCTTAACACTAATTCCTTCATTTTATAACCACATAAATAAATCCATCATTTATATCCACATCAAATAAATATTTCCTCAATAATTAATTATTCACAAATAATATTACAGAATCACAATTATGACAACCAGACAGTTCTCAGAAAAGAGGGGGCTTTCCAATAAGGATTTCTCCTTACTGGCGCGCAATTAGATGACCAAACCTTTCCTTAGATAGAACTTTCTAGACATTGCCAATAATGCTATCTAATAATATTATCCAAATAATATGAATTATTGATCTGATAATGGAAAATACTGTGCAGTAACAATTATTGAAACAACAATAATATAAAATATCAACGTAGCAATTATTGAATCAATAAAATAAAATATTGAACAGTAATTACTGTAACAATTATTGAGTAGTGCCTTCTTACGTCAGAATCAATAATTGGTGCAATACCGTGTGCTACTGTGTTTTAACCATCGGGTATTCCAACAGTATTAACGGTAACAACTACACTGTTATTTATAAACAACTTATATTTGTCATTTTCTGCATCCAATCGTTTTCCGTTATGGGGCCCACACAAGGCTGCGCAGTCATACGAATATTCCCCGACAGCAAGAATATTTCACGACCAAACGATTATTCACCGACAAAAATGAATATTTTATAACCACTTGCTTATTTGAAATATTTGCGCTTTGTACCCATAACTAACCACATTAATCAAATTAACCCTTACTATTTCAAAATAATAAATAGAAGAAATTTAATTTCATTTAATAATAAGTTGGGGTCTTACAACCTCCCCTCCTTATGAAATTTCGTCCTCGAAATTGACATACGTACCTGGTGTTTCGAAAAGGTGAGGATACCTCGCTTTCATTTCTGATTCCAATTCCCAGGTCATTTCTTCAATAGCATGGTTTCTCCGCAAAACCTTTACTTGTGGTATAACCTTTGTGTGTAGGACATGCTCTTTCCTATCCAAGATCTTAACAGGTACCTCCTCGTACGTTAAACCTTCAGCTATCTCGTCCGGTTCTAACTCAATAATGTGGTTCGGGTCCTTCACATATTTACGAAGCTTAGATATGTGAAAAAAATTATGAACACGAGACATGCTTGGAGGCAATGCGAGTCTATAGGCCACATTTCCAATTCGATCAAGAATTTCAAATGGACTAACAAATCTTGGATTGAGCTTTCCTCTCTTTCCAAATCTTGTAACTCCCTTCCATGGAGCAATACATAACAATACATGATCCCCAATATTAAATTATACGTCCTTTCGATGAAGATCCGCATAACTCTTTTGTCGATCATGTGCCGTTTGTATACATTGTCGAATCATTTGGATCTTTTCTGTAGTCATGCGTACTAATTCTGGTCCCAATAAAGTTGCTTCACCCACCTCGTCCCAGCATACTGGAGAACGACATTTTCGTCCATACAAGACTTCAAATGGAGCCATACCTATACTTTCCTGATAACTGTTGTTGTAGGAAAATTCCACCAGTGGCAAGTACTTATCCCAACTTCCTTTGAAATCTAGAACACAGAGTCTTAATAGATCTTTAAGGGTTTGAATAGTCCTTTCTGATTGTCCGTCCGTTTGAGGATGGTATACCGAACTGAATCGTAAATCCGTGCCCATAGCTTTCTACAAGCTAACCCAAAATCGTGAAGTGAATCTTGGATCACGATCCAAAACTATGGATACTGGCATGCCATGCAATCTCACAATCTCATTCACGTACATACGAGCAAGACGTTCAAGGGAATAAGTCTCACGTATAGGCAAGAAATGGGCAGACTTGGCTAATCTATCAATAATGACCCAAATCACATCTATTCCTTGAGATACCTTGGGAAGACCCGTAACGAAATCCATGGTAATGTGTTCCCATTTTCATTTCGGGATCTCAAGTGGTTGTAATGGACCCTTTGGCACTTGATGCTCCGCCTTTACATGTTGACAAGTTAAACACCTTGAGATAAACTCCGCAATCTCTCTCTTCATATTGCTCCACCAAAATGTATGTCGAAGATCATGATACATTTTGGTACTTCCAAGATGGATTGCAAACGGTGTGTTGTGTGCCTTTATCATGATTCTATGCTTCAAGTCAGAATCGTTAGGAATGCAAAGTCTGGAGTTGACTCGAAGTATTCCTTCTTCATCGATTATTGCTTCTGGAATAGCACCTTCTTGCACTTTCTTCTTCATACGCATCAGCTCCATGTCCGTAGCTTGAGCATCTTTAACTTTATCGATTAAATTCGGTTCTACTCGTATATTTGATATCATCACGTGGGTACTTGGAGCCTTTACCTCTATCTCCATCATTTGCAAGTCATACAAAATAGGCCTTTGTATTGACAATATCGCACTTGTATCCGCATATGATCTTCTACTCAATTCGTTAGCTACCACGTTTGCTTTTTCAGGATGATATTGGATGGTATGGTCGTAATCTTTCAACAGCTCGAGCCAACGTCGTTACCGCATGTTGAGTTCTTTTTGGGTGAAGAAATATTTGAGGTTTTTATGATTCGTATAGATCTTCACTTTCTCCCCATACAGGTAGTGTCTCCAAATCTTCAACGCGAAAACGACTGCTGCCAACTCCAAATCATGAGTAGGATAATTCCTCTCATATTCTTTGAGTTGTTACGAGCCATAGGCTATGACTTTTCCATGTTGCATGAGAACACATCCTAACCCTTTGCCTGAAGCATCGTTGTAGATAACAAATCCATTTGAACCAGATGGTATTGTCAGAACAGGTGCCGAAATGAGTCTCCTCTTTAGCTCTTGGAAACTCTTCTCGCATTCCTCACTCCATACGAATTTTGTATATTTCCAAGTCAACTGAGTTAACGGAGTAGCGATTCGAAAATTCTTCCACAAATCTCCGATAATAACCAGCTAAGCCCAGAAAACTACGTATTTCGGTCACCGACTTCGGTTGCTCCCAACTTTGGATTGCTTCAATCTTCGTTGGGTCAACAGATACTCCATGTTTTGACACCACGTGCCCAAGGAATGCTACTTTCTCAAGCCAGAACTCGCATTTCTTCAGCTTGGCATATAGCTTGTTATCGCGAAGCCTTTGAAGTACCAGCTTCAAATGGTGCTCATGATCTTTACGGCTTTTGGAATAGATGAGGATGTCATCAATAAAGACAACAACGAACTGATCCAAATATTCTTTGAACACACGGTTCATCATATCCATAAAAGCAGCAGGAGCATTAGTCAATCCAAAAGACATGACTAAGAATTCATAATGCCCGTACCGAGTTCTGAAGGCAGTTTTTGGAATATCCTCAGTTTTAATCTTCAGCTGATGATATCCAGAACGAAGATCGATCTTTAAAAAGAATTGTGCTCCTTGCAACTGGTCGAACAGGTCATCAATACAAGGTAGCGGATACCTATTCTTGATGGTGACATGGTTCAATTCTCGATAGTCAATACAAAGTCGCATACTCCCGTCTTTCTTCTTTACGAATAAAACATGAGCACCCCAAGGAGACGTACTAGGACGAATGAAACCGATGTCTAACAACTCCTGTAATTGGACTTTTAACTCCTGAAGTTCAATAGGAGCCATTCGATAAGGAGTTTTAGAAATGGGCTTTGTACCTGGTTCAAGGTCAATAAAGAATTTAACTTCACACTCTGGGGGTAGACCAGGAAGTTCTTCAGGAAATACGTCAGGAAATTCACTAACAACAGAAATTTTATTCAAATCTGACGTGTCTTTATTCAAATCCATAACATGGGCTAAGAAAGCTTGACATCCATTTTTCAATAAACGAATAGCTTTATGGCTTAATATGACAGTGACTGATTTTAGTGGTTTAGTTATTTGAATTCGTATGATAGGTTGGTTAGGAATATGAAAACTAACAACCTTACGAAAATAATCAATTTTGGCATGATGAGTAGTTTAACTAATCAATTCCTAAAATCACATCAAAAGCAAGTATCTTTAAAGAGATAAGATCCACAGTTAATGTGATGGTGCCAACTTGGATTAAGCAAGATTTATAAATAATGGACGTAACGAAAGTTTCTCCTAACGGAGTCTCCACTGATAAATCAAAGTCTAATTTCTCCGGAGTCAAGTTTAAACGTTGAGCACAAGCAGGAGAGATAAATGAATGTGTAGAACCGGTATCTAGTAAGGTATAAACTTCTTAAGAATTCAAGATTAGCTTACCCGTGATCACCTCGTCTGGGTTTCTCGCGTTTTGGCCAGTCACGACAAACGCTCTTCCAGGAACCGCTGATTTCGACTTATCCGGGACAGCTTTTGGAGTCACCATCCCCGCTGAACTTGGTTTTGCTACAGAACACTCTAGAGCTATATGACCCTCATTTCCACAATTACAACATACCTTGGATTATTGTGGGCAGTTTGGACTGATGTGTCCTTCTTTCTCGCGTTTGTAACATACGACCGGTGGTCGTTCTCCTCCCCTAGAAACAATTGATGTTTGTGCTGTCGCCTTCACGTTATCATTGTTGTACCTTCTCTTCTTGAAATCTTCTCCCGACTCGCTTCTTCTATTTTCACAGCCACGATTACCACCAGAGTGATTACCGCTTTTGTCTGTATTCCTTCCTCCCCGCTGGTTATCATTGCTCCGATGACTACTATCACCGGTCTGACCCTGGTTGTTGTCCCTCGGTTGAACATACTCATTATCTCGCTCTAATAATTAAGCCCTATTTACAACATCTGAATATAAATAAAATTTATGAGAGATAAGATATTACCGAATCTCGGGTTTTAGACCTCTCAAAAACATCCTCGTCATACGTTCCTCGTTCTCCACCAAATGAGGTGCAAACCTGGATAACTCCGCAAACTTCGTCTCGTACTGGGACACCGTCATGTTGTTTTGTTATAGTCTAATAAACTCTACCTCCTTCATATGACAAATACTTTCAGGAAAGTACTTATCATTAAATAGTTTCTGAAACGTTTCTCAAGACATGCTAAGTGCAGTTAGATGGGTACGTTTCACAGATTCCCACCAATAATCTGCCTCATTACGGAACATAAAAGTGGAGAATGGAACCTTCTGTTCCTCCGTGCATCCCAAGATATCGAATATCTTGGTAATTTGCTTGACCCACGTCTCCGCCTTAATCGGATCTGGCTTTTCCCAGAATTCTGGTGGTCTCAACTCTTTGAACTACTTGGCCGTGACAAACCGCGCGTTGCTATCATTTCCACCCGTATTCTACACACGAGTCTCCCTCGTCTGATTTTGCATGAACTGCAAAAAGCTCCTAAACATTCCATCATTCATTGTTTGCTCGGTAACATTTTTTACAGGAGGAATATTGCCTTACTGTTGCACGTTCTCCTGGTTTGTGACTAAAGGTTGTTCCACAGTCTCATATACTCCATTGTTAACGTTATCGGCTGTCATTCTCAAATATTACCATAAAACAAGGGTTAATTAAACAAATTAACATATCACATAATATCCTTATATTATGACCGACCAACAAATGAGCTTAGGTAGGACACATTAGCGAAGGATTTACTCGTCTCTCCTCTCCTAGTTCTATTCCCCGATCTCCGCCAGAGACCATATCCCTAAGCTCTGATATCAACTGTGACGCCCCCAAAATAGGTATACAACACCCATTCTGAGTCGCCAAATACATGGTATAAAAAACAAATTACAACTTCAATAATACAATTGTCGTGCAAAATACGACAACACATACTGTGAGTTTAAATACAAATATTGCCTTCTAGACAATATCCACATTCAAATAAGTCCTCATTATAATTATTCAAATACTATTTTACAGAAATAGTGAGGACTACTAAAACATCTTTCTAGAACCATCACTTCATACCCCGACTAGATCCTGCTATGTTCTCACCTCCTGAGAAGAAAAATAGAACAAAAAGGAAAAGGGTGAGCTCAACTAGCCCAGTAAAGAATATTATGACTAAGATAATATACAACAAATTATCATTAATCTTCAACATGGAAAAATATAATAGACAACAAATTTTAGATCAACAACTGCAGTGAAAACAACAATTTATTAGAAGAGTCAAGTAGAGAATGAGTTCTATTATCTTCTAAGATTTAAAAGTACATCCTCAATATTTTATCCCTGTAACATCAATCAATATACATCTTTAATCAAATATCCATCTTTGCACTACAGGCTAAAAATATTTATTTGTATCACCAGTTGGTCATGTTCATCTCAACACCTGTTCATCTTTGCACTACGGGCCAAAGATATTCGTTAGATAATAATTCATCTTTGCACTACAGGCCAAAGATATTCAGTAACGTCATCATTTAAGACTGAGAATGATGAAAAATATTTTAAAGAAAACGAATCCAGTGAGGCAGAAGGACAAATAGTAGGGATTCGTATAACAGTTTATCCAAGATCAATAATTGTTCAAAATAACCAATTGTGAAGCAGAATTCAAAAATAAAGATCAAAACATGAATACAATCAAAGATAGTAACCATAATAGACATCCTGGATAAAAAGAAGAAAATTTTATTTTTCGGTGAATAGTGTCGTATACGTGAATAGTGCCGTATACGTGAATAGTAACCCCGACACAAAAAGGTAGAATTTCCACAATAAAATTTATATCAATATTTTGGCATAATGATATTGAAGGAAATAATATTATTTATGAAGAAAATAACATCCCTTACCTCAAAATAATGGTACTTTTGACTGAATTTCGGATATAGTGCTGACAGAAATTTATACTGAATAACAACTCTCAAAGTATCAAAATACTCACAAAATACGCTCGATAATCTAGAGAGAAAGAAAACGTGTTCCTGGTGTGATTTTCAATTCTAACTTAAGCGCCTATTTATAGGAAAATGCTAGAACGCCAAAGAAGACTAAAATAATAAAATATTATTATTATTTCTTTTCTTCCTACGCATGCTTCTTGACCAAAATTAGCACCTCAATTCTGAAAAAGTATAGCAGCCCATGTGCATTCAACACCAACCAAAATGTGGGTCCCGCCCATAATTTAATAAAAATTATTTTATTTTCTGAAACTTCAGTAATTCATAGAAAATAGCCCGTTTATCAGAAAAATATGAATTATATGTCCATTCCACACGAAATCGAATTCTCTACAACTTTGTAGCTTTGAGTTTTTCCAAATTCTAGATAAAAAATATCCGAAATCCACAAACGGACGATTTTCAACACCTTTTAAAATTCATAACAAATCATACGTTAATTTTTAACAGCTCAAAATTTGTGGATATATACTCAACTTATATATGTATAACATATCCAAAAATCACAACGATCCAACGGTCGGATCAAAATTATAACTCACGCAGCAGAGCTTTAAGAACACCGATTTAATCTTTTAATACCTCCAATCCGACAAAATACTGATAAAATATCTTAACACTAATTCTTTCATTTATAACCACATAAATAAATCCATCATTTATATCAACATCAAATAAATATTTCTTCAATAATTAATTATTCACAAATAATATTACAGAATCACAATTATGACAACCAGGCCGTTCCCATGAAAGAGGGGGTTTTCCAATAAGGATTTCTCCTTACTGGCGCGCAATTAGATGACCAAACCTTTTCTTAGACAGAACTTTCTAGACATTGCCAATAATGTTATCTAATAATATTATCCAAATAATATGAATTATTGATCTGATAATGAAAAATACTGTGCAGTAACAATTATTGAAACAACAATAATATAAAATATCAACGTAGCAATTATTGAATCAATAAAATAAAATATTGAACAGTAATTACTGTAACAATTATTGAGTAGTGCCTTCTTACGTCAGAATCAATAATTGGTGTAATACCGTGTGCTACTGTGTTTTAACTACCGGGTATTCCAACAGTATTAATGGTAACAACTACGCCGTTATTTATAAACAACTTATACTTGTCATTTTCTGCATCCAATCGCTTTCCATTATGGGGTCCATACAAGGCTGCGCCGTCGTACGAATATTCCCCGACAGCAAGAATATTCCACGACCAAACGAATATTCACCGACAAAAATGAATATTTTATAACCACTTGCTTATTTGAAATATTTGCGCATTTTACCCATAACTAACCACATTAATCATCAACCCTTACTATTTCAAAATAATAAATAGAGAAAATTTAATTTCATTTAATAATAAGTTGGGGTCTTACATCTATCATACAATCTGTTGCAAGTATTTATCAGCATATTCACTTAAAATGGAAATGACAATTATATCCTTTCAATTACAATTCAACTCAACTTACTCTACGACTGTACTAATGGGCTGAGGCTGACTCTATGATTTATTCATACTGCCCACTCTACGACTTGATTACTAACCAAATCCTATTCCTTACAATCATCCCCTCTTTAAACCAACTTTGTCCTCAAGGTTAAAAATTGGGAAATCTCTTATGGAACTGCTCCCAGTCCTCCCATGTGACTTCAGAAGGTAAAGTATTGGACCATTGGACGAGTACCTTGACTGTTGGAGCATTGTGCTTCTTTACCATTTTTTTGTCTAATACTGCCATTGGTTCCACCAAGAATTGACCATGCTCATCAAGATGAGGTAGAGTTGCAGAACTAGGACAATGAAGTCCAATCTTCTTCTTAATAAGTGACATGTGAAATACAGGCAATACCAATTTTCTCCTTTACAAAAAAAGGTCCAATGTATTTAGGAGCTAACTTCCTAAATTTGGTTTGCGATAAAGTAACCTGTTTATAAGGCTTGATTCTTAAATATACCAGATCACCTACCAGAAAAGATCTCTCACTTCTAGCCTTGTCAGCGTATTGTTTCATCCTTGATTGAGCAGCTGTTAAATTTTTCTCAAGTAACTGCAATAATTTAGTTCTATCTTGGCAAAAAGATTTGGTAGTAGGTTCATGAATTTGGCCATAATGGTGGAAATTGAGATATGGGGGCTTATATCCATACAATGCTTAAAATGGTGTGGCCTTCAATCCACTGTGGTGATGTGTATTGTACCACCATTCAGCCAAAGCAAACCAAGTTGACCAACTATTGGGTTTTCTGAGAATTCGTGCACTTGAGATAACATTCCAATACCTGATTGAGCCTTTGGGTTTGCCCGTTAATTTATGGGTGGTATACAGTGCTCAGATGGAGTTTTGTTCCGACCAACTTAAAAAGAGACTGTCAGAAAATACTAATAAAAATATTGTCTTTATCGGACACAATGGTAGAAGGAAACCCATGAAGCCTATAGATCTGATTTATAAACACTTAGGCCAACTCCATAGCAGAGAAAGGATGTCGGAGTGCTATGAAATGGCCATATTTAGTCAATCTATCCACTAATACCCAGATAACTGTGAAACCATTAGATTTGGGCAATCCCTAAATAAAATCCATAGATATGTTAGCCCAATGAACCTCAGGAATAGGCAAGGGCTGTAATAATCCTGGTATAGCCACAACTTTTTTTTTTGTTGACAGATATCACACTCCTTAACAAACTTTGTAACATCAGTTCGCATAGAACGCCAAAAGAAGTATTTACTAAGCCTCTCATATGTACCCTTGATGCCAAAATGGCCCCTAGCTGGTGAGGCATGGAACTCAAACAACAACTTGGTTCTTAGCAGCACGTTTGGCCCCACTACTAGTTTATCCTGGAACTTAAGTCGGCCATGATGGAAAGAGTAACCTAGCAAGGATTGAAGATCCAATTGTATCTTAGCAATAATATCCCTCACCCCTTCATCCGATTCCTATGACTGAGCTAATTCGAGAATCCATTGAGGAGTGACTATGGAAATAGTTGAACAGCTGTATTCCATATCAGAGAATTCTACTTGTCTTGAGTGAGAGTCTGCTACTACATTTTCCTGTCCTTTACTGTACGCAATTTCATAGTCTAATCCCATTAGCTTAGTGATCGATTTTTGTTGATTGGAAGTAGTAACTCTTTGATCCAAAAGGTACTTCAAGCTTTGTTGATCAGTCTTAATTAACACCTTATTATCAAGCACGTAATGTCTCCATTTAGTGATGGTGTAAACCACAACCATCAACTCTTTTTCATATGTTGACCAACCTAAGTGTTTTGGTGCTATAACCTTACTCAAGTAAGCAATTAGGCGACCCTGTTGCATCAGAACTGCCTCGAGCCCAAAATATGAAACATCTGTTTCCAAAACAAAAGGCATAGTAAAGTTGGGCATTGCTAACATTAGGGCGCTGACCATTGTATCTTTAAGTTCCAAGAAGGCAGTTGTAGCTCCCTCATGCCAGTGAAATTTATCCTTCTTTAGCAGCTCAATTAAAAGTTTGCTAACGAGGCCATAATTCTTGATAAATTGCCTGTAGTAACCTGTTAATCCCAGAAACCCTCTCAAACTCTTGACATTATGTGGCAAGGCCACTTTGTCATGCAACTAATTTTGTCTGGGTCAGTATAAGCGCCATTGTTAGTGATAAAATGTCCCAAATACTGGACTTGTTCAGTACCAAACACACACTTTCTTCTCTTAGCAAATACGGTTATCCTGTAAGAGCTTTAAGGTCAACCTCAGATGTTCTAAGTGTTCTTCATAGCTCTTGCTATATATTAGTATATCATCAAAAAAACTAAAATGAATTTTCTGAGGTAAGGCTTGAAAACTTGATTCATTAGGGACTGAAAAGTAGTTGGTGCATTGGCAAGCCCAAAGGGCATTACCAAGAATTCAAAATGCCATACATGAGTTCTAAAAGCAATTTTTGGGATATCCGGTGCATGAACTCTAATTTGGTGGTATCCAGACCTGAGATCAAGCTTACAATACCATCAGGATCCATATAATTCGTCCAATAATTCATCAATGGTTGGGATAGAGAATTTATCCTTAACAGTTATATCATTGAGGGACCTATAATTAACGACAAAACTAATGATTTGGCCACCAAAGTTGGCACGTTTTATCGAATACACGATTAAACATTTAATTTTTTAAATAAACTAACTGAACTAATTAAATTGTTAAATTGGATCATTCCGTCAAATATGGCTCACGGCTGCTAAATCTTTCCGGTTATTATCTGACGTGGACTTAAAAAAGAAAAGGAAAAAAAGAAGAAAATGACATGGCCTTATCAGGCGTGGTTTTCGGCCTTCTTCTTATTCTTCTCCACTGATCCGGCTCCGGCAGTCTCCGGTACGATTTCAGTGATCAGTTTCTTCGATGCTCGGCCTCTGCGCACTCGGCCTCTTCGATGCTCGATTTTTTTCCAAAACAGATCTAACCATCTTCTTTTTAGACTAAGAATTTTCAGTCCGAACAAAAATATAAATAGCAATATTAGAGTAAAAAAAACAAATACTAAAATCAAACAAACATCAAATTAACTAGGCTCATAATAGCACCAAATGTATCAATCAGAAATAACTAACTTATAAGCTTAGAGTAATCAGAAAGTCGAACACCTCCGGCGAGAGTAGAGGTGACAATTCCCGCATCGTTATCATCAGAAAAGGCCTAAAGGGGAGAAAAAGGCTGCTCGAAGAGAAGAAACGGCGAGGTCGGGTTGGACGTGAAGAATTGATCGAAGGTCCAGGACCCGTCGAGATCCATCATCATAAGTGAATCTCTATCAACCAACGCTATGGGTGCAGTAGCATTAACTGCAGTAGAAGAAGACGGCAACTTTGTGTAGGGGGTAGTTTCTTCTTCTTCTACAACTGGTTCAGACATTTTTTTGGATCGGGGCTGAATTTTGTCCAAACCTTCTGTGTCTATGTTGAATTGAACGTTGAAATAGAGGGGGAGAGAGAGAGAGAGGGGGGATAGAATTGATGAGAGAGAAGAAGGTAGGGTCATCATGTACTATGATTCCATTGACTTTTTATTATTATATCATTTTTAGATCTGTATAATGGAAGAAGATGTCGTGCTGTACATTGGAAGAAGATAATGGAAGAAGATGTCATTTCCTTTTTTTTATTACGTCCAAGTCAGATAATAGGTTGAATTTTTTAACAGCCTTTGACGGAATAGTTTAATTTAATAATTTTAATTAGTTTCGTTAATTAATTTAAAAAATTAAATGTTTAATTGTGTATTCGATAAAACGTGCCAATTTCAGAGGCCAAATCATTAGTTTTGTCTATAATTAACACACATCCTCTACCATCCATCATGCTTCTTCACCAAAAGAACTGGAAATGCATATGGGTTAGTACTAGGTTGAATCACCCCAGAAGCTAGCATTTCATTCACTATTTTTTCAATTTCCTCTTTCTACACATACGGGTATCTATAAGGTCTTAAGTTGTCTGGTTGGCTTCCCTCCTTTAAATTTATGTGATGGTTGTGGGACCTATCTGATGGTAGATTCTTAGGTTCCTGGAAAACCATAGAGAAACTCTTAAACAAGTTATCCAGTTGAGAACATTGTTGTCCCAACTCTCCAGTTTCCTGAGAAATACAGCCATCTTCAGTTGTAATTACAGGAGTGCAAGGATCCTCATACATATAACCAAAATACCCGCGTGTTGTCGAATTGAGGAGGACCTTTTTAAATTCCACAGAAGACATCATCTACGGTGTAGGTGTTATTGAATCAGAATCTCCTTGCAACACAATGGACTTATCTTCCTTAATAAAAGAAAGTTGCAGCTGGCTAAACTCAAATGTCACTGGATTGAAACTTTTAAGCCACTGCACATCTAAGACTGCATCAATCCCTCCCAAGGGAAGAATTCCAAAATCAGTAACAAATTCTTCTCCTTGTACTGTCCATTTAAAGTTTGATCACTCTTGGAAAGTAGTCACCTTAAACCCATCCGCAACAGAGACTGAGATTGATTTAGTATACTTTAGAATGGCCTTAACCCTTTTGCTGCATGAGGATCCAAAAAAATATTGGTACTTCCACTATCTATTAAAATTCTCAAAAGCTTCCATTAGCCATGCCCACAATTCTTATGGTGTTATTGACACTGTGTCCTGACAAAGTATGTAGAGTAATATGAGCTTCCTGCTGCTCACAAACATTCCCAGTTTCTTCTACTTCTTCACAACAATTAATCTCATGTATTCCCATCGTCAGTGAAGCTCTCAGATGGTATCACCATACATAGTTTAGTTTTCTTACACTGATGGCCCATGGTATACGGTTCGTCACAAGAGAAACATAACTCTTTCTTCCTTTTCTCATAAATTTGTTCCCTAGTCAATCCCCTACTTCGTAGGGACCTATTAGCCTCCATGTTCGGTATTCCTGCAGCAGTAGGTGCAGCAACCCCACCACCTACAGTCCTGATAACTGTCATAGGACTAGCTTTATGTGAATTTTTGGCAACAACAGTTCTGAGATTCGTCTTACTCCTCCTTAACCAGGAATCCAGCTTAGCCTCTTCTACCCTTGCTCATCTAATCAGCTCCTTAAGAGTAGTAATTTTTAGCTCTTGAATTCCCAATCGAATTTCCTCCTTCAACCCCCCCTATGAAACAGTTCATGAAGAAGGCCTCATTCAAAGCAGGATTTCTAGCTATGGCCCAGCTTTTTAGCTTCTCAAATTTCTTCCTATATTCATCCATAATACCACTTTGTTGCAGATTTTTAAGTTCTCCGATAGGATTGATCTGAGCCTCAGAGTTAAATCTAGCGACAATCTCTTCAATAAATCCATTCCATGTCAGCCCCTATTCCATACAATCTGTTTCAGTATTTAGGAAACCAAATTAGAATTATTTTCATGATGTCTCATTTTCAAATGTTAAAGGAGTAATTGTTACATATATTCCATTTTTTTAAAATATATTAAAATAAATTATTTGTAGTGGTTTGTGCAGTGTTACAAATATTTTGAAACTGGAAGAAAAGCTAACATCCCTTTGTGTGTATATGCGTCAATTTGTATCCTTTAGCTTTTTGTTAATTTTGTTTTAGTGGGCTTTTCACTTGCAGTTGCAAGGTAGATGTGGTAAATGTGTATAATGATCTGATAATGACCTTCTTATAGATTTTTCGAGATTAATGTGGGGTTTTGTACTAAGATTGGTGATTCTTTATAAATTGGAACTTAATGATGATCTTATGATTAAGACCATTGGTTATTATAAGTATTTTTTGGTACAATTCGTAGTTGAGAATATAAGAATTTGGCAAGCTTTTGGAGAGGTTTTGTTCTCTCAGATGTTGTTATGATTGACCATTTTTCCTGATTATTTGTTATTTTATTTGAAGGAATTACTATTTAAGTTCGTTGTTTGTAATCTTTTCATCTTTTGTAGCATATTATAATTTTAATATATTTTACTCTTTTGAACTGTTTGATCACAAAAAATTATCATGCAGACATTCTAACTGTCTCATTGGAGACGCTAGAAATTTTAGATAAAAGTGGGTTTGAACAAAACATGTAGTCTCTCCGTTTCAAAATTAAAGATACAATTTGATTTTTATGCTTAGTGTATTATACACTTGTAGTATCATTGCAATTGGGCTTTTTAATATGTGATCATTAGTGTTTTGTTATTCTTAATGTATTGCACACTTGTAATATTTTGCAAGATCTGGGTTTTCCTTAATTTCGATTTTGATTGCAAGTGTAGTAAAAGTTTTTAGGCAAGTGCCACATTTGCTTCTTTTAGATCTATCTCTGGTCCCCTTAAGAAATATTCTTTATCTGGTTGATAGTTTTTGAAAGTAAAATTTCTAATTTTATTGGCTCTAAATCCATTAGTAGGTCCTTTGGCTTTAAGTTTGGCTTAAGAAGATTATTCTTCCTTATTATATAGAGCTAAACTTTAACATATTTCTTGTAATTTTCTGGCATCATTATTGAAAATGGAAATTTTGGATCAATCAAGCCTCACATGATAACCATTAACAAATATTTAAAGTAAGTTTTGAGAAATTTCAAATATTTTTCTGCTTATTGATTGCCAAATATTATAATAACTGACTTGCTTTTTTATCATTTCCAATTAATCCAATATCTTCTGATTTTTTGGGATTATTAATTGCATTTGCATAAATCCAATATCTTCTGATTTTTTTGGAATTATTAATTGCAGTTGCATATTTTTATATAGTTTAGGAAGTTTAGAAACCTATTCGAATAGTACTCGTTTTGGGATTGTTCATGAAGGTTTCGACCACACTTAGATCGGCGTTTACGATTTGAGCACAATTTTATATTTTCAGAATTTTTTGTGGCTATCTCTTGATGTTCTTATGGTGCATATTTAGACTGATGTGTTAGTCTATTTCGTATACTTGAAGACCATAGATATGTGTTGCCAAAATTTCTGAAAATTTTAAGATGTGTTCAAGTTATTGGCATCAGTGGGGTGACACATCCGATAATGGGATACGAGCCTGACCCTTTAGAGTGGGGTATGTAGTTAAGAAACTCATATACATGCATATACATTAACCTTCCTACTTAATTATGTTTTGATTTTACATATATATAGCAACAATTAGTTGAAGATGTCTGTTGATCGAAGTTGGATGGAACGTAAGGAAGCCACTGATAAGAGTGGGATTAACTGTGAGTACCGTAGTGGGGTTGAACAATTTCTAAATTTTGCATTTGAGCAAGTCAGCGCAGATGAGATCAGATGTCCTTATAAGAGATGTGTGAATGAAGTGTAGAAAGAATGGAGTGATGTCATCTGCGACTTATTTGTGTATGGGTTCAAGCAGGCCTATAACACATGGATCTATCATGGGGAAACCTATTTAGATGAACATAAATCTGAACCGGACATAAGAGGTGACAAAACCTTTGTCTGTACTAACATGAAAGTTAAAGCTGCTGCTTAGGGGTGTAAATGAATCGAGTCCAGCCAAATATTAAGTTACTCAGATTCGGTGCACAAAAATTATTGAGTATGAAATAAGGTTTGATTAAGGCTCGTTTAGCTACCGAGTCGAGCACGATCTCGAATCGAGCCCGAGCAGTTTGAACTTTTCGAGCAAATATGATCCGAGTATTAATAGAAAATTACAATTTGAAGAGGTTCGAGTAATTTATTAAATTTTAAAAATTATTTATATTTGAATCATTTATATTTCGAGTCGAGATCGAATCAAACTTTTAGTCGAGCGAGTATGAATAGAGCTCAAACTGTTTGGTTCATTATACTAGTGGAATACAGATAGGGATCACGACAGTATTGAGCAAGATCCGAATGATGGGGCTAAGGGTTTCTATCAGTTATTACACGAATCAGTGACGTCAATGTATGACGAACACGAAAAGCACACCGTCTTATCCATAGTAACTAAAATTTTGCACTTCAAGAAAGAGCATGATTGTAACGAGAGAGGTTTTAATGAACTGCTCAACATTCTAAAGGAATTCATACCGATAGACAATAAGTTTCGGGGTCTTACTATGATATGAAAAAAATGGTTAAAAGGCTCAATCTAGGGTATGGGAAGAGTAATGCTTGTACAATTTATTTTATGTTGTATTACGGTGATGAGAATAAAGATAAGATGTCATGTGATATCTGCGGAACAAGTAGATACTTTGAAAAGGGCAAGAAAAAAGGAAAAGACGTGCCTCAAAAGATCTTACTTTACTTTCCTATTGTAGCTTTAGCAGTTGTTCATGTCAACACACACTACCGAATATATAAGGTGACACTCAACACGAGACATAATCGAAGGTCAACTCATACACTTGATAGATGGGTTTGAGTGGAAAATTTTAATGGAAAACGCCTCTCATTTGATAAAGAGGTTCACAATGTAAGGCCATAAGTATGTCATTTGTAAGACCCCAACTTTTATAAATAAAGATGAATTTTCTATAAATATCATTTTTGAATATTATGGAGTTAATTTGATATAATGTTAAAGTTGCGGGTAATATTTATAAATTTTGCAAAGTACGCGAGTTGTTATATAATATTCGATTAGTCGGAGAATATTCGTTTTAGCAGGGAATATTCGTACAACGACACAATCAGTGGTGGACCCCACAACGGAATTATTGTCGGATTGAGAAAACGACAAAAATATTTTATTAAAAATAACGGCGGAAGTTTTACCATTGATACTGTTGAACTACTCGGTAGTAAAAGTACAGTAATATGTGTGGTTGCATAGTAGCACACGGTATTGATTATTAATGCTTATGTGAGAAGTCACTCAGTTTGATTCAATTATTGTCAGTTAATAATATGAATTATTTTGCGATAATGAAGTTTTATTTTATTCGTATTATTAACGTAATAAAACAGAAATATCTTTTTATATAAAACAGGATACTTTATTAAAGTTATTCTATAAATAGAATATATTTTATTTTATTTAAAAGATTTTTCTTTAAATATGGACCGTCAGATTAAAGTAATCAATCTGGACCGTTCATGGATTAGTTACTATGCATTCTATTTTTCTATAAATAACAGCTTATTCCTTCATTATTTCTTACGAATTCACTAAACTCTAGAGAGAGAAACTATACAGAGAGAGAGAAAAGAAAAGTATTTTGCTACTTAACTACTTCCTTATTTCAGTTCTTCTTTAAAACGGTAAGGGGTGTTATTCTTTCTTATTCATGAAGAGAACTGTTGTTATTCCATTTCTTATTATTCTGTTGGAATAACCTGTATACGCGGTCTACCCTATACTTGGTGACATTCTTCTATTATTCTGTTGGAACATCCTGTCTGTGTGTTTTACACCGGACCTGGTTCCGCTTTTATTATTATTCTGTTGGAACATCATGTCTGTGTGTTTTACACCGGACCTGGTTTCGTTTTTATTATTATTCTGTTAGAACATCCTGTCTGTGTATTTTACACCGGACCTGGTTCCATTATTTATTATTCTGTCGAAATATCCTGTCTGTGCGTTTACGCCGGACCTGGTTCCATTATTTATTATTCTGTCGGAATATCCTGTCTGTGCTTTTACGTCGGACCTGGTTCCATTATTTATTATTCTGTTGGAATAACCTGTCTGTGTGGTCTATCGCATGCCGGGTGATTTCTTTTGTTATTCCATTCTTTATTATACTCAGTTGGTTAAGTTTTAACTTCTATACTCCATGAAATTAGTGGAATATCCTTGATAATTGCGGTTCATCCAGTATCTTTTCATGAAAATATTCTTCTAAGCATTCTTGAATTTTACTCCACAAAGCAGTATCATGTTGACAATTTGGACGTTGTTAATTCTTGGATAAATTAATTCTTGAACTTATTTTATTGAATTCTTATATCATTGTCATCATCCTCATGTTTATAAAATATTGAAAGTCATCCGTGGCCTGTAGTGCATAGATGGACTTGGTATGATTATGACCAGGGATTATTCGGTATAATCATGACCGTAATGTTACAAATGATGTGGTAAAAGTCCTCATTGGCCCGTAGTGCATTGATGGACAGTTGTTGGCATGATCATGACCATTAATGAATACACGAATATCCTTGGCCGTAGTGCAGGGGTGATTCGATGATGTAGATTATTTTATTAAGCTGAGTCCCAGCGATAACAGTGTTGAAAAACCTTTTAAATCATAGAAGATAGTATATTTTATTCTCTACTTGACTCTTTTAATGGATTGCTTGTTCCGCTGCAGTTAAACTTGATGTTCGTTATATTTTATCAGTTTAACACTGTTGAAGGCTAATGATAATTTATTCTGCATTATCTTAGTCATAATATTTCTTACTAGGCTAGTTGAGCTCACCCTTTCTTTCACTGTTCTCTTCAGGAAATGAGAATATAGCTGGGACGAGTCGGGGAACGGAGTGATGGACCAGATGATAGTATTAGTAGTCCTCACTATTCTATTAAATAGTGTGACAATAATTGTGATGAGGACTCCTTTTGAGTTTGTATAGTCTCTAGTAGACAATAATTGTATTCAAACTCACAGTTATGTTTTGTCGTATTGTACACGACAGTTGTATTAGTAAGTTATTTTTGTATTCTGTACTATGTATCTGACAACCGAAGATGGGTGATGTATACCTAATTTTGGGGGCGTCACAGTTGGTATCAGAGCTTAGGGATATGATCCCTGGCTAAGATGTGAGAATAGAACTAGGAGGGGAGAGACGGGGAATTCATTTGCCAGTATGACCTACCTAAGTTTATTTGCATGGTATTTAATTGGTCGGTCAGAATATAAGGATAATATATGACATATCAATTAACTTTTATTTTGTGGCAGTATCTGAAAATGGCATCTGAGAATGTTGAGAATAGCAGTGGAGCACAGGCGACTGTTGATTCACCACATATCAATAATCAGGATAATGTGCATCAAGAAGGTGACAATCCTCATGCAAACAACAACACTGACCAGATGATGAATGATGGAATGTTCAGAAGCTTTATGCAGTTCATGCAACAGCAGGCAAGAGCGGCTCCTATCCAAAATGTAGGTGGAAACACTGAAAACTATCAGTCGGTCACCGCTAAACAGTTCAAGGAGTTGGGACCACCGGAGTTTAAGGGAGAGCCAAAACCACATATAGCGAAAACATGGATAAAGTAGATTACCAAGATATTTGATGTCTTGGGATGCTCTGAGGACCAAAAGGTTCCCTTTGCCGCCTTTATGTTGCGAGGAGAGGCATATTACTGGTGGGAATCGATTAAGCATACTCAACCTGCCGCACTGAAGATGTCTTGGGAGAAGTTCCAAGAGCTGTTCAATGACAAATACTTTTCCGAAAGTGTTCGTCACATGAAGGAGGTGGAGTTCATCAAATTATAGCAGAATAATATGACCGTGTCGCAGTATGAGGCTAAATTTGCTGAGTTGTCCCAGTTTACGTCCCACTTGGTGGATAATGAAGAGCGAATGACGCGAATGTTTTTGCGAGATTTGAAACCTGAGATACGTCAACATCTTATTTCTCATAAACTGTGTTTGTATTCAAATGTTGTGAATAGGGCTCAGTTAGTGGAGCGCGATAACGAGTCAACGCAACCAAAAGAGAGCAGTCGGCAAAATGATAATACCAGTGAGAGCAGTCATCGAAGCGGTGACAACAAGCGTGGAGGGAATCAACATGCCAGAAATGGTAACCACTTCGGTGGTAATCAGGGCCAAAACAATAAGAATGGTCATTTCAAGAAGAGGAGATTCAACAATGATGGAAAGACGTCAGCACCAGCACTCGTTGTTATGGAAGGAGAACGACCACCTATCATATGTTTCAAATGCGGAGGGGAGGGGCACATCAGTCCAAACTGCGCAATGGCGTCTAAAGCATGTTATAATTGTGGAAGAGAAGGTCATTTAGCTCGATTTTGTCGTTTACCAAAAATAAGTTCAGCCAGGATGGAGACACCAAAGGCCGTCCCAGAAAAGTCAAAACCGGTAGTGCAAGGGAGAGCGTTTGTTGTGACCTCCCAGAAAGCAAGAAATCCGAATGAGGTTATCACGGGTAAGCTTATCATAAACTCTAACGAAGTCTATACTTTATTTGATACCGGTTCTACCCATTCTTTTATTTCTCCTACTTGCGCTCATCGATTAAATTTGACTCCGGAGAAATTAGACTTTGACTTATCTGTTGAAACTCCATTGGGAGAAATCTTCATTATATCCACGGTTTATAAGTCCTGTTTGGTTCAAGTTGGTACCCACACATTACCTGTCGATCTTATTTCATTAAAAATACTTGCATTTGACGTGATTCTAGGGATTGATTGGTTAACTACTCATCATGCAAAAATTGATTGTTTTCGTAAGGTTGTTAGCTTTCATATTCCTAATCGACCTATTATGCGAATTCAAGCAACCAAACCATTAAAATCAATCGCTGTCATCTCAAGCCATAAAGCTATTCGTTTATTGAAAAACGGATGTCAAGCTTTCTTAGCTCATATCACGGATCTAAACAAAAATACGTCAGTTTTGAATGATATTTCTATTGTTAATAAATTCCCTGACGTATTCCCTGAAGAACTTCCTGGCCTACCCCCAGAGCGTGAAATTGAATTTTGTATCGACCTTGAACCTGGTACAAAAGCCATTTCCAAAGCCCCATATCGAATAGCTCCTATTGAACTTCAGGAGTTAAAGATCTAACTGCAGGAATTGTTAGACATTGGCTTTATTCGTCCTAGTACTTCTCCTTGGGGTGCTTCTGTTCTGTTCGTGAAGAAGAAAGATGGAAGTACTCGACTTTGTATTGATTATTGGGAGTTGAATCATGTCACCATCAAAAATAGGTACCCATTGCCACGTATTGATGACCTGTTTGACCAGTTGCAAGGAGCACAATTCTTTTCAAAGATCGATCTTCGTTCTGGATATCATCAGCTGAAGGTTAGAACTGAGGATATTCCAAAGACGACTTTTAGAACTCGGTACGGGCATTATGAATTCCTAGTCATGTCCTTTGGATTGACTAATGCTCCTGCTGCCTTCATGGATATGATGAACCGGGTATTCAAGGAATATTTGGATCACTTTGTGGTCGTCTTTATTGATGACATCCTTATTTATTTCAAAAGCCGTGAAGATCATAAGCAACACTTGAGGCTGGTACTCCAAAAGCTTCGTGAATACAAGCTTTATGCCAAGTTGAAGAAATGCGAGTTCTGGCTGGAGGAGGTAGCATTCCTTGGGCACGTAGTATCAAGTCGTGGAATATCGGTTGACCCGGCAAAGATTGAAGTTATTCAAAGCTGGGAGTAACCTAAATCAGTGACCGAAGTACGTAGCTTTCTTGGTTTAGCTGGTTATTATCGGAGATTCATGGAACGATTTTCTCGAATCGCTACTCCATTAACTCAGCTGACTCAGAAAGATACAAAGTTCGGTTGGAGCGAAGAATGTGAGAAGAGTTTTCAAGAACTCAAGAGGAGACTCATTTCAGCACCTGTTCTAACAATACCATCTGGCTCGGAGGGATTTGTCATCTACAGTGATGCTTCGAGCAAAGGGTTGGGATGCGTTCTCATGCAACATAAAAAAGTCGTAGCCTATGCATCAAGACAACTCAAAGAATATGAGAGGAATTATCCTACTCATGATCTAGAGTTGGCAGCTGTTGTCTTTGCACTTAAAATTTGGAGGCATTACTTGTATGGGGAGAAGGTGAAGATCTTTACGGATCATAAAAGCCTCAAATATTTCTTCACTCAAAAGGAACTCAACATGCGACAACGACGTTGGCTTGAACTGTTGAAAGATTATGATCATACCATTCAATACCATCATGGAAAAGCGAACGTGGTAGCTGACGCATTGAGTAGAAGATCATATGCAAGTACGAGTGCGATATTGTCGACACAAAGGCTCATTTTGTGTGACTTGCAAAGGATGGAGATAGAGTTAAAGACTCCAGGGACCCATGTGATGATGGCGAATATACGAGTAGAACTAACTTTAATCGATAAAGTTAAAGCTGCTCAAGCTACAGACCTGGAGCTGATGCGTATGAGGAAGAAAGTGCAAGAAGGTGCTATGCCGGAAGCAAGAATCGATGAAGAAGGAATACTTCGAGTCAACTCTAGACTTTGTGTTCCTAACAACCCTGATTTAAAGTATGAAATCATGATGGAGGCGCACAACACACCGTTTGCAATCCATCCTGGAAGTACCAAAATGTATTGTGATCTTCGTCATACATTTTGGTGGAGCAATATGAAGAGAGAGATAGCGCTGTTTATCTCAAGGTGTCTAACTTGTCAACGAGTCAAAGCGGAACATCAAGTACCAAAAGGTCCATTGCAACCACTTAAAATTCTAAAATGGAAGTGGGAGCATATTACCATAGATTTCGTTACCGGTCTTCCTAAGGTTTCTCAAGGTATTGATGCGATTTGGGTCATTGTTGATAGATTGACCAAGCCTGCTTATTTTTTACCGATACGAGAAACTTATACACTTGAACGTCTTGCTCGTATGTACATAAACGAGATTGTAAGACTGCATGGTATGCCAGTATCCATAGTTTTTGACCGAGAACCAAGATTCACTTCACGATTTTGGGTTACCTTACAAAAAGCTATGCGCAAGGATATAAGATTTAGTTCGGCATATCATCCTCAGACGGACGGACAATCAGAGAGGATTATTCAAACTCTGAAAGATTTATTAAGACTATGTGTCCTTGACTTCAAGGGAAGTTGGGACAAGTTCTTATCCTTGGTGGAGTTTTTCTACAACAACAGTTATCAAGCAAGTATTGGCATGGCTCCATTCGAAGCGTTGTATGGAAGAAAGTGTCGTTCTCCAGTATGCTGGGATGAGGTGGGTGAAGCAACGTTGTTGGGACTGGAGTTGGTACGTATGACTACAGAAAAGATTCAAACGATCCGACAACGTATAAAAATCTCACAAGATCGACAAAAGAGTTATGCTGATCTTCATCGAAAGGACGTGGAATTTGATATAGGAGATCATGTGTTCTTACGTGTTGCTCCATGGAAAGGAGTTACGAGATTTGGAAAGAAAGGAAAGCTCAATCCTCGATTCATCGGTCCATTTTTAATCCTCGATCGAGTAGGAACTGTGGCTTATAAACTCGCTTTACCGCCAAGTATGTCTCGTATTCATAACGTTTTTCACATATCCATGTTACGTAAATATGTGGAAGACCCGAACCACATTATTGAGTTAGAACCGGATGAAATAGCGGAGGATTTGACGTATGAAGAAGTTCCTGTTCAAATCTTTGATAAGAAGGAACATATTGTACGCTCCAAGGTTATACCTCAAGTCAAAGTTTTGTGGAGAAACCACGATGTTGAGGAATTGACTTGGGAGTTAGAATCTGAAATAAAATCAAGGTATCCTTACCTCTTCGACATACCAGGTACGTACCCTAATTTCGAGGGCGAAATTTTATAAGAAGGGGAGGTTGTAAGACCCCAACTTTTATAAATAAAGATGAATTTTCTATAAATATCATTTTTGAATATTATGGAGTTAATTTGATATAATGTTAAAGTTTTGGGTAATATTTATAAATTTTGCAAAGTACGCGAGTTGTTATATAATATTCGATTGGTCGGGGAATATTCGTTTTAGCAGGAAATATTCGTACAACGACACAATCATTGGTGGACCCTACAACGGAATTATTGTCGGATTGAGAAAACGACAAAAATATTTTATTAAAAATAACGGCGGAAGTTTTACCATTGATACTGTTGAACTACTCGGTAGTAAAAGTACAGTAATATGTGTGGTTGCATAGTAGCACACGGTATTGATTATTAATGCTTATGTGAGAAGTCACTCAGTTTGATTCAATTATTGTCAGTTAATAATATGAATTATTTTGCGATAATGAAGTTTTATTTTATTCGTATTATTAACATAATAAAACAGAAACATCTTTGTATATAAAACAGAATACTTTCTTAAAGTTATTCTATAAATAGAATATATTATATTTTATTTAAAAGATTTTTCTTTAAATATGGACCGTCAGATTAAAGTAATCAATCTGGACCGTTCATGGATTAGTTACTATGCATTTCATTTTTCTATAAATATCAGCTCATTACTTCATTATTTCTTACGAATTCACTGAACTCTAGAGAGAGAAACTATAGAGAGAGAGAGAGAGAAGAAAAGTATTTTGCTACTTAACTACTTCCTTATTTCAGTTCTTCTTTAAAACGGTAAGGGGTGTTATTCTTTCTTATTCATGAAGAGAACTATTGTTATTCCATTTCTTATTATTCTGTTGGAATAACCTGTATACGCGGTCTGCCCTATACTTGGTGACATTCTTCTATTATTCTGTTGGAACATCCTGTCTGTGTGTTTTACACCGGACCTGGTTCCGTTTTTATTATTATTCTGTTGGAACATCTTGTCTGTGTGTTTTACACCGGACCTAGTTTCGTTTTTATTATTATTCTGTTGAAACATCCTGTTTGTGTGTTTTACACCGGACCTGGTTCCATTATTTATTATTCTGTCGAAATATCTTGTCTGTGTGTTTACGCCGGACCTGGTTCCATTATTTATTATTCTATCAGAATATCCTGTCTGTGCGTTTACGCCGGACCTGGTTCCATTATTTATTATTCTGTTGGAATAACCTGTGTGTGCGGTCTATCGCATGTCGGGTGATTTCTTTTGTTATTCCATTCTTTATTATACTCAGTTGGTTAAGTTTTAACTTCTATACTCCATGAAATTAGTGGAATATCCTTGATAATTGCGGTTCATCCAGTATCTTTTCATGAAAATATTCTTCTAAGCATTCTTGAATTTTACTCCACAAAGCAGTATCATGTTGACAATTTGGACGTTGTTAATTCTTGGATAAATTAATTCTTGAACTTATTTTATTGAATTCTTATATCATTGTCATCATCCTCATGTTTATAAAATGTTGAAAGTCATCTGTGGCATGTAGTGCATAGATGGACTTGGTATGATTATGACCAGGGATTATTCGGTATAATCATGACCGTAATGTTACAAATGATGTGGTAAAAGTCCTCATTGGCCCGTAGTGCATTGATGGACAGTTGTTGGCATGATCATGACCATTAATGAATACACGAATATCCTTGGCCGTAGTGCAGGGGTGATTTGATGATGTGGATTATTTTATTAAGCTGAGTCCCAGCGATAACAGTGTTGAAAAACCTTTTAAATCATAGAAGATAGTAGATTTTATTCTCTACTTAACTCTTTTAATGGATTGCTTGTTCCGCTGCAGTTAAACTTGATGTTCGTTATATTTTATCAGTTTAACACTGTTGAAGGCTAATGATAATTTATTCTGCATTATCTTAGTCATAATATTTCTTACTAGGCTAGTTGAACTCACCCTTTCTTTCACTGTTCTCTTCAGGAAATGAGAATATAGCTGGGACGAGTCGGGGAACGGAGTGATGGACCAGATGATAGTATTAGTAGTCCTCACTATTCTATTAAATAGTGTGACAATAATTGTGATGAGGACTCCTTTTGAGTTTGTATAGTCTCTAGTAGACAATAATTGTATTCAAACTCACAGTTATGTTTTGTCGTATTGTACACGACAGTTGTATTAGTAAGTTGTATTTGTATTCTGTACTATGTATCTGACAACCCAAGATGGGTGATGTATACCTAATTTTGGGGGCGTCACATCATTCATAATTGTAAAAAGTTCTACACATACACATTCAGTAAATAACCATAACTATGTTGTTTATAACTGTAATGCAGTCAGTAAGATGTTGAGATACGTGCAGAGAATCCAAGTATATCGGACGGGGAATTGTAAAATTTGAGAAATAGAGATTTTGTGCAGTGGTTTAAAGATCTAGTAAGCGTCTTAAATTTATGTATAAATATATTTATCCTCGTGAATGAATCTTATGGCGTAATTAACTTTAGAATATGTTGTTAAATGTACATTAGGTGCTCACAAATGATCAAGCTGACATTCGGCTAAATCTTATAGCTAACGACCCTGAAAGATCTGTTCAAGGTTCTCAGGATTGGACCATTCATTTAACTGAAAAAGGTACCGAGAGGATGGGTCACTGGTCCAATCAGTGGTCGAACCGTTATTGACCCAGTGACATCATTAATATATAAAAATATATATTATTAGTAATTAATTTTTTTTAAAATCTTATTTTTTATGAACTAAAATATAATAAAGATGAGTAACAATATTTAATAAAAGCGGTTAATTTTAATATTAAATTTTTTTTGTAAAAAAAATTAAAAATCGGCTCAACTTGGTTAATTAACCGGGTTTACCGGTTGGACCGCTGGTCAAAGGGCCAACTCGGGATTGGACCAAAATCGGGTCATTGGTCTAAACTGGACCGAAAGGCGGACTTGTTCCAGTTTTGATCAGTTCGAGAGCCGATCTGATCAAAATTTAAAACATTGGATCTATAGATACTTATACATGCTGCAATATCAACGGCTACAGATTTAAGTGTTACGATGTTGGGGAAGTCACGTCATCTAATTCTGGTGTAGTGGTTGAAGGTAGTTGTTACGATAATCTATGGGATGTCTGGTATGGACGATTGCTAAAAGTAGTCGTTCTCAAGTTTTGGGGTAAAAAAGAGTTAGTTTGCTTCAATTGTCATTAGTTTGATGTTGACGATAGGGTTAGAGTAAATAAAAACTCAGGACTGGTGACAGTAAATGTTAAATCAAAACTAAACTCAGACGAGCCTTTTGTTTTAGCAAGTCAAGCAACGCAGGTGTATTACGAACGAAGTGTTAAGACTCTCGCAATCTCATAGTATACTGTTATAACAACCAAACCTCGTGGTTTTCAAGGCACAACTCCTCGTCCAAATATTGAACCTTTATAGTTGGAATCTACTTGTGTCACACATGCTGATGTGACAGTTATTAGTGAGTCTAGTGAAGACGAAAATGATGGCATTGCTATCGAAAGTGAAGACGATGTTGTTGAGAGGAAGATATAAATGAAGAAATTATTGAAGATGAAAAAGATGGTGATGACAACGAGAATGAAGAGCTACTGCTCGAGGATGATCATTTTGATATTGATGGCTTTGGTGATATAAATGATTAGGAGTATTTACTATTTATGTCATTTTAGTTATATCCATATGTAATAGTTTGTAGTAGTAAACCAAGATTGTGTAACTTATATTATTCTATTAATTAAGGTGCAAAATTAGATTTCTTAAAAATGTCTTCTAATTTTCTATTTCTGTATTTATATTTATATACATAGGTCGTACTCCACACGACGATTGTGGTGGTTATGGTGGTTGTATTAGCCTGGGGAGGGGGGTGATGAGCGAGACGGTCAGGTACAATAACATGTTAAAATATTTTTACATCTTATTATTTCTATATTATTGTCAGGATATTTGTTCATATAAATTTATTCACATATTGCACTGTATAGGTGATCGTCGTAGGTCTCCTAGGGGACTAGCACGTGGCTTGCTAGGGAATCCACCCTAGTCGCCTTATATATGACGTGTTGGGAGTAACATGTTATTTTAGATTATGTATGTAACATTTAACTTTTTTTATATAAAATAATGCATGCATATATAGTTTAGAATTTTCAAATGTATTAATTTCAATTGTAGTATCCTAGACGCTATTCCTCGTAACATGTTGCTTTGGATCGTGTGTAACTAATTCTCAAATGCTTGGATTAGATGGGCGGATGTGGACGAGCGCACACATCACGTTATTATTGATGAGTTTCGGGTAAGATGTTATTCATATGTTACTTTCCTATGCCATTTGCATGTTATTTTTTATCATTGACTTGTTGTTTTATGTTATATACTAATATTGTTAATGTTCTTTTGTGCAACGATATTATCGATTTGAGGACGGTCAAAAAGCCTATGACATGACTGTTCTTCGGGTATATTTAGAGACTAACTAGCATAAGTGGGTCCACGACTGGAAGAAGAAGGCCTTGAGTAAGATGGCTGAAGAACAAACACTTAGAGATGTTCATCCTAATTTTTATCAAGAATGAGGTTTGGGAGTGGATGTGCAACATTTGGGAGGGCTCTTCTTTTCAGAAGATGTCTACACATCATACAGCAGCCCGATTATAGAATCGCGTGCCACACTGAACGAGGTCTTAGTCCTAAGACCTATTTAAGGATAGACTACAATAAAGCCTTAAGCATCCCCTTCACATTTAAAGTTTTGGTGGCACGCCCACCAGAAGAAAGGTGAGGATGGTTATATCTCACTTGTGGCAAAGACAATAGTTGTAAGTAATTTTAGCCTTTTATTTTGTTTGTATTTTAATTCATATTCATATTCTTTAAAGAATTTTTTTCATATCTTTATGTGTTTTTTTAAGAATATGTCTAACCAGAGAGCTGATAGTAGACAACAGGACAACGACCTAGATCTCTCCACGCGTGAAGATGAGGAGATAGATGACTGGCTACATGTTATAAGAGGACAGAAGAAGAATGGGATTCTAGGCATGCTATGGTCCCAACTTATACTGTAGTGCTTGTTGTGAGAGACAGACGCTGCATTCATCCTGGAGTAGATGGAGCGAGTGGATCAAGAGTCGGCCCATCATTATCCGACGAATTCTTTCAGAGGATCATATGGGCGTGCATGAAGAGCAGTGCAATCCAATCAGGCACACGATCTTGCCGACGACTCTACCAGCTAACTCAGAAGGTCTGTCATGGTTCCATAGATCCAAAGTTATCTGTCGACGAGCTCTTGCATCTGGTCGGTAGGAGACTGTTCTAGCATGCGTGGTTGTATTTGCAAACCTCTTTCCCCCATATATTTGATAGGGAAATAGACATATTAATGTATGTCTTTACGTATATCTTTGTCAAAAAGTTATAAAAAATGTTTGCCTAACTTATATAAGGACACTTATAAAAATTATGGAAAACTAGACCAAAACGGGCCCCAGGTGTTGAAACGATGCGAAAACATAGGTGAAACACCTCTTATATATTTCAAACACATGACAACTTACGTGACTTGATTCGGAGTTCCGGTGGCCGAGTTATATGCTCGTTTGCCTAACTTGTATAAAGAACACTTAGAAAAATTATGGAAAATTAGATCAAAACGGGCCCAAGAATTAAATCGACATGAAACCATAGGAGAAACACCTATTATATTTCAAACATGTGACAACTTACAGGACTCGATTATGAGTTCTAGTGGCCAATTTATCTGTTCGTTTGCCTAACTTATATAAACAACACTTAGAAAAATTATGGAAAACTAGACTAAAATGGGCCCCGAGCGTCAAAACGACGCGAAACCATAGGCAAAACACCTCTTATATATTTTAAACACGTGATAACTTACGTGACTCGATTCAGAGTTTTGGTGGCCGACTTATCTACTCATTTGCCGAACTTATATAAAGAACACTTCAAAAAATTATGGAAAACTATACCAATACGGGCCCTGGGCATTGAAACTACTCAAAACCATAGGTGAAGCACCTCATACATATTTCAAACACGTGACAACTTATGGGACTCGATTTGGAGTTCTGGTGGTTGAGTTATCTTCTCATTTTCTTACCTTATATAAAGAACACTTGGGAAAATTATGGAAAACTAGACCACAAGGGACCCCAGACGTCAAAACGATGCATAGCCATAGGCGAAACATCTCTTACATATTTTAAACACGTGATAACTTACGAGACTTAATTTGAAGTTTCGATGACCGAGTTATCTACTCTTTCGACTTACTTATATAAAGAACACTTAGAATAATGATGGAAAAATAGAATAAAATGGGCCCCGAGCGTCGAAACGACGCGAAACCTTTGGCAAAACAACTTTTATATATTTCAAACACGTGACAACTTACAGGACTTGATTCGAAGTTCTTGTGGTCGAGTTATCTACTCGTTTGCCTAACTTATATAAAGAACACTTGGAAAATTATTTAAATATGGTTACATTTGTGACTTCAAAATTAATATTTTAATTTTGTAAGGTCGTGTTGATGAGCCTCGTAGTAGGGATAGAGCCAACAGTGATGACGAGGATCGCAGAGGAGCTGGCGAGGACCTAAGAGGATATTGTCAGGATCGCTGAGTCAACGTTGATGATGGTATGGAGGGTAGGACCGACAACGGCACGATGTAAGATGTTCATTTGTCTGTCAATGGCGAGAATGATGATGACCGAGGGATATAGATTATGTTTATAATTTTACTTTAATGAATCTAACTAACTAGTTTTTGGAATGTACATATTACATTTTGTATGTAGTTAGATTGATGGTTTATGTTATGAAGTTGTGCACGTATTGATGGTTATTTACTTTTTTGTATCTAACTAGTTGTTGAGTTGTACGGTGATTACATTTTCTATCTAGTTATATCTTATGGTTTATGTGATTACGATGTCTACCCATTTGATGGTTTATTATATATATTTGATGGTTATTGGTATGCGTAAGTGAAGAATTATTTGTTGCTTTTGGTTTATAACATGTACAATTATATATATTTAAAAGAACATGGGATTTTGCAATTTTTTTTTAAAATGTCATTGGTGACAGACAATTTTTTTAACCCATTACCGAAGGACCTGACCTTTTGATATTTGCTAACTAGACTCATTGATATGCCAAATCAGGTCGGGTACACAGTATAGCATACATCAAACTTTCAATTTCTTATGCATATTGCATGTCTAGTGGCCTATGTCTCTTTTCCGGACACTTGTGTTGTGTTAATCTTTTTTCCATCACCAATGGGGTCAGCCGGACAACAATTCTGCATTCCAAAATAATTAAGTACTTTATGCAAATACCTTTCTTGATTTAGGCTCAATGTTCTAGATTTTATTTCATGTATGATTTGTATTCCTAAAATGTAATACTCGGTAAATAAAAAATAAAATGTGCAAGTAAGGTTTAAAATATTTAATTGAGTTTTCATCTATTTAGGTCAAATTGTTGTTAATTTACTTGGATTATAATAAGTAAATTATTACATTAATTTGGGTCCTTAAACTAATTGAGTCTAATTTGTATTTGTGTAATTTTTAAATACTATTAAAATTAGAAAAATTAATAAAATATATTAATTAATAAATAAATAACCAAAACCTAATCATACTTATGATAAGTCTGATACAAACTTGTTATTGGGAACAAACGAAGCAACAGAGGCGACATAAGAGAAAATAAATTAATAGAGGAATCCCTACTACTTCATCTCTTTTCTAGGAAGGTTAAGGCATGTAAGTATGATTTACTTATTAGATTATTATGTTAAAATCTCCCTTAATTGGTGTAGATGTTACTATTTTATGATATGTATTTAATTGATGTATACATAGTGGTTGATTACGTAGATTGATGATGTAATCTTCGTATGAAATCTTGTATTTATGATCATTGAGATGGTAATGTAAAAATGAAAAAAAAAAAGATTTAAGTGTCGCAATGTGGCATTGTAATTGTGAATGATTTCCTGCATAATAAGGATATGTACATGATATAGAGTATATTTGTTGTACAATACTTTAGGTCTTATTCCCCACAATCGTTAAATTATATATATGATACATTTATGGAATGGAATTTCATAATAGAAGATATATTATTATAATATTATGCAACTCAACTGCTACTTATACATATATAAGAACATATTTTATTTGAACTACTGATTACTTAAATATATAGTGGAGAATTATTTCATAAATTCAAAACTTCTTCCTTTTATAATAAAAGAATAGTTTAATAGTTGCTTACATATTTGTATATTACTACATCCGTCCCATAATAAGTGTTTTTTTATCTTAAATCACACATACCAATACACAAGTTAAAATGACAAAAATACCCTTAATATATTTTCTTTGAAGTTGAAGAGTTAATGAGTGTCATTTAATTGTAGTGATTGAAAGATGCAATAAATACCATTGAATGCATAAGGGCATATATGAGAAAATATTATAAAAATTGTATTGAAGTTCTAACACATCACTTATTTTGGAAAAAAATATTAAGCCTAAAAAAGCACTTATTGTGGGACGGAGGTAGTAATTTATAATAATTTTATAGCAGAAGCTTTAAATTAAACAAGGAATGTGGAGTTAATATAATATTATAAAGGGCAATATGGCCATACACAGTTGTATATGTTTTATTTGTGCATACTCTGTTAAAATTACGTCGTTTTGGAAGATTTATTTTTTTTAAAAAAACAATTTCTTTCCACCCAAATCAAAAATTAAAAACAAATTATATGTCAAAACAACGTAGTTTTGGTAGACTGTGCACAAATAAAATATACACAGCTGAGTATGATCATTATTCCCTATTATAAAATTGAATTACACTATAGTAAAATCTATCTCTTAATTATAGAATGTACATAATATTATTACATTAAAATGGTCAATTTATAAAAATATAAATTTTGTAAGTTATTAATCTAATTTACAGTATTATATATGGATCAGATTGAGGAGGTCTAGTGGTGTGATATTTGAGTTCAATGAATTATTTCGGTATTATATTCAGGTACGGATTTCATACTCTTTAAGCGATATTCTTTTTAATTTTGATTTGTTCGTTTTGCTTTTCATTTAGAAGTTAGTTATTATTTCACATGATTGTTCCTTCTCAAATTCGTGTAAATGTTTCGTTTTGACATCGATACTTAAAACTCATATTTTTACTCTTTGAACTAGTTTATCATGTGTAGTATTTATTTCGATCTTTGTAAAAAAGTAAATATTAATATATTTTTGGAGACTTGTGTTGATGATTCGTTCGATTTAACATGTACGTATTAAAACCCTTTTGTGTTAGTATTGTGTTCCATGTATTGTGACATGAGATTTTGTTAAAATATACCGTAGGGTATACCTTGGCTATAAAACCACCTGTAGTGGGTACCACATGTATGTCCTCTTGGTGTTGGTAAAATACGAATAAAATATAGGATTCAACTATCAAATAAAAGAAAGGCAGAAATAAAACTTATCGATTTAGAGCGAATTATGTTGAGCAGAGGCGTGCAGTGCACTGTCCTTAAGTAGAAATTTCTCCCCTCGGAGAACTTTTCTCGATGCCAAGGTCACTGACGAAATCCTACTCCAGGATTCAACGGCTCTTCACCCAACTAATCAGCACTTAAAATAGTTGAGTGATCCAGGAACAACTTCTATTTTTTCCTTACTCAAACTCAAAAATTGTACCATATATATATATATATATATATATATATATATATATATATATATATATATATATATATATATATATATATATGAGGACACCTTTTAGTATGTGGAAGGCAACAATCCTTTTTTTAGTATGAGAATGACTGTAGCAATATATATATATCTATATAGAGATAGATATATTCCAATAAAAGTAGTAGCATCACATTACAAAGTGAGCTCAGCCTTTTATAGAAAAGAATTGCAACGGTAATATCACATCAACGTTAACAAGTCATAATACTCTCCCCAAGAATAGGCCTATTAATTTGTTTAGAACAGTTACAAAACTCCATAAATATATTAATTGTAACTCATTTAATTTACACATTAAACTCTTTTAATGATACATCACCAAAATATATGAATATATTTATTTTTATTTAATGTTGTAATATATATTTTGTATAAAATACAACAATCCCCCACATATTACAAAGTAAAATATAAAAATTAGATAAACGAATAAGGAATATAAGAATACAGCGCGTTAACACAGGT
This sequence comes from Panax notoginseng, assembly GCA_016801055.1. Taxonomy (NCBI): domain Eukaryota; kingdom Viridiplantae; phylum Streptophyta; class Magnoliopsida; order Apiales; family Araliaceae; genus Panax; species Panax notoginseng. The sequence continues at coordinate 245,224,802 of CM029012.1, forward strand.
GTCTTTTGGACTATGAACCAAAGTATAGAGTAAATAGAACTTGATTCACAGGGATTTGGTGAAATGAAAATTTCTATGAACCTTCTTCCTTATTATGAATCAGTAATTATATTACTCACATTACAAACTTTAATAGAAGTTGTTCTACGCGATTTGGCACATTTTGGCCTTGTGTCATACCTGGAATTCATGAGCGCTCTAGAAAACTTATCTTGTTTTCATAAGAGGCGGCCCCACCTCTACACTCATATAGGTGTTTCCATTAAATGTGTTCTACAGTTAAACACATTATCCAATAGGACTATGGAAAACATTAAGAGTATATAACTCAACCTCTAACACTGTGGAATTACACTATCCTACACCATAGGGATGAACTTAAATATGTATAAAATGGATTGTGTCTCAACCAATCAACCAATGACTTGTTGTTACCTATATGAATCTACTTCCTGGGATTACCATTCAAATAGGTTGGGTTACCATCACTGTTGATTTCTGTAATAGACAGTAGTCACATCCCCCTCGATGTATTGCTCAGTAACCTCTTGCTTAGTGGCTTTGTTAGAGGACCGCAAGATTTAACTCCGATCTTACAAAGTTAAGGGATATAATCGCATCACATAACAGCTGTCTCACAATATTATGTCTTAGACGTATATGCATACTCTTGCCATTATAACTCTTATTTTTAGCTCTGCCTATAGCAGCTTGACAATCACAATGTAGAGACACAGATGGAACTGGTCCCGTCCACAAAGGAATATTTTCCAAAAGATTTCTGAGCCACTCTGCTTCAGAACCTACCTTCTCTAAGGCAATAAACTCAGACTGCACAGTAGAGCGAGCTATACAAGTCTGTTTAGTAGACTTTTAAGTAGCTGCTCCTCCTCCTAAGGTAAATATGTAGCCACTCGTGGATTTGATTTCATTGGAATCAGAGATCCAATTGGCATCACTATAGCCCTTAAGAACTGCAGGATTACCGCAGTAATACAAATCAAATCCAATAGTACCTCGCATACTTGAGTATTCTACATAAATCAGTCCAATGATCCTTATTAGGATTATGAGTGTATCTGATGAGTTTATTAACTGCATATGATATATCAGAGGGATAAATATTTAACTAATTTACAAACTTTATTCTCATTGCCTAAGGAAATAAATCCCTCAGGTTGGTCCATATAACTCTCCTCTTCTAACTCTCCATTAAGAAGCACAGTTTTAACATCCATTTGATGAATTATTAAATTTTTAATAGCGGCAAGAGAAATTAAAACTCTAATGGATGATGTTCTTGCAACCGGTGAATAAGTCTCAAAAAAGTCAAGGTCTTGCTTTTGTTTATAACCTTTAGCAACAAGCCTAGCCTTAAATTTATCAATTGATCCGTCAGATTTTAATTTACTTTTAAAAATCCATTTACAACTAATAGTTTTAGAACCAGGAGGAAGGTCCACTAATTCTCAATTGTGATTAGCCATAATAGACTCAATCTCACTATTTATGGCTTCTCTCCAAAAAGGAGCATCGGGAGAAGAAATTGCATCTCTAAAGGTTAATGGGTCATTATCTAAGAGGAACGTAAAAAAGTCATCTCCCATATTAGTGGGTTTTCTAGTACGCTTACTCCTCCTTTGTTCAATTTCAGATTCCTCAATTGGAACTATATGAGAGCTCGTAGGAAGCTCTGCTACTGGTCGATCCACTTTAGATTTCAAAGAAAAAATATTTTCAAAGAAATCAACATTTTTTGACTCAATGATTATATTATGATCTAATACATCACTTTTCAAAACAAAAAATCTATAAGCAATACTATGTTCAGCATAACCAATAAACAAACAATCAGCAGTTTTAGAACCAATTTTCCTTTTTTTAGGGTCGAGTAACATTACCTTAGCAAGACATCCCCACACTTTAAGATATTTCAAGTTAGGTAAATGATTTTCCCAAAGCTCATAAGGTGTTTTTCCAATTTTCTTATAAATGATTCTATTTTGTAGGTGACAAGTAGAGAGAAGAGCTTCCCCCCACAAATTCGGTGGAGCCCCAGAACTTACTAATATAGCATTCATCATTTCTTTTAGTGTTCTATTCTTTCTTTTAGCAACCCCATTAGATTCTGGAGAATGGAGAGGTGTTACCTCATGTATATTGCTAATTTTCCTAATGTTAATTCTTATGATAGTGAAGGAAAGTTGGCAACAGATCTCATGATCTGCTATGCTAAGGACACTTCTAGTATTTTCTATTTAAAAGACCTATCATATTATTGTTATTTATACCACATTTCCATTCAAGGCATTAAAAGTAACATACTCCCTCTGTCCCGGAAAAAAAGAGTGCTACTACTTTGTTGACTTTCTTTTTTAAAAAATACATACCAAGGTTTGAATAGGGCACAATTAGATATAATTCATTTTTTTAATGATTTATTTTCAAATTTTAACAAGCATAAATCTTTTAATGGGAAAAGATTATGAAAAAGCGAGTAAAATTGCAATCCTTAATAATTGTAAAAAAAAATTCAGGAAAAAGTCAAAAACAATTCAACCACTTTTAGATCAACAATAATCAGAACGACTTGTACAATTATAAATGCAGGCACATAAACTTTTTTTTTTCTCTAGTCCATCATTAAATAATTTTGTTCTCATTTCCACCTTCACTATGTTTTAGAAACAACAAGTACTACTCACTTTACAAGTTCTTTTCTAAGTTCGAACTTGTTTTCTTAACAAATATATCAACATATAAGAATCCATAATTTCTACTTAAGATTGTTGGTAAAATACGAATAAAATATAGGATTCAACTATCAAATAAAAGAAAGGCAGAAATAAAATTTATCGGTTTAGAGCGAATTATTTTGAGCAGAGGCGTGCAGTGCACTGTCCTTAAGTAAAAATTTCATCCCTCGAAGAACTTTTCTCGATGCTAAGGTCACTGACGAAATCCTACTCTAGGATTCAACGGCTCTTCACCCAACTAATCAGCACTTAAAATAGTTGAATGACCCATGAATAACTTCTATTTTTCCTTACTCAAACTCAAAAATTGTACCACACACACACACACACACACACACACACACACACACACACACACACACACACATATATATATATATATATATATATATATGGGGTTCCATCCACAGCAACCGGTTGCTGTGGAGCAACCCATTTTTTGGCTTGTTGAAATTTCGGCTAGAGCAAAAAATAATAATAATAATTTCAACAGGCCAAAAAGGGGTTGCTCCACAGCAACCGATTGTTGTGGATGGAACCCCTATATATATATATATGAGAATGACTAGAAATATATATATCTATATAAAGATAGATATGTTCCAATAAAAGTAGTAGCATCACATTACAAAGTGAGCTCAGCCTTTTATAGAAAAGAATTGCAACGGTAATATCACATCAACGTTAACAAGTCATAATACTCTCCCCAAGAATAGGCCTATTAATTTGTTTAGAACAGTTACAAAACTCCATAAATATATTAATTATAACTCATTTAATTTACATATTAAACTCTTTTAATGATACATCACCAAAATATATGAATATATTTATTTTTATTTAACTTTGTAATATATATTTTGTATAAAATATAACACTTGGCACCGAGGCATGACACGTTCCCTGACTGTGTGATCAGTCCACAACATCTTCGTTTTGTGCTCTTATAGGAGTAGGCCATTTAGTGAATATTAATTTGTTGTGGGAGGCGTATGGGTCGACCTAATATTTGATTTGATTTGATTCGTTTGGTGAATTAGTGACGTTTGTGTCGTGCGTATTATCGGGTTTGATTTGTATACATCATGGTACCGATGTATTTTGTTAGCCTTTGATTATTTGTATTTGAGCTCAGTATGAAATTATTACCTTATAAACATTTGATATAACCTTATTTTGTTTGAAATTCTTTTAACTATAGTTGTCAATTCGACGGTGTTAATCAATTGTATCTTGTCTCACTAGTTTCGATATATTCATAATTAGTTCATATTTGTATTTGTTCGTTCATTCAGCTCTTTTGATACATTTATATATTATTTTATATATGTGTGTCTTTATATCCATACAATGTAGTTGGCTCACGCTGTATTCTTTTTTCGGTAGGTAATCAAGGGTGATAAAGATTTGTGGGATGAGAGCTACATTTGATTGAATAGGTTTATTTGATTTTTGGTTTTGATTATTGTGCCAATTTTTTGAGAATTATATTTAATTCAACATTGATGGATTATCAACTATTAAATATTTTGAAGTTATTAGTGTTCTGTTTACTTATTTTGAGATTTGTTACGTGACCTCCCTTTCCTATTTGGGAAAAAGGGGTGTTACAGATTGTATGCGTATAAGGAATTAAGTTACTACTAATAGTACATTCAGTCATGACCTTTTTGTTGAGTCTGTTGTGGACTAAGATGACCTAAGAAAATATTATTGGGTCAGTGGTGAAAGGCCTTATTTGGATGGATTTGATTCGATTCGGATTTGGAATTTAACCCAAGATTTGTTCCGGACTCGGGATTTGACACGGTTGTTTCATATATGGTATCGGAGCTAACTCTCAAAAGCTCAGGTCGGGTTATCCGATCAGGGTTTCCGGAGGTGGGAATACGAAGTCTGGTGGTATTATCCCACAATGGAGAGAGAGAGGTCCGAAGGTGGGGACACGAAGTCATCCAGTATTATCCCATAATGGCTAGAGAGGCAAAGATATCGTGCGTGTGATCTGTCCCCGTCAAAAATTTAAGTTGGGGAGTTCGTATGTGTATAATTAAAGAATTAAGTTCTACCAATAGTACCTTCTGTGACGTCCCCAAAATTAGTCCACACAACCCATTCTGAGTCACCAAATACATGGTACAGAATTTAAATACAAACTTTATTTATACAACTATTAATTGTCGTGTCAAATACGACAAAACATAAGTTGTGAGTTTCAATACAAATATTATCTTGTAGACAATATCCAAACTCAAATAAATTCCTCTTTACAATTATTGTCACAATATTTTACAAAATAGTGAGGACTACTATAATAATCATCTTGAACCATTACTCCACTCCCCGACTAGTCTCAGCTACATTCTCGTCTCCTGAGAAGAATAATGGAATCAAACAGAAAATGATGAGCTCAACTAGCCCAGTAAAGAATATTATGACTAAGATAATGTAGAACAAATTATCCTTAGTCCTTAACAGGGAAAATCTGATAGAATGCAATGGACAACAAGTTTTAGATCAACAACTGCAGTGAAAATAACAATCCATTAGAAGAGTCAAGTAGAGCAAGATGTCTATTATCTTCTATGATTTAAAAGTTCATCATCAATATTTTATCCATATAATATCAATCAATAATTATTTCTAATCAACGAATTATCTATGCACTACGGGCCAAAGATAATCGTTTGCATCACCAGTGGTTATGATCATGCCAAACACCTGTCCATCTATGCACTACGGGCTAAAGAGGACTTTCACCATAAAACTTTATCTGTAATATTAAAGGTTATGATTATACCAATACACAATTCCTGGTTATAATCATACCAATTAACAATCTATCCTTGTACTATGGGTCAAAGATGACTTTCAACACAATATAAACATGAGGATGATGACATTGATATAAAGAATCAATCAAGTGAGATAAAGGATAAATGTAAGATCCCAACTTTTATGAATAAAGATTATTTTTCTCGAAATATATTTTTAAATATTATAGTGTGGATTTGATATAATGTTATAGTTGTGGGTAATATTTATAAATTTTGCAAAGTTAGCAAGTTGTTATAAAATATTTGATTGATCGGGGAATATTCATTTTAACAGGGAATATTCGTACGAAGATACAATCATTGGTGGAACCCACAACGGAAGTATTGTCGTAGTTAGAAAATAACAGAAATATCTTTTTATAAACATAATGGCGAAAGTGTTATCATTAAACTGTTAAAATACCCAGTTGTAAAGGTACAGTAATACGTATGGTAGCATAGTAGCACACGATATTGTGCAATATCTTTGATTATTAATGCTTACGTGAGAAGTCACTCAGTTATACTCAATTATTACTACAGTAATTGCTGCATAATATCTCTCATATTATTAATTTAATTATTGTCATAGTATCATCAATATAATATTTTTTTATTATTAAATTAATAATTGAGATGACAAAGTTATTCATATTATTATTTGTATTATTGACGATGTCTAAAAAGTTCTATCGAGGAAAGGGGTTTGGTCACCTAATTGCGAGCCAATAGGGAGAAATCCTTATCGGAAAGTCCCCTCTTTCCTTGGAATGATCTGGTTGTTAAATATTGTGAGTTATAATATTAATGATGAATAATTCGTATTGACTAAAGATGAAATTATTGATAAAAATATTTCCATTGTGTTGAGATTATTTGTGTTAGTGGAAATTGATATTTATTTTGATAATAATTGATTTCTGGATGTTAAATTGACCAAACGGGTAATTAATCGGATAAATGAGCAATTAATTGCTATTAATTCACATGCAAATTACTGTTGGTTCACATGTGTGGAACTATTGATTCACATGCATGTACTATTAGGGGAGGTGGTGCAAGATTGATAATACTTGCAGGACTAAATTAAAAATAGAGGTATAGATGAAGGTATTATACTGTAATAATTTGAGCTCCTAATCGTGCAATTATCAAAATTATGTTTTCTTATAAATAGAAGCTCATTCTTATTTCATTCTCACCAATTCACTAAGACTCACAAGAGCATTTATAGAAAGAGAAGCTATAGAGAGGAAGAAGAAGAATATTCTGCTACTTCAGTATTCCAATATCCATTCTTCTTCTAAGGTAAGAGATATTATGTTTGTTCAATATTCATATGAAATAATATTTTCTTTCATACTATGTAGTATTTAAGTAATATTATTTCGTCTCGTATTCCTGATTATACCCTCATTTTGTTAAAGTATTACTTTTATACTCCGTAAAATTAATAGAATATCCTTAAAATTTGCGCTTCATTTAGTATCGTTTTACAAGGATATTTTTCTGCATATTATTGTTAAATTTTAAGCTTTTCATGTCGGAGTACTATTCATTTATACGGTACTATTCATAAAGTACTATTCACAGATACTATTCACAAAGTACTATTCACGAAGTACTATATTCACGAGTACTATTCACGGGATACTATTCATGAAATACTATTCACGGGATACTATTCACTCGGGTACTATTCACCTAGAGTACTATTCATGACAAAATTTGATTTCTTTTCGGTCTATATCATTTTTGATACAATATTATTCTTGAATTTTACTCCACAAAGTAGTATCATGTTGACAATTTGGACATTATTGAGTTCTGGATAAATTAAATTATAAATCTTTAAAAATTTATCCTTTGCTTTCTTTTAATTAAATTTTTATATCATTGTCATCATCTTCATACTTATATTGTGATGAAAGTCATCTTTGGCCGTAGTGCATAGATGGAATGTTGATTGGTATGATTATGACCAGGGATCATTCGGTATAATCATGACCCGTAATGTTACAAATGATGTGGTAAAAGTCATCATTGGCCCGTAGTGCATTGATGGACAGTTACTGGTATGATCATGACCATTGATAATTATACGAATATCCTTGGCCCGTAGTGCATGGATATTTCGTGGACGTGATACTAATGAATATCCTTGGCCGTAGTGTAGGGATGATTTGATGATGTGGATTATTTATTAAGCTGAGTCTCATTGATAAAATTGATGATAAACTTTTTAAATCATAGAAGATAGTAGATATCATGATCTTCTTGACTATTCTAATGGATTGCTTGTTCCGCTGCAGTTAAACTTGATGTTTATTATATTTTATTAGTTTAACATTGTTGAAGGCTAACGATAATTTATTTTGCATTATCTTATCATAATATTTCTTACTGGGCTAGTTGAGCTCACACTTTTACTTTTATTATGCTTTTCAGGAAATGAGAACATAGCCGGGACTAGTCGGGGAATGGAGTGACGATCCGAGATGGTTGTTTTAGTAGTCCTCACTATTCAGTGTGATAATAAATGTAATGAGGATTGAATTTGAGTTTGGATATTATCTATGAGACAATATTCGTGTAAAAACTCTCAGCTCATGTTGTATAATTAAGTTTGTATTTGTATTCAGTACCATATATTTGGCGACTCAAGATGGGTGATGTATACCTATTTTGGGGGCGTCACAGTTGGTATCTAAGCTTATGGATATGATTCCTGAGGATCCTGACTGAGATGTGAGACTAGAACTAGGAAGGGAGAGTTAGGTAATTCCTTCACTAGTATGACCTACCTAAGTTTATTTGTTATTTAATTGGTCGGTCAGAGTATAGGAAAAATATGTGGCATGTCAATTAACCCTTGTTTTGTGACAGTGTTTGAAATGAAATTTGAAAATGTTGAGATAAGCAATGATGTACATGAGACCGTTGAGTCACCAATGATCAATACCCAGGATAATGTGCATCGGAAGACAATAATCCTCAGGTAAACAACAACATCGTCCAGATGATGAACGATGGGATGTTCAAAGGCTTTACGCAATTTATACAACATCAGGCGAGAGAGACTCATGTTCAAAATGCAGGTGGAAACACTGGCAACTCTCGGATGGTCACTGCTAAGAAGTTTAAGGAGCTGGGACCACCAAAGTTTTTAGGAAAGCCAGAACCACTTAAGGCAGAAACATGGACAAAGCAGATCACCAAGATATTTGATGTCTTGGGATGCTCTGAGGAGCAAAAAGTTCCCTTTGCCACCTTCATATTGAGAGGAGAGGCAGATTACTGGTGGGGATTAGTAAAACGTACTCAGCCTGCCGCACTCAAGATGTCTTGGGAGAAGTTCCAAGAACTGTTCAACGATTAGTACTTTTCCGAAAGTATTCGTCACATGAAGGGGGTATAATTCATCAAGTTGGAGCAAAACAATATGACCGTGTCACAGTACGAGGCTAAGTTTGTCGAGTTGTCCCGGTTTGTATCCCATTTGGTTGATAATGAGGAGAGAATGACACGGATATTTCTAAGAGGTTTGAAACCCGAGATATGTCAATACCTCATTTCTCACAAACTTTGTTTGTATTCAGATGTTGTAAATATGGCTCAATTATTAGAGCGCGATAATGAGTCAACCCAACCAAGAGAGAGCAGCCGACAAAACGATAATACCAGTGGTAGCAGTCATCGAAGCGGTGACAACAAATGTGAAGGGAATCAACATGCCAGAAATGGTAACCACTTCGGTGGTAATCATGGCCAAGACAATAAAAGTTGAAATTTCAAGAAGATGAGATTCAATAATGATGGAAAGATAGTAGCACCAACACCTGTTTTCAAGGAAGGAGAACGACCACAGATCGTATGCATCAAATGCGGAGGGGAGGGGCACATCAGTCCAAACTGCACGATGCAGTTCGAAGCGTGTTACAATTGTGGAAGAGAAGGTCACCTAACCCGATTTTGTCGTGCAGCAAAGTCAAGTTCAGCTAGGATGAAGGCACCAAAGGCCATCCCAGACATGACAAAATCGGTAGTTCAAGGGAGAGCATTTATCGTGACCTCCCAAAAAGCGAAGAACCCGAACGATATTATCACGGGTAAGCTAATCATAAACTCTTGCGAAGTCTATACCTTATTTGATACCGGTTCTACCCATTCTTTTATTTCTCCTACTTGCGCTCAACGTTTAAATTTAATTCCAGAGAAATTAGACTTTGACTTTTCTGTCGAAACTCTGTTGGGAGAAATCTTCATTACATTCACTGTTTATAAGTCTCGTTTGATTCAAATTGGTAACCGCACGTTACTTATCGATCATATCTCTTTGAAAATACTTGCATTCGATATGATTTTAGGGATTGATTGGTTAACTACTCATCATACAAAAATTGATTATTTTCGTAAGGTTGTTAGCTTTCATATTTCTAACCAACCTATTATTCGAATTTAAGCAACCAAACTACTAAAGTCAATCACTGTCATATCAAGCCATAAAGCTATTCATTTATTAAAAAACGGATGTCAAACTTTCTTAGCCCATGTCACAGATTTAAATAAAAATACGTCAGATTTGAATGATATTTCTATTGTTAATAAATTTTCTGATGTATTCCCTGAAGAACTTTCTGGCCTACCCCCAGAGCGTGAAATCAAATTTTGTATCGACCTTGAACCCTGTACAAAATCCATTTCTAAAGCCCAATATCAAATGACTCTTATTAAACTTCAGGAGTTAAAAACCCAACTGTAGGAGTTGTTAGACATCAGTTTCATTTGTCCTAGTATGTCTCCTTGAGGTGCTCCTGTTCTATTCGTAAAGAAGAAAGATGGAAGTATACGACTTTGTATTGATTATCGGGAGTTGAATCATGTCACCATCAAAAATAGGAACCTATTGCCTCACATTGATAACCTGTTTGACCAGTTGCAAGGCGCCAAATTCTTTTTAAAGATTGATCTTTGTTCCGAATATCATCAGTTAAAGATTAAAAATGATGACATTCTAAAGACTGCTTTTAGAACTCAGTACGGACATTACGAATTTTTAGTCATGTCTTTTGGATTGACTAATGCTCCTGCTGCCTTCATGGATATGATGAATCGAGTATTCAAAGAATATTTGGATCATTTTGTGGTTGTCTTTATTGATGACATCCTCATATACTCTAAGAACCATGAAGATCATGAGCAACACTTGAGGCTGATACTCTAAAAGCTTCATGAAAATAAGCTATACGCCAAGTTGAAGAAATACGAGTTCTGGCTTGAGGAAGTAACATTCCTTGGGCACGTGATAACAAATCATGGAATATCTGTTGACCCAACGAATATTGAAGCACTTCAAAGCTAGGAGCAACCTAAGTCAATGACTGAAGTATGTAGCTTTCTAGGCTTAGCTAGTTATTATCGGAGATTCGTGGAAGGATTTTCTCGAATTGCTACTCCGTTAACTCAGCTAACTCGAAAAGATACAAAATTCGGTTGGAGCGAGGAATGTGAGAAGAGTTTTTAAGAACTCAAGAGGAGACTCATTTCAGCACCTGTTCTGACAATACCATCTGGTTCAGAGGGATTAGTCATATACAGCGATGCTTCAAGTAAAGGTTTAGGATGTGTTCTCATGCAACATGAAAAAGTCATAGCCTATGCCTCTCGACAACTCAAAGAATATTTGAGGAATTATCCTACTCATGATCTAGAGTTGGCAGCTGTCATTTTCGTACTAAAGATCTGGAGGCATTACCTGTATGGGGAGAAAGTGGAGATCTATACGGATCATAAAAGCCTCAAATATTTCTTCACCCAAAAGGAACTCAACATGTGACAACGATGTTGGCTCGAGTTGTTGAAAGATTACAATCATACCATTCAATACCATCCTGGAAAAGCGAACGTAGTAGCTGATGTGTTGAGTACAAGATCATATGTGGGTACGAGTGTAATATTGTCAACGCAAAGACCCATTTTGTATGACTTAAAAAGGATGGAGATAGAGATAAATACTCCAGGGACCCACATGATTATGTCAAATATACGAGTAGAATCGACTTTAATCGATAAAGTTAAAGCTGTTCAAGCTACAGACCTAGAACTGATGCGTATGAAGAAGAAAGTGCAAGAATGTGCTATTCTAGAAGCAAGAGTCGGTGAAGAAGGAATACTTCGAGTCAACTCCAGACTTTGTGTTCCTAATGACCCTGATTTAAAGTATAAAATCATGATGAAGGCGCACAACAAACCGTTTGCAGTCCATCCTGGGAGTACCAAAATATTTCGTGATCTTCGACATATATTTTGGTGGAGCAATATGAAGAGTGAGATCGCAGAGTTTATCTCAAGGTGTTTAACTTGTCAACGAGTCAAGGTAGAGCATCAAGTGCCAAAAGGTCCATTGCAACCACTTGAAATTCCAGAATGGAAGTGGGAGCACATTACCATGGATTTCGTTACTGGTCTTCCCAAGGTTTCTCAAGGCATAGATGCGATTTAGGTCATTGTAGATAGATTGACCAAGTCTACTCATTTCTTACCTATATAAGAAACTTATTCACTTTAACGTCTTGCTCGTATATACATAAATGAGATTGTAAGACTGAATGATATGCTAGTATCCATAGTTTCTGATCGAGACCCAAAATTCACTTCACGATTTTGGGTTAGTTTGCAAAAAGCTATGGACACGAATTTACGATTTAGTTCGGCATATCATCCTCAAACGGACGGGCAGTCGAAGATGACTATTCAAACTCTTGAAGATCTATTAAGACTCTGTGTCCTAGATTTCAAAGGAAGTTGGGATAAGTTCTTGCCAATGGTGGAATTCTCCTATAACAACAGTTATCAAGCAAGTATCGGCATGACTCCATTTGAGGCATTGTATGGACGCAAGTGTCGTTCTCCAGTATACTGGGATGAGGTGGGTGAAGTAAGATTGTTGGGTTCAAAATTGGTACGTATGACTACGGAGAAGATTCAAATGATCCGGCAACGTATAAAAACCTCACAAGGTCGACAAAAGAGTTATGTTGATCTTCATTGAAAGGACGTGAAATTCAATGTTGGAAATCATGTGTTGTTGTGTGTTGCTCCATGAAAAGGAGTTACAAGATTTGGAAAAAGAGGAAAGCTCAATCCTCGATTCATTGGGCCATTCGAAATCCTCGATCAAGTAGGAACTGTAGCTTATAGACTCGCCTTACCACCAAGTATGTCTCGTGTTCATAACATTTTTCACATATCTATGTTACATAAATATGTGAAAGACCCGAACCACATTATTGAATTAGAATCAGATGAAATAGCAGAAGATTTAACGTATGAAGAGGTACATGTTAAAATCTTGGATAAGAAGGATCATATTCTACGCTCCAAGGTTATACCTAAAGTCAAAGTTTTGTGGAGAAACCATGATGTTGAGGAAATGACCTGGGAGTTAGAATCTGAAATAAAGTCAATGTATCCTCACCTCTTCGACATACCAGGTACGTATCCTAATTTCGAGGTCGAAATTTCATAAGAAGGGGAGGTTGTAAGACCCCAACTTTTATGAATAAAGATTATTTTTTTCGAAATATATTTTTGAATATTATGGTGTGGATTTGATATAGTGTTATAGTTGTGGGTAATATTTATTAATTTTGTAAAGTAAGCAAGTTGTTATAAAATATTCGATTGGTCGGGGAATATTCGTTTTAATAGGGAATATTCGTACGACGGCAAAATCATTGGTGGACCGCACAACGGAAGTATTGTCGTAGTTAGAAAATGATAGAAATATCTTTTTATAAACATAACGGCGATAGTGTTACCGTTAAACTGTTAAAATACCTGGTGGTAAAAGTACAGTAATACGCATGGTTGCATAGCACACGGTATTGTGCAGTATCTTTGCTTATTGATGCTTACGTGAGAAGTCACTCAGTTATACTCAATTATTGCTATAGTAATTACTGCATAATATCTGTCATATTATTGATTCAATTATTGTCATAGTATCATCTGCATAATATTTTTTTATTATTAAATCAATAATTGAGACGACAAAGTTATTCATATTATTATTTGCATTATTGACGATGTCTAAAAAGTTATGTCGAGGTAAGGGGTTTGGTCACCTAATTGCGAGCCAATAGGGAGAAATCGTTATCGGAAAGCCCCCTCTTTCCTGGGAATGATCTAGTTGTTAAATATTGTGAGTTATAATATTAATGATGAATAAGTTCGTGTTGATTAAAGATGAAATTGTTGATAAAAATATTTTCATTGTGTTGGGATTATTTGTGTTGGTGGAAATTGACATTTATTTCGATAATAATTGATTTCTGGATGTTAAATTGACCAAACAGGTAATTAATCGGATAAATGAGCAATTAATTGCTATTAGTTCACATGCAAATTACTGTTGGTTCACATGTATGGAACTATTGATTCACATGCATGTACTATTAGAGGAGGTGATGCAAGATTGATAATACTTGCAGGACTAAATTAAAAATAGAGGTATAGATGAAGGTACTATACTATAATAATTTGAGCCCCTAATCGTGCAATTATTGAAACTATGTTTTCCTATAAATATAAGCTCATTCTTCTTTCATTCTCACCAATTCACTAAGACTCACAAGAGCATTTATAGAGAGAGAAGCTATAGAGAGAAAGAAGAAGAATATTCTACTACTTCAGTATTCCAGTATCCAGTCTTTTTCTAAGGTATGAGATATTATTTTTGTTCAATATTCATATGAAATAATATTTTCTTCCATACTCTGTAGTATGTAAGTAATATTATTTCATCTCGTATTCCTAATTATACCCTCATTTTGTTAAAGTATTGCTTCTATACTCCGTGAAATTAGTAGAATATCCTTGAAATTTACGCTTCATCTAGTATCGTTTCACAAGGATATTTTTCTGCACATTCTTGTTAAATTTTAAGCTTTTCATGTCGAAGTAATGTTCATGGGTACTATTCATTTATACGGTACTATTTATAAAATACTATTCATGAGTACTATTCACAAAGTACTATATTCACGAGTACTATTCACAAAGTACTATTCACGGAGTACTATTCACTCAAATACTATTCACCCAAAGTATTATTCATGATAAAAATTAATTTTTTTTTTGTCTAAATCATTTTTGATATAATATTATTCTTGAATTTTACTCCACAAAGCAGTATCATGTTGGCAATTTGGACATTATTGAGTTCTGGATAAATTAAATTATAAATCTTTAAAAATTTATCATTTGCTTTCTTTCAATTAAATTCTTATATCATTGTCATCATCCTCATGCTTATATTGTGATGAAAGTCATCTTTGGCCGTAGTGCATAGATGGACTGTTAATTGGTATGATTATGATCAAGGATCATTTGGTATAATCATAACCCGTAATATTACAAATGATGTGGAAAAAGTCCTCATTGGCCCATAGTGCATTGATGGACAGTTGCTGATATGATCATGACCATTGATGATGACACGAATATCCTTGGCTCGTAGTGCATGGATAATTCGTGGACGTGATACTAATGAATATTTTTGGCCGTAGTGCAGGGATGATTCGATAATGTGGATTATTTATTAAGCTGAGTCTCATCGATAAAATTGATGATAAACTTTTTAAATCATAGAAGATAGTAGATATCATGCTCAACTTGACTCTTCTAATGTATTACTTGTTCCGCTGCAGTTAAACTTGATGTTTATTATATTTTATCAGTTTAACACTGTTGAAGGCTAACGATAATTTATTCTGTATTATCTTAGTCATAATATTTCTTCTAGGCTAGTTGAGCTCACCCTTTTGCTTTCATTGTGCTCTTCAGGAAATGAGAACGTAGTTGGGACTAGTCTGGGAATAGAGTGACGGTCCGAGATAGTTGTTTTAGTAGTTCTCACTATTTAGTGTGATAATAAATGTAATGATAATTGAATTTGAGTTTGGATATTGTCTATGAGACAATATTCGTGTAAAAACTCTCAGCTCATGTTGTATAATTAAGTTTGTATTTATATTCAGTATCATGTATTTGGCGACTCAAGATGGATGATGTATACCTATTTTGGGCGCTTCACAATAAATATTAGAGATTTATAATTCAATTTATCTAGAGTTTAAGAATGTCCAAATTGTCAACATGATAACTAATCGTGGAGTAAAATTCAAGAATTATATTCATGTATCAAAAATAATTTGCCCATAAAAAAAATATTAAATTCTGTTGTAAACAGTACTCATGATTATCGTATAAATAGTACTCATGAATAGTACCGTATGAATAGTAGCCATGAATAGTACCCTGACATAAAAAGATTAAAATTTAATAAGAGAGTTCATACCAATATTTCAGTGAAATGATATTAGATGAAGCGCAAACCTTAAGAAATTTCTAATCATTTCAAGAATTATAGAAGAAATACTTACCATAGTAAGTTTAAATTTAGGAATATGAAATGAAATAATATCACTTACATAATATAGAGTATGAAAGAAAATGATATTTCTTACGAGTATTGAAATAAAATAATATCATTTACCTTAGCAGAAACTAGATCTGACTTGGAATATCAGATATTATCTTGAGAAAACCATGTACTAAAAGCTACACTCAAAGTATTCTTATACTCAAAGGAAATACTCACAATATTGCAGTATGAACGCTTGTGATTTTTTTTGGTGTGTTTAGGATGGAGGGCTACCTATTGGGTAAAATCTAATTACACACAGCATGCAAGTATATGTGATCAACGAGTAATATAATGATAAGTCAAGTATCGTTCCCACAAAGATAAATATTAATTTTTAGCTAAAAATTACCAACTTTTTATTATCTCAATTTTATTAAACTAAATGATTTGAGAATGAAATTAATGAAAACTACTAAATAAAATAAAATAAAATCAAATCAAATCAACTAACTACCGCAAATTTTAATCAGATAATGGAGAATTAAGCCTATAACTTCACTTTATGCTTCACTCAGATTATCACACTTCCTTTTAATCCAATTTAACTATTCCAATTTATTAATCAAGAACACGAAAGTAGATGTAGCCATTTCTCGATGCACCCATATCAACTTAAATCCACAGATGATAGAATTAAGTCAAACACCCTAATTAACTAATTCACTATATCTCTATATGAATTATAATTAAAGAAGGTTTAATCTCAAGTTCTCATACGATTACATGCGAAGTATATGTATATCTCTATCGTAAACATAAATTATAAATTCCATCAAAATGCAAAAATCACAAACACATGCTATTATGACTAAGTCTAAACTCATATTTCATCTATAAGGGCCCAACTTTTTATAAATAAAATCGAATTTCCTCTAATTATTATTGTGAATAATTAGGTGTTAATTTGATATAATATTTTGGTTATGGGTGAAATGTGCAAATTTTATAAAATAAGCAAGTAGTTATAAAATATTCATTTTTATTGGGGAATATTAGTTTGATCGTGTAATATTCTTGTTGTCAGGGAATATTCGTACGACGGCGCAACCATTTGTGGGCCCCATAACGAAAAACAGTAGGATGAAGAAAACAACAAGTTTGAGTTTTTACAAATAACGACGTATTTATTATCGTTAACACTGTTGAAATACCCGATGGTTAAAATATAGTAATATGCGTGGTTGCACAGTAGTACACGGTATTGCACAGTATTTTAAATTATTGATTCTTACGTAAAAAGACACTACTCAATAATTGTTACAGTAATTACTATTCAATATTTTATTTTATTGATTCAATAATTGCTACATTGATATTTTATATTATTGTTGTTTCAATAATTGTTACTATACAGTATTTTCTATTATCAGATCAATAATTCATATTATTTAAATAATATTATTAGATAGCATTATTGACAATTTCTAAGGAAGTTCTGTCTAGGAAAGGGGTTTGGTCACCTAATTGCGCGCCAGTAAGGAAAAATCCTTATCGGAAAGCCCCCTCTTTCTTGAGAACGACCTGATTGTCATAATTGTGATTCTGTAATATTATTTGTGAATAATTAATTATTAATTTATATGATAAGAAAATATTTATTTTTATGTGGATATAAATGAAAAAATTGATGCTGAGCTATTTTATCAGTATTTTGTCGAAATGGAGGTATTAAAAATCATCCGTATGTGGATTTCAGGCATTTTCTGTTTGAAATTTAGAAAAACTTTTTTTACAAAGTTGTAAAGAATTAAATTTCCTATGGAATGGATATAAAATTCGTATTTTTCTGATAAAAGAGCTATTTATTATGAATTATTGAAGTTGCTGATTATTGTTTAAATTTAAAACATTTTGAAAATTTTCTAGAATGGGTGGGCCCCACTTTTGACTAGTGAGAAATGTGCTGAAATTTTATTTCAAAAGTGGTGTGCATGAATAGTTACAGGTAGAGTCATCAGGTAGCAGGTTAGTCTGCTTTGGCGTTCTAAGCATTTTTTTATAAACAGGGTGCTTAGTTAGAATTAAAAATCACACCAAAATTATAAACTTTCTCTCTCTATATTATCGAGCGTATTTTGTGAGTATTGAGATACTTTGAGAGTTGTTATTCAGTGTAAGTTTTCTTCAGCGTTATATCTGATATTTCAGATAAAAGTACTATTCTTTTGAGATAAGGGATGTTATTTTCTTCGTAAATAATGTTATTTCGTTCAATATCATTATGCCGAAATATTGGTATGAATTTTATTATAAAATTTTTACCTTTTCATGTCAAGGTTACTATTCAAGTATACGGTACTATTCACAAATACGGTACAATTCACGAAGTATGATTTTTATTGCGGAATTTCTACCTTTTCGTGTCGGGGTTGCTATTCACGTATACGACACTATTCACGTATACGGCAATATTCACGAATACAGCACTATTCATAGAAAAATAAAATTTTCTCTTCTTTATCCAGGATGTCTATTATGGTTACTATTTTTGATTGTATCCATGTTTTAATCTTTATTCTTGAATTTTACTCCATTATGGTTTATTATGGAGTATTTTGTACTTGGATTATCTAAAGTACGAATTCCTAATTTTTGTTCTTTTATCTCACTGGATTCGTTCTTTAAAATATTTTTCATCATTCTTAATCCTAAATGGTGATATAACTGAATATTTTTGGCCTGTAGTGCAAAGATGAATGATTATCTGATGAGTATCTTTAGCCCGTAGTGCAAAGATGAACATGTATTGAGATGAACATGTCCAACTGGTGATACAAATAAATATCTTTGGCCCATAGTGAAAAGATAAATATTTGATTCAAGATATATATTGATTGATGTTACAGGGATAAAATATTGATGATGGACTTTTAAATTCATAGATGATAGTAGATTTCATTCTCTACTTAACTCTTCTAATGAATTGTTATTTTCGCTGCGAATATTGATCTAAAACTTGTTGTCCATTATATTTTATCTAATTTGTTGAAGGCTAACGATAATTGGTTGTTCATTATCTTAGTCATAATATTCTTTATTGGGCTAGTTGACCTCACCTTTTTCCTTTTTGTTTCATTTTTCTTCTCAAGAGGCGAGAATATAACGGGAACTAGTCGGGGTATGGAATGATGGTTCTAGAAAGTTGTTTTAACAGTCCTCACTATTTTTTGTAAAATATTATATCAATAATTGTAATGAGGACTTATTTGAGTTTGAATATTGTCTAGAAGACAATATTTATAATTAAACTTACAACATATGTGTTGTCGTAGTTTGCACGACAATTGTAATAATGAAGTTATAGTTGTTTTCTGTACCATGTATTTGACGACTCAGAATGGGTGATGTATACCTATTTTGGGGGCGTCACAGTTGGTACCAGAGCTTAAGGATATGGTCTCTGGCAGAGATCGGGGAATAGAACTAGGAGGGGAGAGACGAGTAATTCATTCGCTAGTGTATCCTACCAAAGCTTATTTGGTATTTAATTGGTCGGTCAGAATATAGGGGTATTATGTGGTATGTCAATTTCTTTAATTAACCCTTGTTTTATGGCAGTATTTGAAAATGGCAGCTGAAAATGTTAACAATGGAGTGAATGAGACCGTGGAGACACCTTTAACCATCAACCAGGAAAATGTGATGTCAGGTGAAGAAGAAATTAGAGATATTAATGTGGTGCGTGAAGAATTAATAGTTGCACCCGAGCTAGTCGCAGAGGTAGCTGCTGAGAGTGAGAAAGAAGAGGAACCTGAGGAGGATTTATTAGGAAAACTTTATGATCGAAATGTAGAATTGCAAAATCGCATTCATGAGTTAGAAGAGCAGGCTGAAGAATGATAGGCGGTCGTGGAGCAAAAGGATGCAACAATTCAAGCTTGTGTTACTCGATATGTGATGCTTGAATAGAAGCACTCTTTGGCAGAGTATAAAATGATAAAGCTAGAATATGAGAATTCAAATGTCAAGGATCAGCTGAAAGAAGAAACAACTGAACGAGTGAGAATGAAGGATGCATGGGTAAAAGCCGCATGACGCGTTGATATTGTGGAAAGAGAAGTCCGATTCAAGATGGCTAAAATCGATTATATGTATTTCTCTTTTTGGACAGCAATTGGGAGAACCCAACATCGAGTTTTGAATTATCCTGTACATTGCGGTCAACCCCAATTCGATATAGATCGAAGATTAATGACTCAGATCATGAAACAGGAGTACCACGAAGCAGTTGAGAGTGGAATATGCCCTATAGCAAAAGTCAATTCTAGCTGTAATGATGACACCAAAGGCTATCCCATACAAGTCAAAATTGGTGGTTCAAGTGAGAGAACATTTCATAACTTTCCAAAAAGCGAGGAACTGAACGAATTTATCACGGGTTAGTTAATCATAATTTTTTTGTGAAGTTTATACCTTGCTAGATACTGGTTCTACCCATTCTTTTATCTCTCATATTTGTGCTTAACGTTTGAACTTGACTTCGGAGAAATTAGACTTTGGCTTATCTGTTGAGACTCCGTTAGGAGAAACTTTCATTACATCCACTATTTATAAATCTTGCTTGATTCAAGTTGGTACCATCACATTACCTGTCGATCTTATTTCTTTGAAAATACTTGCATTTGATGTGATTTTAGGGATTGATTGGTTAACTACTCATCATGCCAAAATTGATTGTTTTGTAAGGTTGTTAGTTTTCATATTTCTAACCAACCTATTATGCGAATTCAAGCAACTAAACCACTAAAGTCAATCACTATCATATCAAGCCATAAAGCTATTTGTTTATTGAAAAACGGATGTCAAACTTTCTTAGCCCATACCATGAACTTGAATAAAAATACGTCAGATTTGAATAATATTTCTGTTGTTAGTGAATTTCCTGACGTATTTCCTGAAGAACTTCCCGGTCTACCCCCAGAACGTGAAGTTAAATTCTTTATTGACCTTGAACCCGGTACAAAATCCATTTCTAAAATCCCATATCAAATGGCTCATATTGAACTTCAGGAGTTAAAGGTCCAACTACGGGAGTTGTTGGACATCAGTTTCATTCGTCCTAGTACATCTCCTTGGGGTGCTCCTATTTTATTTGTAAAGAAGAAAGACAGGAGTATGCGACTTTGTATTGACTATCAGGAATTGAACCACGTCACCATCAAGAATAGGTATCCGCTACCTCGCATTTATGACTTGTTCGACCAATTGCAAGGAGCACAATTCTTTTCAAAGATCGATATTCATTCTGGATATCATCAGCTGAAGATTAAAACTGAGGATATTCCAAAGACTGCCTTCAGAACTCGATACGAGCATTATGAATTCTTAGTCATGTCTTTTGGATTAAATAATGCTCTTGCCGCTTTTATGGATATGATGAACTGTGTGTTCAAAGAATATTTGGATCAGTTTGTTGTTGTCTTTATTGATGACATCCTCATCTATTCCAAAAGTCGTGAAGATCATGAGCGCCATTTGAAGCTAGTACTTCAAAGGCTTCGTGATAACAAGCTATATACCAAGCTGAAGAAATGTGAGTTTTGGCTTGAGGAAGTAGCATTCCTTAGGCATGTGGTGTCAAAACATGGACTATCTGTTGACCCGACGAAGATCGAAGCAATACAAAGTTGGGAGCAACCAAAGTCGGTGACCGAAGTACGTAGCTTTCTGGGCTTAGCTGGTTATTATCAGAGATTCGTGGAAGGATTTTCTTGAATCGCTACTCCGTTAACTCAGCTAACTCGTAAAGATACAAAATTTGTATGGAGTGAGAAATACGAAAATAGTTTCCAAGAACTTAAGAGGAGACTCATTTTGGCACCTGTTCTAACAATACCATCTGGTTCGGATAGATTTGTTATCTACAACGATGCTTCAGGCAAAGGGTTAGAATGTGTTCTCATGCAATATGAGAAAGCCATAGTCTATGCCTCATGACAACTCAAAGAATATGAGGGTAATTATCCTACTCATGATCTGGAGTTGGCAGCAGTCGTTTTCGCGTTGAAGATCTGGAGACACTACCTGTATGGGGAGAAAGTGGAGATCTGTACAGATCATAAAAGCCTCAAATATTTCTTCACCCAAAAGGAACTCAACATGCAGCAACGACATTGGCTCGAGCTGTTAAAAGATTACAATCATACCATCCAATACCATCCTGGAAAAGCGAACGTAGTAGATAATGCATTAAGTAGAAGATCATATGCGGGTACGAGTGCGATATTGTCAACGCAAAAGCCCATTTTGTATGACTTGCGAAGGATGGAGATAGAGTTAAAGACTCCAGGGACCCACGTGATGATGTCAAATATATGAATAGAACCGACTTAAATCGATAAAGTTAAAGCTGCTCAAGCTACGGACTTGGAGTTGATGCATATGAATAAGAAAGTGCAAGAAGGTGTTGTTCCAGAAGCAAGAATCGATGAAGAAGGAATACTTCGAGTCAACTCCAGACTTTGCGTTCCTAATGATTCTGACTTGAAACATAGAATCATGATGGAGGCACTCAACACACCATTTGTAATCCATCTTGGGAGTACCAAAATGTATCATAATCTTCGATATACATTTTGGTGGAACAATATGAAGAGAGAGATCGCGGAGTTTATCTCGAGGTGTTTAACTTGTCAACGTGTAAAGGCGGAGCATCAAGTGCCAAAGGGTCCATTGCAACCACTTGATATTCTGAAATAGAAGTGGGAACACATTACCATGGATTTCGTTATGGGTCTTCCTAAGGTTTCTCAAGGCATAAATGCGATTTGGGTTATTGTTGATAGATTAACCAAGTCTGCTCATTTCTTGTCGATGCGGGAGACTTGTTCCCTTGAACATCTTGCTCGTATGTACGTGAATGAGAGATTATGAGATTGCATAGCATGCCAGTATCCATATTTTCGGATCGTGACCCAAGATTCACTTTACGATTTTGGGTTAGCTTGCAGAAAGCTATGGGCACAGATTTACGATTCAGTTTGGCATACCATCCTCAAACGGACGGGCAATCAGAAAGGACTATTCAAACTCTTAAAGATCGATTAAGACTATGTGTCCTAGATTTCAAAGGGAGTTGGGATAAGTACCTACCATTGGTGGAATTCTCCTACAACAACAAATATCATGCAAGTATAGGTGTGGCTCCATTCGAAGCATTGTATGGATGAAAGTGTCGCTCTCTAGTATGTTGGGATAAGGTGGGAGAAGCAACATTGTTGAGACCAGAGTTGGTACGTATAACCACATAGAAGATCTAAATGATCCGACAACATATACAAACAACACATGATCGACAAAAGAGTTATGCAAATCTTCATTGAAAGGATGTGGAATTTAATATTGGGGATCATGTATTGTTACGTGTTGCTCCATGGAAGGAAGTTATAAGATTTAGGAAGAGAGGAAAGCTCAATCCACGATTTATTGGTCCAGTTGAGATTCTTGACTGAATAGGAAATGTGGCCTATAGACTCGCATTACCTCCAAGCATGTCTCGTGTTCATAATGTGTTTCACATATCTGTGCTTCGTAAATATGTGAAAAACCCAAACCACATTATTGAGTTAGAACCAGATGAGATAACCGAATATTTAACGTACGAGGAGGTACCTGTCAAGATCTTGGATAGGAAGGAGCATATCCTACGCACAAGGGTTATACCACAAGTTAAAGTTTTATGGAGGAACCATGCTATTGAGGAAATGACCTAGAAGTTGGAATCGGAAATGAAAACGAGGTATCCTCACCTTTTCAAAACACCAGGTACATACGTCAATTTCGAGGACGAAATTTTATAAGGAGGGGAGGTTGTAAGACCTCAACTTTTTATTAATAAAATTGAATTTCCTTTCATTATTATTGTGAATAATAAGGTGTTAATTTGATATAATGCTTTAGTTATAGGTGAAATATGTAAATTTTGCAAAATAAGCAAGTGGTTATAAAATATTCTTTTTTTGTCAGGGAATATTCGTTTGGTCGTGGAATATTTTTACTGTCGGGGAATATTTGTACGATGGCGCAGCCATTTGTGGCCCTATAATGAAAAACGGTCGGATGAAGAAAATGACAAGTTTGAGTTTTTACAAATAATAGCGTAGTTGTTATCGTTAACACTGTTGGAATACCCGGTGGTTAAAATACAGTAATACGCGTGGTTGCACAGTAGCACACGGTATTGCACAATATTTTGAATTATTGATTCTTACGTAAGAAAGCACTACTCAATAATTGTTACAGTAATTACTGTTCAATATTTTATTTTATTGATTCAATAATTGCTACGTTGATATTTTATATTATTATTGTTTCAATAATTGTCACTACACAGTATTTTTTATTATCAGATCAATAATTCATATTATTTGAATAATATTATTAGATAGCATTATTGGCAATTTCTAAGGAAGTTCTATCTAGAAAAAGGGTTTGGTCACCTAATTGCGCGCCAGTAAGGAGAAATCCTTATCGAAAAGTCCCCTCTTTCTTGGGAACGACCTGGTTGTCATAATTGTGATTCTGTAATATTATTTGTGAATAGTTTATTATTAATTTATATGATAAGAAAATATTTATTTTTATGTGGATATAAATGAAGAAATTGATGCTGAGGTATTTTATCAGTATTTTGTAGGAATGGAGGTATTAAAAATCGTCCGTATGTAGATTTCGGGCATTTTCTGTTTGGAATTTGGAAAAATTTTCTTCTACAAAGTTGTAGAGAATTAAATTACTTATGGAATGGACATAAAATTCGTATTTTTCTGATAAAAGGGCTATTTATTATGAATTATTTAAGTTACTAATTATTGTTTAAATTTAAAACATTTTGGAAATTTTTTAGAATGGGTGGGCCCCACTTTTGGTTGGTGAGAAATACACTAAAATTTTATTTCAAAAGTGGTGTGCGTGAATAGTAACAGGTAAAGCCATCAGGTAGCAGGTTAGTCTGCTTTGGCGTTCTAAGCATTTTCCTATAAATAGGGTGCTTAGTTAGAATTGAAAATAACACCAGAATCATAAGCTTTCTCTCTCTATATTATCGAGCATATTTTGTGAGTATTAAGATATTTTGAGAGTTGCTATTCAGTACAAGTTTTCTTCAGCGTTATATCCGATATTTTAGGCAGAAGTACTATTCTTTTGAGGTAAGGGATGTTATTTTCTTCGTAAATAATGTTATTTCGTTCAATATCATTATGCCGAAATATTGGTATGAATTTTATTACAAAAATTTTACCTTTTCATGTCAAGGTTACTATTCACGTATACGGCACTATTCACGTATACAACACTATTCATGAATACGGTACTATTCACAAGTACTATTCATGAAGTATGCTTTTTCTTGTGGAATTTCTACCTTTTCGTGTTAAGGTTACTATTCACGTATACGACACTATTCACGTATACGGCACTATTCACGAATATAGCACTATTCATAGAAAAATAATTTTTTTTTCTTTGTCTAAGATGTCTATTATGGTTACTATCTTTGATTATATCCATGCTTTAATCTTCATTCTTAAATTTTACTCTACTATGATTTATTACGGAGTATTTTTGAACTTGGATTATCTAAATTACGAATCCCTAATTTTTGTTCTTTTAACTCACTGGATTCGTTCTTTAAAATATTTTTCATCATCCTTAGTCCTAAATGGTGATATAACTGAATATCTTTGGCCTGTAGTGCAAAGATGAATGATTACCTGATGAATATCTTTGGCCCGTAGTGCAAAGATGAACAGGTGTTAAGATGAACATGACCAACTAGTGATACAAATAAATATTTTTGGCCTGTAGTGCAAAGATGAATATTTGATTCAAGATGTATATTGATTGATATTACAGAGATAAAATATTGATGATAGACTTTTAAATTCATAGATGATAGTAGATTTCATTCTCTACTTAACTCTTCTAATGAATTGTTATTTCCGCTGCGAATATTGATCTAAAACTTGTTGTCCATTATATTTTATCTGATTTATTGAAGGCTAACGATAATTGGTTGTTTATTATCTTTGTCATAATATTCTTTACTGGGCTAGTTGAGCTCACCCTTTTCCTTTTTGTTCCATTTTTCTTTTCAAGAGGCGAGAATATAGCGGGAACTAGTCGGGGTATGGAATGATGGTTCTAAAAAGTTTTTTTTAATAGTCCTCACTATTTTTTATAAAATAATGTATCAATAATTGTAATGAGGACTTATTTGAGTTTGAACACTGTCTAGAAGATAATATTTGTATTTAAACTCACATCATATGTGTTGTCGTATTTTACACGACAATTGTAATAATGAAGTTGTAGTTGTTTTCTGTACCATGTATTTGACGACTCAGAATGTGTGATGTATACCTATTTTGGGGGCGTCACATCATCTCTCGAATTCATACAAGTTCACATAGAATTGGTGATCAAGCAACTCATAGATTACGTACAAATCATAATAGATGAACAGAAAATAGCATAATTGAATTAACTTGAAGCATAATAATCCTCATTACACATAAAGATCCATCATAGGCTTAATAAGATAATTTAGTTCATAACTAATGAAATAAAAACTGAATAGATCAATGATTTAAACATCCCAATTATAGAACTAAAATTAAAGAATAAGAACAGTAAATAGAACCACCCTTTTCTTCAATACAATCTTCGTGTTACTCGGTCCTTACCTCCGTTCCTCCACAATCCTTAAAATCTAGGGCTTGCAAGTTGTTGTTGATTGATTGAATGTTGAATTAATCATTAGAGTTGATGAACTCTCTATTTTTGTAACTGAATATGTTCTCTTTCAAGTCCCAATCGCGTCCAAAGTCCACATAGCCATGCCACAACAGTTGTAGAATTACATCAGAACTTATTCTTCTTTGTCGTGCACCCCTACCCTGGCGGGCTATTTCTTCATTTGAACCCCTACCCCAACGGGGTGTCAAGCTTTCTGATAATATGCACCCCCTCCCCTGCGTGGTGTTTTGCTTTATAAATGCCCATGCTAAATTTTTGCTTCCTTTCTTGCTCTCCTGCCACCATGCCACTAAACTCTTACCTTAACTAACACAGAAAGAACCTGCACAAAAACACAACACAACGCATAAAACAATACTAAAAATAGACGGATTAGCAACCATTTAAGTCCGAAAAGGCATTCGATTTGTAGGTATGGAACTCAATCATCGAATTCCCCCAAACTTTTATTGTGCTTGTCCTTGGGCATAGCAGAATGCAATGCAATGCAACTAACTACATGCCTACGAATCCAGCTATTAGACAGTATAAAAGTTATTCTAATTTGCCTCAGAGAAACCACAATAGACATGAACATTAAATCTTTCCAAGATATATCTACAATCTCATATCAATCGCCAAATCAATCCCTGTTATGACTGATATAGTGTGTGTCCTCTGTGACGCCCCCAAATTCGAGTACTTGAAACCCGAACTCGGTGCTTCACGATACCATTTCTATGAGCGGAATTCTATGAATAATAATAACCATAATATGAATAACAACTTAATTTACATAATTATCAGAGTTTATCTCCCCAGGTACGAAACCTTGAAGTACATTCCAAACAATACATGATATTATTTATATATATATCTTTGTCTTAATAATATAAACTATTACATCAACTACCACAAATCTTATTCAGTTAGCTTTCCTTTTCCTTTGTTTCTGCACGAGCTTTTTGGTTCTTCAAACTTAACTGAAAACATTTAAATTAAGCAAGAATGAGCATTTAAGTGCCCAGCAAGTAATAACAATAATATATATTAGCTGAAAGAATTAAATGTTTTCTTTGAAAGACACTTCTACAACGAATCAACAGTTCTGAAGTAAGCTGTACCAAGAATAATAATAACATAACAACTATTTTTCACATTTTTGAAACTACGTATTGACTATAAGTAGGGTTAAGTGACATATTATGAACATTATTTTTTTTTCGAAAAGGTTAAACAGAAATTCATCTGCAAACCGTCATAACTTACGGACACGGGGGTGATCAGCCCGTTGTGTCCTACATTGATAAATACTACATTTTAAGAACTCTCTCCGCCTTGGGCGCATAAAAGTTTTTCCTATGTAAGGGATGTTCATACTTGTCTGGGTTCTAAAGCAAAGGTTTTATCTTGTTCAACAATAATCTATAATTCAACCTATATATATATATATATATATATATATATATATATATATATATATATATATATATATATATATAAGGGTAATTGACAAAGGTATATCAACATGTGATTAAATACAATGATTATCCAAGTGGGGACACTTATATAACCATTTTATAGAACTTGACGAACATAATATATATCTGAATTACCATATACTAACATGTTGATAAATAATGAGCGGATATAGATTATGTCGCAGTAGAGTTGATAATATAGCATAATAATAATTTAATTCTGAAACTTCTTACTCATGTCCATTGCATAAAGGAAATGCAAAGGTAGGATACTTGCCTGATACGCTGCTTATAGATTTGTAATTAAGATTTATCGATTTTCTCACGACCTATCATTAATGAGATCGTTCGTTCGATTAGAACAGTATATAATATCACATAACACTGTCTATTACAGTTAGTACATAACCTAATCATGTTATCACATATGTTTAACAATCATTTATTCAAAATAAACCTTAACACAGTCAGAATATCTAAGTTCGGGTAAAATTCTGAGGCATGTCGGTGTATCGACAGCTTAGTCATGTAATACTTGAGTCTAAGACTGTAATCCGTATCTCAATATCCATACATAGTAGTAATATTATTTTTAAATGACTTAAAATAATTTTAAAACATTTATCATAATTTGTCATGCAATCGAAATCATAATTAAATGATTTAAACATCAATCAATTTTATTATCATTAATATTCAATTAATATTAAACTATTAATGAAATCATTGTCAAAATATAAAAGTTATTTATAATAACTCTAAATATTTTTAAAACATTTATAATACACTTAAATGATTTTTAAAACATTTAAATTTATTTTTAAGTAATTATCCCTAATATTAAAGTATTAATGCACTATTTATCCAAATATTAAAAGTTATTAATTATAACTTAAAATATTTTTAATTCATAAATATCCCTTTTTAAATGATTTTTTAATAAATAAAATCATTTTAAAACTATTTATTTAATATAAATATTAAATAAACTAAATATCATTAATATCAAATTAATATCATTAATATTAAATTAATAATATTTTTCATGACAAAATATCAAAAGTTATATTTTATAACTTAAAATATTTTTATAATACATTAAATGATTTTTAAAATCATTTATTCTATTGTCCATAATTTATTTAATGTATTAAATAAATATTTAAACACCGTTAATATCAATTAAATAGTGAAATTTTATCACAAAATATTAAAATTCATCACAGATATTCTCAAATATATTCTAACACAATAATATTATTTTTCATGAATTTTCATGAATTAAAAACTATTTTTCAATAATTTATTTAATATAATTATTAAATAAATAAATACTTTTTATATTCCAAAAATATTAAATATTTATGAAATATACTCTAAATAATTAAAAACTATTTTTCATAATTTAAAATTATTTTTCGGAATTTATTTGGTATTTTTAATAATTAAAAACTAATTTTTCTAATTTTTAAATCAATTTCCGAAAAATAGGAAAATAAGTCTGTCGCTAAAGGCCTATAGCGACGCTTGTCTGTCGCTATAGGTGTTCTTGAGCTCAAGAACACTGACAAGGCAGTGTTCAAGGGTGCACGTTTGACCATTAATTCAACTGTGTTCTTGATGTTTTCTGGACTTGAAATTCAAATGAAAGTTGTATTATTAGTGCATCACTACATGATCCAACAAACAACAACAACATAACAATCATAATATAGCAGATATAAGCGTCCAAAGTGGCTGTCAGGACTGTTCTTCATTTTCTGGGTTACCCAGATTTGAAGAACAGACTGACTGACTACTTTTGATCGCCAGCAACTTGCAACCTGTGAACTGTTTTTGTGATCTAATTGTTTCAGTGTGTACCCAACATGTAACTCTAGAGGTTTATTACATAAAAACACAATAAATACGTTAGTACCACAAGATCTAAGCTGGTCAAAGTCCTACCAAAATCACAGAGTATGAACAATCTGGGTTTTCCAGATTGTTCTTCCGGCTGAACGGTCAACTAAGTTTGACCACTAATAGATTCGTTCCTGTTGATGATCTAGGTGATACTAAGCTTGTAACATGTAGTACTAATGTCAGGCTACAATCTGAAAACAACAACATGGCCAAAACATAACACCACTGCAAGATCAAAGGCTTGCAAAAGCTTGTCAGACTTCAAAAACTGTTCTTCCCAGATTTTTAAAAATTCAAATTTCGTGCACTTTGATGTTATGGATCTAACATATACTAACCCAAATCATCATTAAACAACTTATAACACATATTCTAACACTTAATCATAACATCAAAAAATTAAAAATGGGCAGAAATTAACATAGAATTTAATACCTTTCTTTGATCAATTTTTGATTTCTGGCTTTTGTTTGTTATGGCTGGTCGTGGGGCTGATCTTAGGGACTGATTTGCTAGAGAATTTCGTAGCTAGGAGCTTGAGAGAGTGTAGGATGAGTATAGTTGAAAATGTTAGTGTACAAAAATAATTCTCCCCTTCCAATCTATTTATAGAATGATTTTAGAGGCTTTGGATGCTCAATTGGTGGCTGATTATTGCTGGTAATTGTTATAGTGTCTAGGTGAATTCTAGATGGCCAACTATTTGGAGATTCTAGCAACAATGCTCAAATAATACACTAAAGGGCATTTTGGTAATTTCACCTTAAATCTCAAGGGCAATTTCGTCCGATATAATTAAATATAGTATTAAACCATTAAATTATAATTCTCATAATTTCCCAAATGATTTCCAAGCGTTGGACAATTTAACAGTAATTGTACAATTAAATTCTAATTAAACCCGTTAATTTAAAATTTAGGGTTTTTAATTAGAAAAATAGGGTTTCTTAATATTAACAATTAGGGTTTCCTAATTAACCATTAGGGGTTCCTAATTGTCTGTATATTTTACTAACACATTAATTACGATTTCTAATTTCAACCAATTAGGGTTATTTAAATAATAATTAGGGTTTCTCCTAATTACGGAAATTCTAATATACACAATAAAATTCATATAACGCAATTTCTACTCAGTCTTGAACTCACAACTGAGTTTAACAATTAAGGCTTAAAAATACGATATAAGGGCCATGATATAAATTTACCATAATTAACCAATCATTATCTGTCCACACATATACAGTACATATATATAGTGCTGAAAATTCAAAATATATATAATATTATATTATTATTCTCATCTCTTGATAAAAATCCAATTTAGGATTTGGATTCCATAACTGACTTATCCATCGTATACAACATCAATAATCAAGTTAAAATAATTAACTTAAATATTCTGAACAGATTCATATAATAAAATATTTATTATCATAATTCTAATTGTCTCTTCATATATTATTTAAATAATATCCAATCATGTTTTCATGGAAAATAATTAATAAAAACATTTCTGCTTACAGAAATTAATTATCATAAGAATATAATTTGTAGTAATTAATAATTCTAAAACTTATTTCTAATTTTTCAAGTAATAAATATATTTGCATTTATCGTACACATTACTTGACACTTATTCTAAAAAAAAAATTTCATATGCAAAAATTCCTTATTTATTTTTATAGAAAATATCGGGTTATTACATTCACCCTCCCTTATAAGGATTCCGTCCCCGGAATCATCGTTTTAAAACTCATATATACAAGGGTACATAGCATATATAATCATTGCAAGTAGACCTCGATCATAATTGATCGAACTGATCTTTTACTATTCAGCATAACGCTTGTCTACCTGATTAAACAGAAGTTTGATTTTTAAAAGGACTCAAATTCTTCATTCAAAATTTCTTTATAAATTTATTTACTATATATATAAGAAAATCATATAAGATATATAAGTTATTCGAATAACACCTGGAGTTCCATTTCCAGCTGCCACAGTATCCTAGACCGTCATGTTGAAGACCCTCGGAGTTGCTTTTGTTGGGTTATTGGTTGAGGTCGGTCCTGTGATTGCTAAAGTCCCACTGCCTTTCCCCGTGGTTACATTTCCTGCCTCCATTCTCCTCTTTGGACAATCCTTCACCTTATGTTCAGTCGATCCACATATAAAACACCCACTGTTCATCCTTGGGTTGGGACAGTTGGGAGAGATATGACCCTCCTGCCCGCACTTGTAACATACAAACTTACCCTTCAGGCACTCACCAGAGTGATTCTTCCCGCAATTCTTGCACTGCACTACCTGCTTCTTCACACCTTCCTGTTTCACCTGAACATTCCCAGAAAAATTCCCCTTTCTTTTCTCACCCCTATTTCTACTATTTCCTTCCACCTTCAAAGATCCTTCTGCCTTGCTTTTGTTCTTCTTCTCCTTGTTGTAGAGGCTCATGGCCTCACTCCCCTCCTCAGCTATGATAGCCTTCTCCATGAGTGCTGCAAAAGTATTGATTTGTAATACTGCCACCTTATTGTAGAGCCAGGGTTTTAAGCCCAGCTCAAACCTCCTTGCCTTTCTAGCCTCCGTATCAACTTGATGTGGAGCAAACCTAGCCAACTCATTAAACTTTGTGACATACTCCGCAACAGTCATGTTCTCCTGCTTTAAATTCAGAAATTTAACCTCCATCCTAGCTTGCATATTAGCTGAGAGATAGTTTTCGAAAAATAAAGTCTTAAACCTATCCCAAGTAACTACTCCTTCTCCTGCCCTAGTTTTATTTGTCTCCCACCAAAAGTTGGCTTCCCCTTTCATCATATAAGTGGAAAAAATAGTCTTTTGCCCCTCATCTACCCTAGCAATTACAAACGCCTTTTCTATTTCATTAACCCATGTCTGGGCTTCTATAGGGTCAGCTGATCCTCTGAATTCTGGTGGTCCTACTACTTTGAAGTATTTAAATTTTGCCAAGCGATTATCTGACTGGTTTTCTGCGGCTGGTATTCCCTGTTGCATAGCCTGAGCTACCATGTTTGCAAAGTTTTGTATCGGGTCTTGTTGTTGTTCCTTAGTGTTGTTGAGAGATTCTTCTACCCTTTGGTTTCGAGTTTGACGTCTTGGCGGCATTATCTGGTTAAGTTAAACCATAAATTATACTTTATTAACTTACATTCTAAACCTTATTGCATAAGATTAATATATTAAACTTGTTTCATTTCTCAAACTTAGATTCATATTCATTCATCGAATATTTTACATAACATAGCACATACTGCTT
The DNA here is from genome assembly GCA_016801055.1 of Panax notoginseng. Lineage (NCBI taxonomy): Eukaryota > Viridiplantae > Streptophyta > Magnoliopsida > Apiales > Araliaceae > Panax > Panax notoginseng. The sequence goes on from CM029012.1 coordinate 245,258,269, forward strand.
TAAACACCAGCTATCCCTTTGTGACTACAAAAGTCGGGATTTATAAACTTGACCAACACACATATTATATTAAACATACCTACTCAACATAACCTAAAGCTTTTTCTTGGACATCTTTTCGCTTGATGACCTTTCCTCCCACAAATAAAACATGAACCTAGTTCAAGGCAAGGACAATAAGGAGAAGTATGTCCTTCACGTCCATAATTATAACATATCATTTTCCTTTTCTTCTTACTGGGTCTTTCTAAGTCATAGTCTTCTATCTTTCTTTCATTATCTCTCAGAGCTGCACACGATGTGTTGCTTGAGGCTCCTATCTGATCAATTTGGATTTTAAGCTTATCCTGTTCTTTCATTGTTTCTATTAACGCCTGACGCAGTTGAATATTCAACAGCTTTTCTATTTCCCACATCTTTTTCAAAGAAGAAACCTTGTTCCTCAAATCCTGCACCTCCGTTGATGCTTGATCAGCTTCAACTTTAGTGTCTGAATCACTATCTGTCAGTTCTACCATTTTCGGATCTGGTACTACATTTTCCACAATAACCACCTCGTCCGAGTTGGTTTCATTGTGAGCCTTTATTTCAGCTATTGGCTTTGATATTAGCTATGGATCTGATTCTTCTTCAAGTTATAAGCCCATAACAATCCTTTTCCACCAGACATCTACACACATAAATTATCCTGATTAGCATATAGTATATACACACAGCAAACAATAGTTTTATAAGAGTTATCTTTTATTTTGTTCAACGATGAATTTATTCAATTCATCTCCTTTTAAAACTCTATTGAGTTATTTATATTTTTAACGTTTCCCCATGTCCTAAGGTTATAGCCTAAGGTCGATCCCACCTAAGGTTTCTAACCCTAATGCTCTGATACCAACCTGTGACGCCCCCAAATTCGAGTACTTGAAACCTGAACTCGGTGCTTCACGATACCATTTCTATGAGCGGAATTCTATGTATAATAATAACCATAATATGAAAAACAACTTAATTTACATAATTATCAGAGTTTATCTCCCCAGGTACGAAACCTTGAAGTACATTCCAAACAATACATGATATTATTTATATATATATCTTTGTCTTAATAATATAAACTATTACAGCAACTACCACAAATCTTATTCAGTTAGCTTTCCTTTTCCTTTGTTTCTGCACGAGCTTTCTGGTTCTTCAAACTTAACTGAAAACATTTAAATTAAGCAAGAATGAGCATTTAAGTGCCCAGCAAGTAATAACAATAATATATATTAGCTGAAAGAATTAAATGTTTTCTTTGAAAGACACTTCTACAACGAATCAACAGTTCTGAAGTAAGTTGTACCAAGAATAATAATAACATAACAACTCTCTTTCACATTTTTGAAACTACGTATTGACTATAAGTAGGGTTAAGTGACATATTATGAACATTATTTTTTTTTCGAAAAGGTTAAACAGAAATTCATCTGCAAACCGTCATAACTTAAGGACACGGGGGTGATCAGCCCGTTGTGTCCTGCATTGATCAATACTACATTTTAAGAACTCCCTCCGCCTTGGGCGCATAAAAGTTTTCACTATGTAAGGGATGTTCATACTTGTCTGGGTTCTAAAGCAAAGGTTTTATCTTGTTCAACAATAATCTATAATTCAACCTATATATATATATATATATATATATATATATATATATATATATATATATAAGGGTAATTGACAAAGGTATATCAACATGTGATTAAATACAATGATTATCTAAGTGGGGACACTTATATAACCATTTTATAGAACTTGACGAACATAATATATATCTGAATTACCATATACTAACATGTTGATAAATAATGAGCGGATATAGATTATGTCGCAGTAGAGTTGATAATATAGCATAATAATAATTTAATTCTGAAACTTCTTACTCATGTCCATTGCATAAAGGAAATGCAAAGGTAGGATACTTGCCTGATACGCTGCTTACAGATTTGTAATTAAGATTTATCGCTTTTCTCACGACCTATCATTAATGAGATCGTTCGTTCGATTAGAACAGTATATAATATCACATAACACTGTCTATTACAGTTAGTACATAACCTAATCATGTTATCACATATGTTTAACAATCATTTATTCAAAATAAACCTTAACACAGTCAGAATATCTAAGTTCGGGTAAAATTCTGAGGCACGTCGATGTATCGACAGCTTAGTCATGTAATACTTGAGTCTAAGACTCTAATCCGTATCTCAATATCCATACATAGTAGTCATATTATTTTTAAATGACTTAAAATAATTTTAAAACATTTATCATAATTTTTCATGCAATCGGAATCATAATTAAATGATTTAAACATCAATCAATTCTATTATCATTAATATTCAATTAATATTAAATTATTAATGAAATCATTGTCAAAATATAAAAGTTATTTATAATAACTCTAAATATTTTTAAAACATTTATAATACACTTAAATGATTTTTAAAACATTTAAATTTATTTTTAAGTAATTATCACTAATATTAAAGTATTAATGCACTATTTATCCAAATATTAAAAGTTATTAATTATAACTTAAAATATTTTTAATTCATAAATATCCCTTTTTAAATGATTTTTTTTAATAAATAAAATCATTTTAAAACTATTTATTTAATATAAATATTAAATAAACTAAATATCATTAATATCAAATTAATATCATTAATATTAAATTAATAATATTTTTCATGACAAAATATCAAAAGTTATATTTTATAACTTAAAATATTTTTATAATACATTAAATGATTTTTAAAATCATTTATTCTATTTTCCATAATTTATTTAATGTATTAAATAAATATTTAAACACCATTAATATCAATTAAATAGTGAAATTTTATCACAAAATATTAAAATTCATCACAGATATTCTCAAATATATTCTAACACAATAATATTATTTTTCATGATTTTTCATGAATTAAAAACTATTTTTCAATAATTTATTTAATATAATTATTAAATAAATAAATACTTTTTATATTCCAAAAATATTAAATATTTATGAAATATACTCTAAATAATTAAAAACTATTTTTCATAATTTAAAATTATTTTTCGGAATTTATTTGGTATTTTTAATAATTAAAAACTAATTTTTCTAATTTTTAAATCAATTTCCGGAAAATAGGAAAATAAGTCTGTCACTAAAGGCCTATAGCGACGCTTGTCTGTCGCTATAGGTGTTCTTGAGCTCAAGAACACTGACAAGGCAGTGTTCAAGGGTGCACGTTTGACCATTAATTCAACTGTGTTCTTGATGTTTTCTGGACTTGAAATTCAAATGAAAGTTGTATTATTAGTGCATCAGTACATGATCCAACAAACAACAACAACATAACAATCATAATATAGCAGATATAAGCGTCCAAAGTGGCTGTCAGGACTGTTCTTCATTTTCTGGGTTGCCCATATTTGAAGAACAGACTGACTGACTACTTTTGATCGCCAGCAACTTGCAACCTGTGAACTGTTTTTGTGATCTAATTGTTTCAGTGTGTACCCAACATGTAACTCTAGAGGTTTATTACATAAAAACACAATAAATACGTTAGTACCACAAGATCTAAGCTGGTCAAAGTCCTACCAAAATCACAGAGTATGAACAATCTGGGTTTTCCAGATTGTTCTTCCGGCTGAACGGTCAACTAAGTTTGACCACTAATAGATTCGTTCCTGTTGATGATCTAGGTGATACTAAGCTTGTAACATGTAGTACTAATGTCAGGCTACAATCTGAAAACAACAACATGGCCAAAACATAACACCACTGCAAGATCAAAGGCTTGCAAAAGCTTGTCAGACTTCAAAAACTGTTCTTCCCAGATTTTTAAAAATTCAAATTTCGTGCACTTTGATGTTATGGATCTAACATATACTAACCCAAATCATCATTAAACAACTTATAACACATATTCTAACACTTAATCATAACATCAAAAAATTAAAAATGGGCAGAAATTAACATAGAATTTAATACCTTTCTTTGATCAATTTTTGATTTCTGGCTTTTGTTTGTTATGGCTGGTCGTGGGGCTGATCTTAGGGACTGATTTGCTAGAGAATTTCGTAGCTAGGAGCTTGAGAGAGTGTAGGATGAGTATAGTTGAAAATGTTAGTGTACAAAAATAATTCTCCCCTTCCAATCTATTTATAGAATGATTTTAGAGGCTTTGGATGCTCAATTGGTGGCTGATTATTGCTGGTAATTGTTATAGTGTCTAGGTGAATTCTAGATGGCCAACTATTTGGAGATTCTAGCAACAATGCTCAAATAATACACTAAAGGGCATTTTGGTAATTTCACCTTAAATCTCAAGGGCAATTTCGTCCGATATAATTAAATATAGTATTAAACCATTAAATTATAATTCTCATAATTTCCCAAATGATTTCCAAGCGTTGGACAATTTAACAGTAATTGTACAATTAAATTCTAATTAAACCCGTTAATTTAAAATTTAGGGTTTTTAATTAGAAAAATAGGGTTTCTTAATATTAACAATTAGGGTTTCCTAATTAACCATTAGGGGTTCCTAATTGTCTGTATATTTTACTAACACATTAATTACGATTTCTAATTTCAACCAATTAGGGTTATTTAAATAATAATTAGGGTTTCTCCTAATTACGGAAATTCTAATATACACAATAAAATTCATATAACGCAATTTCTACTCAGTCTTGAACTCACAACTGAGTTTAACAATTAAGGCTTAAAAATACGATATAAGGGCCATGATATAAATTTACCATAATTAACCAATCATTATCTGTCCACACATATACAGTACATATATATAGTGCTGAAAATTCAAAATATATATAATATTATATTATTATTCTCATCTCTTGATAAAAATCCAATTTAGGATTTGGATTCCATAACTGACTTATCCATCGTATACAACATCAATAATCAAGTTAAAATAATTAACTTAAATATTCTGAACAGATTCATATAATAAAATATTTATTATCATAATTCTAATTGTCTCTTCATATATTATTTAAATAATATCCAATCATGTTTTCATGGAAAATAATTAATAAAAACATTTCTGCTTACAGAAATTAATTATCATAAGAATATAATTTGTAGTAATTAATAATTCTAAAAATTATTTCTAATTTTTCAAGTAATAAATATATTTGCATTTATCGTACACATTACTTGACACTTATTCTAAAAAAAAAATTTCATATGCAAAAATTCCTTATTTATTTTTATAGAAAATATCGGGTTATTACATTCACCCTCCCTTATAAGGATTCCGTCCCCGGAATCATCGTTTTAAAACTCATATATACAAGGGTACATAGCATATATAATCATTGCAAGTAGACCTCGATCATAATTGATCGAACTGATCTTTTACTATTCAGCATAACGCTTGTCTACCTGATTAAACAGAAGTTTGATTTTTAAAAGGACTCAAATTCTTCATTCAAAACTTCTTTATAAATTTATTTACTATATATATAAGAAAATCATATAAGATATATAAGTTATTCGAATAACACCTGGAGTTCCATTTCCAGCTGCCACAGTATCCTGGACCGTCATGTTGAAGACCCTCGGAGTTGCTTTTGTTGGGTTATTGGTTGAGGTCGGTCCTGTGATTGCTAAAGTCCCACTGCCTTTCCCCGTGGTTACATTTCCTGCCTCCATTCTCCTCTTTGGACAATCCTTCACCTTATGTTCAGTCGATCCACATATAAAACACCCACTGTTCATCCTTGGGTTGGGACAGTTGGGAGAGATATGACCCTCCTGCCCGCACTTGTAACATACAAACTTACCCTTCAGGCACTCACCAGAGTGATTCTTCCCGCAATTCTTGCACTGCACTACCTGCTTCTTCACACCTTCATGTTTCACCTGAACATTCCCAGAAAAATTCCCCTTTCTTTTCTCACCCCTATTTCTACTATTTCCTTCCACCTTCAAAGATCCTTCTGCCTTGCTTTTGTTCTTCTTCTCCTTGTTGTAGAGGCTCATGGCCTCACTCCCCTCCTCAGCTATGATAGCCTTCTCCATGAGTGCTGCAAAAGTATTGATTTGTAATACTGCCACCTTATTGTAGAGCCAGGGTTTTAAGCCCAGCTCAAACCTTCTTGCCTTTCTAGCCTCCGTATCAACTTGATGTGGAGCAAACCTAGCCAACTCATTAAACTTTGTGACATACTCCGCAACAGTCATGTTCTCCTGCTTTAAATTCAGAAATTTAACCTCCATCCTAGCTTGCATACTAGCTGAGAGATAGTTTTCGAAAAATAAAGTCTTAAACCTATCCCAAGTAACTACTCCTTCTCCTGCCCTAGTTTTATTTGTCTCCCACCAAAAGTTGGCTTCCCCTTTCATCATATAAGTGGCTAAAACAGTCTTTTGCCCCTCATCTACCCTAGCAATTACGAACGCCTTTTCTATTTCATTAACCCATGTCTGGGCTTCTATAGGGTCAGCTGATCCTCTGAATTCTGGTGGTCCTACTGCTTTGAAGTATTTAAATTTTGCCAAGCGATTATCTGACTGGTTTTCTGCGGCTGGTATTCCCTGTTGCATAGCCTGAGCTACCATGTTTGCAAAGTTTTGTATCGGGTCTTGTTGTTGTTCCTCAGTGTTGTTGAGAGATTCTTCTACCCTTTGGTTTCGAGTTTGACGTCTTGGCGACATTATCTGGTTAAGTTAAACCATAAATTATACTTTATTAACTTACATTCTAAACCTTATTGCATAAGATTAATATATTAAACTTGTTTCATTTCTCAAACTTAGATTCATATTCATTCATCGAATATTTTACATAACATAGCACATACTGCTTTAAACACCAGCTATCCCTTTGTGACTACAAAAGTCGGGATTTATAAACTTGACCAACACACATATTATATTAAACATACCTACTCAACATAACCTAAAGCTTTTTCTTGGACATCTTTTCGCTTGATGACCTTTCCTCCCACAAATAAAACATGAACCTGGTTCAAGGTAAGGACAATAAGGAGAAGTATGTCCTTCACGTCCACAATTATAACATATCATTTTCCTTTTCTTCTTACTAGGTCTTTCTAAGTCATAGTCTTCTATCTTTCTTTCATTATCTCTCAGAGCTGCACACGATGTGTTGCTTGAGGCTCCTATCTGATCAATTTGGATTTTAAGCTTATCTTGTTCTTTCATTGTTTCTATTAACGCCTGACGCAGTTGAATATTCAACAGCTTTTCTATTTCCCACAGCTTTTTCAAAGAAGAAACCTTGTTCCTCAAATCCTGCACCTCCGTTGATGCTTGATCAGCTTCAACTTTAGTGTCTGAATCACTATCTGTCAGTTCTACCATTTTCGGATCTGGTACTACATTTTCCACAATAACCACCTCGTCCGAGTTGGTTTCATTGTGAGCCTTTATTTCAGCTATTGGCTTCGATATTAGCTCGGGTGTATGGATCTGATTCTTCTTCAAGTTATAAGCCCATAACAATCCTTTTCCACCAGACATCTACACACATAAATTATCCTGATTAGCATATAGTATATACACACAGCAAACAATAGTTTTATAAGCGTTATCTTTTATTTTGTTCAACGATGAATTTATTCAATTCATCTCCTTTTAAAACTCTATATGAGTTATTTGTATTTTTAACGTTTCCCCATGTCCTAAGGTTATAGCCTAAGGTCGATCCCACCTAAGGTTTCTAACCCTAATGCTCTGATACCAACCTGTGACGCCCCCAAATTCGAGTACTTGAAACCCGAACTCGGTGCTTCACGATACCATTTCTATGAGCGGAATTCTATGAATAATAATAACCATAATATGAATAACAACTTAATTTACATAATTATCAGAGTTTATCTCCCCAGGTACGAAACCTTGAAGTACATTCCAAACAATACATGATATTATTTATATATATATCTTTGTCTTAATAATATAAACTATTACAGCAACTACCACAAATCTTGTTCAGTTAGCTTTCCTTTTCCTTTGTTTCTGCACGAGCTTTCTGGTTCTTCAAACTTAACTGAAAACATTTAAATTAAGCAAGAATGAGCATTTAAGTGCCCAGCAAGTAATAACAATAATATATAGTAGCTGAAAGAATTAAATGTTTTCTTTGAAAGACACTTCTACAACGAATCAACAGTTCTGAAGTAAGCTGTACCAAGAATAATAATAACATAACAACTCTCTTTCACATTTTTGAAACTACGTATTGACTATAAGTAGGGTTAAGTGACATATTATGAACATTATTTTTTTTTTCGAAAAGCTTAAACAGAAATTCATCTGCAAACCGTCATAACTTAAGGACACGGGGGTGATCAGCCCGTTGTGTCCTGCATTGATCAATACTACATTTTAAGAACTCTCTCCGCCTTGGGCGCATAAAAGTTTTCCCTATGTAAGGGATGTTCATACTTGTCTGGGTTCTAAAGCAAAGGTTTTATCTTGTTCAACAATAATCTATAATTCAACCTATATATATATATATATATATATATATATATATAAGGGTAATTGACAAAGGTACATCAACATGTGATTAAATACAATGATTATCCAAGTGGGGACACTTATATAACCATTTTATAGAACTTGACGAACATAATATATATCTGAATTACCATATACTAACATGTTGATAAATAATGAGCGGATATAGATTATGTCGCAGTAGAGTTGATAATATAGCATAATAATAATTTAATTCTGAAACTTCTTACTCATGTCCATTGCATAAAGGAAATGCAAAGGTAGGATACTTGCCTGATACGCTGCTTACAGATTTGTAATTAAGATTTATCGCTTTTCTCACGACCTATCATTAATGAGATCGTTCGTTCGATTAGAACAGTATATAATATCACATAACACTGTCTATTACGGTTAGTACATAACCTAATCATGTTATCACATATGTTTAACAATCATTTATTCAAAATAAACCTTAACACAGTCAGAATATCTAAGTTCGGGTAAAATTCTGAGGCATGTCGGTGTATCGACAGCTTAGTCATGTAATACTTGAGTCTAAGACTCTCATCCGTATCTCAATATCCATACATAGTAGTCATATTATTTTTAAATGACTTAAAATAATTTTAAAACATTTATCATAATTTGTCATGCAATCGGAATCATAATTAAATGATTTAAACATCAATCAATTCTATTATCATTAATATTCAATTAATATTAAACTATTAATGAAATCATTGTCAAAATATAAAAGTTATTTATAATAACTCTAAATATTTTTAAAACATTTATAATACACTTAAATGATTTTTAAAACATTTAAATTTATTTTTAAGTAATTATCACTAATATTAAAGTATTAATGCACTATTTATCCAAATATTAAAAGTTATTAATTATAACTTAAAATATTTTTAATTCATAAATATCCCTTTTTAAATGATTTTTTTTAATAAATAAAATCATTTTAAAACTATTTATTTAATATAAAAATTAAATAAACTAAATATCATTAATATCAAATTAATATCATTAATATTAAATTAATAATATTTTTCATGACAAAATATCAAAAGTTATATTTTATAACTTAAAATATTTTTATAATACATTAAATGATTTTTAAAATCATTTATTCTATTTTCCATAATTTATTTAATGTATTAAATAAATATTTAAACACCATTAATATCAATTAAATAGTGAAATTTTATCACAAAATATTAAAATTCATCACAGATATTCTCAAATATATTCTAACACAATAATATTATTTTTCATGATTTTTCATGAATTAAAAACTATTTTTCAATAATTTATTTAATATAATTATTAAATAAATAAATACTTTTTATATTCCAAAAATATTAAATATTTATGAAATATACTCTAAATAATTAAAAACTATTTTTCATAATTTAAAATTATTTTTCGAAATTTATTTGGTATTTTTAATAATTAAAAACTAATTTTTCTAATTTTTAAATCAATTTCCGGAAAATAGGAAAATAAGTCTGTCGCTAAAGGCCTATAGCGACGCTTGTCTGTCGCTATAGGTGTTCTTGAGCTCAAGAACACTGACAAGGCAGTGTTCAAGGGTGCACGTTTGACCATTAATTCAACTGTGTTCTTGATGTTTTCTGGACTTGAAATTCAAATGAAAGTTGTATTATTAGTGCATCAGTACATGATCCAACAAACAACAACAACATAACAATCATAATATAGCAGATATAAGCGTCCAAAGTGGCTGTCAGGACTGTTCTTCATTTTCTGGGTTGCCCATATTTGAAGAACAGACTGACTGACTACTTTTGATCGCCAGCAACTTGCAACCTGTGAACTGTTTTTGTGATCTAATTGTTTCAGTGTGTACCCAACATGTAACTCTAGAGGTTTATTACATAAAAACACAATAAATACGTTAGTACCACAAGATCTAAGCTGGTCAAAGTCCTACCAAAATCACAGAGTATGAACAATCTGGGTTTTCCAGATTGTTCTTCCGGCTGAACGGTCAACTAAGTTTGACCACTAATAGATTCGTTCCTGTTGATGATCTAGGTGATACTAAGCTTGTAACATGTAGTACTAATGTCAGGCTACAATCTGAAAACAACAACATGGCCAAAACATAACACCACTGCAAGATCAAAGGCTTGCAAAAGCTTGTCAGACTTCAAAAACTGTTCTTCCCAGATTTTTAAAAATTCAAATTTCGTGCACTTTGATGTTATGGATCTAACATATACTAACCCAAATCATCATTAAACAACTTATAACACATATTCTAACACTTAATCATAACATCAAAAAATTAAAAATGGGCAGAAATTAACATAGAATTTAATACCTTTCTTTGATCAATTTTTGATTTCTGGCTTTTGTTTGTTATGGCTGGTCGTGGGGCTGATCTTAGGGACTGATTTGCTAGAGAATTTCGTAGCTAGGAGCTTGAGAGAGTGTAGGATGAGTATAGTTGAAAATGTTAGTGTACAAAAATAATTCTCCCCTTCCAATCTATTTATAGAATGATTTTAGAGGCTTTGGATGCTCAATTGGTGGCTGATTATTGCTGGTAATTGTTATAGTGTCTAGGTGAATTCTAGATGGCCAACTATTTGGAGATTCTAGCAACAATGCTCAAATAATACACTAAAGGGCATTTTGGTAATTTCACCTTAAATCTCAAGGGCAATTTCGTCCGATATAATTAAATATAGTATTAAACCATTAAATTATAATTCTCATAATTTCCCAAATGATTTCCAAGCGTTGGACAATTTAACAGTAATTGTACAATTAAATTCTAATTAAACCCGTTAATTTAAAATTTAGGGTTTTTAATTAGAAAAATAGGGTTTCTTAATATTAACAATTAGGGTTTCCTAATTAACCATTAGGGGTTCCTAATTGTCTGTATATTTTACTAACACATTAATTACGATTTCTAATTTCAACCAATTAGGGTTATTTAAATAATAATTAGGGTTTCTCCTAATTACGGAAATTCTAATATACACAATAAAATTCATATAACGTAATTTCTACTCAGTCTTGAACTCACAACTGAGTTTAACAATTAAGGCTTAAAAATACGATACAAGGGTCATGATATAAATTTACCATAATTAACCAATCATTATCTGTCCACACATATACAGTACATATATATAGCACTGAAAATTCAAAATATATATAATATTATATTATTATTCTCATCTCTTGATAAAAATCTAATTTAGGGTTTGGATTCCATAACTGACTTATCCATCGTATACAACATCAATAATCAAGTTAAAATAATTAACTTAAATATTCTGAACAGATTCATATAATAAAATATTTATTATCATAATTCTAATTGTCTCTTCATATATTATTTAAATAATATCCAATCATGTTTTCATGGAAAATAATTAATAAAAACATTTCTGCTTACAGAAATTAATTATCATAAGAATATAATTTGTAGTAATTAATAATTCTAAAAATTATTTCTAATTTTTCAAGTAATAAATATATTTGCATTTATCGTACACATTACTTGACACTTATTCTAAAAAAAAAATTCATATGCAAAAATTCCTTATTTATTTTTATAGAAAATATCGGGTTATTACATGCTCAACAACCATGTTAACTGACAGTAACTTAAATAAGACACATAATACATCTCTTTAAAGGAGTTAAACAGTTTAAAGTCAAGAAACCCGTAAACAAGCAAGATCCAGCTAGAACCAAACAGTTACCAAATTTAGAAGTTAGAATGGGATATGTTTACTTTCTTACTCACTTACAAGGGCTTTTCGCTCGTTTTCCCGTTTTTTCACTTTTACTTTTATTTTTACTCATGACTATGCAATGTCTAGTCCTCTTAGGCTTTTCAGTGCTACCTATTAGCGAGCTTTCGACCAACGACTCCCAAACCAGATGGCTTTATGGTGCTGGGTGTAGAGACATCCCCTCAGGTGTACTTATTCAAGTAACAAAGGCCACTGAACTAAACTAGCCACGGTGTTTATTCATATTTTATTTTTATTTTTTTCAACTATATCCCAAATCTTCCTCCAAACTCAGGTTTCTACCTAATCTTAGCCATCACGACTTATTCATGACTTTCTTTCATTAAAACTAAAATTTTCCTTTGGAAATCAATTATGTGAAAATTTAAACCCAATCAGTCAACATAATCATTTTTTTCGTGCTATCCTGATTATATCAGTTTCAAACAGGTAAAAATTTAAGTCATGATAAGAAATTACATTAAAGCTTTGACTGTCAATACCCATTCTTAACTTCCAATCTCATCATTGGCCAAAATAAACTTCAACCATCTAAAAGCTGGAATCATGCAAATACTAACTAAATGCAACACAAAAACAGTAAACTAACTAATATTTTTGAGATTTTCCATTTTTCAGTTTTTTTATATATGTAACATAGTTCAATAAAAAACAAAGACCATTATTTACTAACTAAACTACACTGAACTTTAAACTACAAAAACTAAACTTCAATGCAACTAATATGCAATGCAAACATGAACTAATCATGAACTAACAAATGCAAAACTACACTACACATGCAAAATAACATACTCAAACATGAACAAAACTACTCATTAAAAATATGCACAGACTCCCCCAAATTTAACACAAACAATGTCCTCATTGTTAAGAATATGCAAATAAAGCACAAGAGAACTTCCCTGTATCAGCTAAGCAGGAGGTGGTACCTCCTTAGCATTTAAATCTGACGGTGGGTAAGTTGGCAATGGTTATGGACTTGGAAATTGGAACTGATCAGTATCAGCGGGATTCATTCTATCAAATGCCTCAGCCAAAGAAGCGTTGAATGAATTTTGGGTGGCAAAGGCATGGTCTTGACGCGCTGCTATCCTCTTCAACTTTCTATCCTCAATTCTGTCCCTTGCATCAATATGTTGTTGCAGGCTTCAGAATTAAGTGCTGAATTGTTGCCTCCTTTTTAGTCTTAACAAAAGGACTCTAACTCATGCAAGCAAACATGGGTCAACAAGTAGTACAGAGTAAGAACAGTATTGATCCACGGAGAAAGGTTTCAAAATTAAATTATTATGCATCAGTTGTATCACTATTTTTATATGCTTAAACGAATGCTTACAATTTTAAATTAATCTAAATTTAAACAATGAATAAAATAATAATATTAGAAAAATAAATCAAATTTAGAAATAATGGGATTCTAACTTCATTTCATATTCCATCTAAATATTACCCTCATGCAAGATTATACATGTATCATGGAAAATTAGCCAAGAGCACAAAAGTAGACATAACCATTTTTCAATGCATTATGCCCTGCTTACATAACCTTCACATACAATAGAAATCATGTAATCATCAATAAAACCAAAATCACTATATTTCTATGTGAAATTGCAGCAATATTGAATTGAAGCTCTTATAATACTACACACGGTGAAGCAGTATATTTCTATCTAGTTCACGAAATATAAAGCTAAACAATTCAGCCTCATACACGCATGCTATCATGATTACAACCATACTCACATGTCATTTTTCAATTCCATACAAGTACATAAAATGAATTGTGATCAAACATTCATGCAATCCAATCAATCATAATAGAAATTCCAATGATAAATACACAATCAAGCAATCAGGCCATTAATTTTAGACTACATATCAAAATCCGTTAGAATCCCATAATGGAATTTAGTTCATTTCTGAACCGAAAGCCATTATGGGATTATAGTAGCACATAGAAAATAATAATGCAATTCCAAGAGAAGATAGAATTGATCAAACCCAATTGCAGATTATGTTCCAAAGTGTTATTTTAATCTCCAATAATTTCCAGCGAAATGAAATGAGTTATTATTCAATGACTGAATTCAAGAGAAGATATAGAAAATGTTAAGTTTTTGCTCAAATCCTCTCTAGAAAATCAGTTCACGGCTAAGAACCCCCGTTCTCTAATGAAAAACTGATAAAAACTAATGATAATCGCGTCTGGTACCAACCAGAGTAGTTTTGATAAGTTAAAACACTTCAAATTTCAAATTTAAAATAAAGTCAGATAACAGCTTCAGATGACTCAGGCTGTCGCACGAGGTCCCAATACAAAACGGGCGCGGGCGCGCGTGTATCCGTTTCTACCTTCTGTAGGCTGATGGCGCAGGTGCACGAATTCCAGCTTGTTTAGCCGCGCGGCTTCTGTGTCCTGCACACTTGTGTTCTGCTACTATTTTCTATTGTTCCACATGCTTGTTGCTTGCTCTTCCATCACTGCTCAGTTCTGTATCTCCACTCGTTTCACATGTCATGCCTTCACTATTCTCATAACACCTGCCATAGCTGAGCTATGCCATTTCCGGCATTTTCACACCAGAGGAGTTCCAATTACAAGTAATGTAAAATAAAAACAAAATACAACTAAAAACATACTAAATTGTACTTGAGATGGGCATAGTTCTCGTGAATTAATATCCAATAAGTAGGTATAAAACCTACTTATCATGAACATGTATTTAGTTGATAGATAACCCCTAGATGCCTCCTTAGCACCCTCAGACATCTCATCATCTGTAAATTCATCATCCTCTGAGCTATCTTCAGCTTCCTCCTCCTCAGGAGCATCAGGAAATACAAACCCCAGCCCACGAGGATGTGACTCTCCCCCAGGTCTCACTCCTGACTATCGATAAAGTCCACATATAAGGGATGGGTGCGGCAACCCCCCAGAGAATGGGCCTCACAGGCAGCATTTGATAGAGAAACTGATGATAGCACCAACATCAATATCAAAGTCTTTCACAATAGCATAAAGGACCAACACCTTCTCTTTGGTCACCTCGCTCGTATGTGTGGATGGGAATAACTTCACGCAGAGGAAAGCGTACCAAATATTTCTGTACCGACTCAAATCCTTGCTCATAAACAGAGTCCCTCCTTTCTTTCCTTTAACCTATGTTATACCCGACTTTGAGATCTCAGTCAATATGTGGTTGTAGTCGGGGTTGCTATCACGAAGCTGAGCATATTGGCATAAGGTTGTGGCTCACACATTGTAGAATTCATTTATAGCCTTAGGACCAAATGAGACTTGTTTTCTGCTGACAAATGCAACAAATGGTGCTTTATCCTCTGCATTTGCATAGAATTCCTTCACGACTGTTACCACTACAGGGTTCGATTGATCTGTGAACGAGTCCCATCCTTGCTCATGAATTTGATGCCTCATCTGACCGTCAAATGAATCAGGCCTTAACCCACGCTCTGGTGTCAATTCTTTAGGTGCGAAGTACTCAAATTTATCTGCCACTAAGGCATTGATAAATTCCCTTTTATCAAAGCTTCGGGTGGGTGGTGATGACCCTTCACCCCTTTGACATTTGACAAGTGTCTTTGGTGCCATAGTGTATCAATACAATTCAAAATCCCCCCAAACTTTCACTTTGGCAATTCGTCAAGCAGTTAGCGTGTATATGCCACAAAGAGAACCAATATATGAAACCAAATTGAACATTACTATCACGTATGCTTAAAACTCACAAAAATTGCTTACCCACACTCCAATTCGTTACTATTATTGAACAAATAGTGATTCTCGGCCAATGTAAGCACAAATTCGAATCTCAGAGCCATAATTGTGTGAATTGGACTTGAATGGTGAAAACCCTAGGTTTGTGTGATGAAGATCTAAGATTATTTGTTGATTTGGTGTAGAATGTAGAGTTGGAGTATATATAGAAGTGGAATTAATGGCCAATTTTGATGGGGAGTGGGTGGTTTAGAGAGAAATCATGGGATTAAGGTTGTTATGTTCGGTTATGATAGAGAGAAGTGGGATGGGCACGATCTGCAGAAAAGCTTTTAAAAACTGAACTCCCATACCCTCGCCGGGGCGGGCTTAGACAGAGAAACCCCCTGTTGGGGCGGACATGTCAGGCTGTGATTGGGCCCGCCGGGGCGGGCATCTATTTCCTGCACCACTGTTGATTTTTTGCTATTTTGTCCCATACACATGTACAACTTCATCCGCAGTTCCTGAAATCCATTAAAACCCACTATTAGAACTATTCCCATAGGAATTGAGCAAGGATGTTGTGAGTAACGCACAATGACTACATAATAAGCTAACTAACTACTAACCTATGAATTGCAAGAATTTGAACTACTAAATACTAAAACTAATCACTAATCTACTAAATACTACAAATAATATGAAAATTGGGCTGCCTCCCAATTAGCGCTTGTTTTTAAGTCTTTCAACCTGACTACTCCATATTTTAATTTGGATCTGCAGGGATATTTTTAGCATGTTGTTTGTGTACCGCATATAACTAACACTGCTTTGTTGCATGTTCGTTCAACTGCATTGCTGGGAACAACATTGTCTTCATATCCTCAATAAGTGTTTTTAGACCACTAACCTCTTTACAATCCTTGTGTTTGACATGTGCAGACGCCTCAATCAAATCGCTCTCTTCCTTATCATTAGGAATTGAAATTTCATTGAATACTTTAACTTTAACTACCTGATTGAACACTTTCATGGTCAATTCTCCATTAGGCACGTTGATTAATGTTTGTCCAGTTGCAAGGAATGGTCATCCCAAGATGATCGGGATATTCTTATCATCTTCGAAGTCTAACACCACAAAATCAGCTAGAAAAATCAATCTGTCAACCTTTACCAACACATCTTCTACTATCCCCAACGGATAAGTTATCGATCTATGTGCGAGTTGCAGACTGATATTTGTTAGCTTTGCTTTCTTTAAGCCTAACTTTCTGTATATGGATAGTGGCATAAGGTTTATACTTGCTCCTAAATCAGATAGGGCTCTTCCCACATCTTGATTACCAATTGCATAAGGAATAGTAAAACTCCCCGGATCTTTCAACTTAGGGGGAGTTTTTCTGCAGAATTGCACTTCACTCTTCCGTTAGCACCACTGTTTCGAATTCATTGAGCTTGTGTTTCTTTGAAAGTATCTCTTTCATGAACTTGACATAGCGTGACATTTGCTCTAATGCTTCGGCGAACAGATTGTTAATATGTAACTGTTTAAAGATGTCCATAAACTTCAAAAATTGATTTTTGAGCTTTTGACTTTCCAAACGTCGAGGGAAAGGCACATGTGGTGTGACTCTGTTCTGTTTGTCTTCCTTCGGCTTTTTCACAACTTTTTCCTTAATTTTCCTTGTCGAATCTTTCTCGTCATTCTCACAATCCTCATCATTGCTTGTTTTCCTATCAAAATCAGAAACCAACGCTTTACCACTCCTAAGTGAGATAGCATTACACTGCTCGTGATTTCCTCTAAGGTTCTTTTCAGTATCACTCTATAAAGTCCCTTGCGGTCTATTGTTCAAGGCCATAGCAAGTTGTCCCATCTGATTTTCCAAGTTCTTAATCACCGCCGGATGCGTTTTCATAGCCGCCTCATTATCGGATATATACTTCATCAATAACTCCTCCAAATCTGACTTTTTCTCATGTTGTGGAGCTGACTGTTGATGCTGATTTTGAAATCCGGGGGGATAAGATGGTCGTGGAGCCTATTGATGGTTCTAATTGTTACTCCACGAAAAGTTTAGATGGTTCCTTACCACTGGGTTGTAGGTATTCTGATATGGATTAGGAGATCTATTATAGCTACCTACAAACTGAACTGTTGCCGGATTGATAACACACTGCTCCGTCGGATGTTCCCTCGCACATAATTCACACACATAAGCCACCTGTTGAACCTGTACTCCCGTGAGGGCATCCATTTTCTTCGACAGCGCTGAAATCTGAGCGACTAAAGTCGTCACTCCATATACCTCTAACACTCCAGCTGCCTTAGGTTGTGTCATTACTGCAGTTGGCCACTGGTAGTTGTTAACTACCATTGTCTCAATCAAGTCATAAGCCTCCTCAAACCTCTTAGCCATAAAAGCTCCCCCTAACACTGCATCTATACTAGCCCAAAGATTACTGTTCAGCCCTTTATAGTAGGTATTCATCTGCAACCACTTGGGTAATCCGTGATGCGGACACTTCCTCAAAAATTCCTTATATCTTTCCCAAGCTTCATACAGAGACTCCCTATGCTGCTATTCAAACGTTGTAATCTCATTCCTCATCTTTGCAGTCTTCGCCGGTGGGAAGAATTTTGCCAGAAACTTTTGAGCTTGGTCATCCCAAGTAGTGATTGATCCTGATGGTAGTGAATGTAACCAGCTCTTCGCCTTCTCTCGCAATGTGAATGGAAACAAACGAAGCCGCATTGCATCATCAAATACCCCATTGTGCTTGAAGGTATCACATATCTCCAGAAAGCTCAAGAGATGCTCGTTCGGATCATCATTAGCTAATTCCCCAAACTATATAAAATTTTTTATCATCTGAATTGTGCCAGGCTTGATCTCAAAATTGTTCATAGTAATTGTAGGCCTGGTAATGCTCGACTAAATTTCGGTTACCCTTGGTGTGGCGTAATCCCTAAGTGCTTTCTGATCTTCCGCATCCATAGTTTCTTGGTTATAAAAGTTCTCCCTAGTCTCTTTAGTCCACTTACTCAACCTCTGAAACCTTCTTTCGATGTCGTCCTCGTAAGGATGTAAATCTGGTTTCTTTGACCGAGTTTGCATGCACTAATCAAGAGAACCTGAAACAAGAAATAAAAACAAAAAAAATGTTTAACTAAAACTGATCTAATTAAACTGATATTGAAAGTAATAAAATCAATTATCTGTCCCCGCCAACGGCGCCAAAAAATTGTTGGGTGTAATCTAATTACGCACATCACGCAAGTATACGCGATCAACAAGTAATATAATGATAAGTCATGTATTGTTCCCATAAATATAAATATCAATTTTTATCTAAAAGTTATGAGCTTTGTATTATCTCAATTTTATTAAACTAAATGATTTGAGAATGAAATTAATGAAAACTACTAAATAAAATAAAATAAAATCAACTAACTACCGCAAATTTTAATCAGATAATGGAGAATTAAGCCTACAACTTCACTTTATACTTCACTCAGATTAACACACTTCCTTGTAATCCAATTTAACTATTTCAGTTCATTAATCAAGAACACGAAAGTAGATGTAGCCATCTCTCGATGCATTATACCCATATCAACTTAAATTCACATATGATAGAATTAAGCCAAACACCCTAATTAACTAATTCACTATATCTCTATGTGAATTACAATTAAAGAAGGTTTAATCTCAAGTTCTCATACGATTACATGTGATGCATATGTATATCTATATCCTAAACATAAATTATGAATTCCATCAAAACGCAGAAATTACTAACACATGTTATTATGACTAAGTCTAAACTCATATTTCATCTCTCGAATTCATACAAGTTCACATAGAATTGGTGATCAAGCAACAAATCATAATAGATGAACTGAAAATAGCATCATTGAATTAAACTTGAAGCATAATAATCTTCATTACACATAAAGATCCATTATAGGCTTAATAAAATAATTTAGTTCATAACTAATGAAATAAAAACTGAATAGATCAAAGATTTAAACATCCCAATTACAAAACTGAAATTAAAGAATAAGAACAGTAAATAGAACCACCATTTTCTTCAATACAATATGCAATCTTCGTGTTCCTCTCTCCTTGCCTCCGTTCCTCCACAATCCTCAAAATCTAGGGCTTTCAAGTTGTTATTGATTGATTGAATGTTGATTTAATCATTAGATTTGATGAAGTCTCTATTTTTGAAACTGAATATGTTCTCTTTCAAGTCCCAATCACGTCCAAAGTCCACAAAGTCATGCCAAAATAGTAGTAGAATTACATCAGAACTTCTTCTTCTCTGTCGCGCACCCCCGTCCTGGCAGACTATTTCTTCATTGAAACCCCCACCCCGACGGGGTGTCAAGTTTCTGATAATATGCACCCTCGCCCCGACGGGGTGTTCTACTTTATAAATGCCCACCCCGGCAGGGTGTCATCTACACTATACTAAACTTTTGCTGCCTTGCTTTCTCTCTTGCCACCATGCCACTTAACTCTTACCTTAACCAACACAAAAATAACTTGCACAAAAACACAATGCATAAAACAATACTAAAAATAGACGGATTAGCAACCATTTAAGTCCGAAAAGGTATCCGATTCGTAGGTATGAAACCCATTTATAATTACCCCCTCTTTTACAGTGCAGCACGAAGGAAGGAAACAAACTAATTAATCAGCCTAACTTTTTTTTTCTTCTCTGCCTAACTCTTTTTTTCTCTGCCTAACCTCTCATTTTCCAATGGTTGAGGGCCCACAATTTTGGAACAAAAGAATAGCATGAGAAACACTCCACTCTAACCCCCAAAATACATGCACGTGAAGTTTGAAAAAAAAAGAATTCAAAATCAAAATGATTACCTTCACTCCACTTTTATTTACATGCTAAAAATTATATATTATTATAATAATATTACCATTTAAATTATAAAAAGCATACTATTATATTATCACATTATACTATTATAATGTAATATTATAATAATATATTTGAATGAATATTTTATCGGAGAAGATAATTGTGATTCCATAGAAAAATATGTCAAACTTTCAACAAATGTTTTATGTTAAATTCCTTCATTTATATCAAAATTGAACCAATATCCACCACATAATAATTATTCACAATTATTATTATAAGCTCACAATATTAATAACCAGATCATTCCCAAGAAAGAAGGGGCTTTCCGATAAGGATTTATCCTTATTGGCGCGCAATTATATAACCTAACCCCTTTTCTCGACAGAACTTTCTAGACATTGTTAATAATGCTAACTAATAATATTATTTAAATAATATAAAATATTGTGTAGATGTTACTGTAACAATTATTGAGATACTATGCAGCGACTATTGTGGCAATTATTGAATACTGAGTGACTTCTTATGTAAGAATCAATAATCAGAGATACTTTGCAATACTGTGTGCTGCTGTGCAACAACGCGTATTACTGTACTTTTATCACCGAGTATTTTAACAGTTAACAGTAAAAGTTTTGTCGTTATTTTTTATAAAAAAGTTATTTCTGTCGCTTTCTATATCCGACAGTTATTCTGTTATGTGGTCCACCAATGATTGCGTCGTCATACGAATATTCCTCGACAAAAAGAATATTCTCCGACCAAACGAATATTTTATGATAAATTGCTTACTTTGGAAAAGTTGCACATATCACCCATAAATATAGCATTATATCAAATCAATACCTTATTATTCATAATAATAATTAGAGAAATTAAATCTTTATTCATAAAAAATTGGGGTCTTACACCATCAGTCATGACCTTTTGGGTGAGCTAAGATAACCCAAGAAAATACTATTAGGCCAGTGGTTTAAGGCCTTATTTGGATGGATTTGATTTGATTCAAATTTGGATTTTTCTCAAAATTTGCTCCAGACTCAAAATTTAACTCGAGTTATTTTATAGAACATAAAATGTCTTATCCTTATCTTTCATCTAAATTTTGCACCAAGTTCTAACTTGATTTTGTTCAACATATCTATGTTGTTTCCAACCAACAGTATATCAACAACATATAATGACAATATTGTAAATGAACTCCCACTTTTCAAAGTATAAACACAATTTTCTAACTTATTGGGAACAAAATCAAATTAAACAACAACCTCATAAAATTTGGAATATTATTATCTAGATGTCTGTTTAAGTCCATACAATTACTTCTTTAACTTATAAACATTATATTATGTCCTTTCACCTAAAACCTTTAAGTTGTTTCATGTATATATCTTCACTCAATTATCTATTTGAGAAAAGTTGTCTTAAGATCCATTTGGAACAGTTCTTAATCAAATAAGTTATTATAGCTAGCATAATTCGTATGGATGAATTTTTTCCACAAACGAATATGTCTCTTGATAATATACTCTTAGTTTTTGGCAACTGAACATGCCTTGAACTTTAATTGACCCATCACCTAAATATTTTCGTTTCAAAATCCATTTGCATCTAATGGACTTTCTATTTTTAGGTAAGTCACACAATTCCCACACTTTGTTTCTTTCAATTGAATCAAGCTAATCTTTCATGGCCTCAAACCATAGACTTGATTACTGTGATTTTCTCACGTCCAAATAAGTTGTGGGATCTATATGATCTTATATATTCGTGTCAATAGAAAAATAAGACATAACAATCATATAAATAATAATCTTCCATCTTACATAGGTGGAACTCTCGATCTCTTATTACCAATTGTGTTTGTAGGCTCATTAACCGCAACAGGATTTGGCTCAATATGTGTCAATATCAGCATGAGGAACATCATTAAAATAGGCATCATCTATTACAAATAGAGGTTCTGTATCCTCTTCAACTTCATTTTGTTCAAGTTTTCTAGAAAAATAGCATCTATACTTTAAATCATTCCTTTTTCTTTATTGTAGAATCTAGTGAACTTACTCAAACAATTAATAAGTTATTTAAAAAATGAAGCTGGTCCAAGTGGTACAATAGCTATTAATGATCATATTGAATCTGATAATGAAAGTGATAGTCCTTCCAATATTAAAGATCAGTTGAATAAATTAACTGTTAATAATACAAGTATTACCAGAAATTAGTATTCTAGACCTACTCCTCCGGATTTACAGTTCGAAGAGAGGAATCTGGATAAGCAATTTTCGGTCTCATCTAATAAAATCTATGAATGGAATATAGATGGATTTAGTGAACAAGAGATTTTAAATAAATTAAATTATATGTCTATGGTAGCTAATAGCTATATAACTAAATTTAACAATTTGTCTCAGCCGGACATTGTTGAGTTATTAGCTAGTGGATTCACGGGTATTCTTAGATCTTGGTGGGAGAAACATCTCACAGAGGATTCTAGGGTATCAATAATCCATGCTATTCAGTTAGACGATGACGGCAATCACATCTTTGATGAAGATGTTGGCATTGGTCCGCCTGATGGAGTTAACACGTTAATATTCAGGATTATTAAGCACTTCGTTGGAAGTCCCAGTAACATCACTGAGAGAATCCATGATCAACTTAGTAACCTCACTTGTCCTACGTTAAGTGATTTTAGGTGGTACAAAGATGTCTTCACTTCAAAAGTTATGATGCGTAATGACAGCAATAAGCCATTCTGGAAAGAAAAATTTGTCAATGGCTTACCTTCATTATTTGCATATAAAGTCAAGGAAGAATTGAGTACAAATTTAGGTTATATCAATTATGACTACTTAACCTATGGAGATATTATTAGTAATATTCAAAAATTTGGTTTAAAAATGTGTATTGATTTTAAGTTAGCTAAATAAGCAGGTAAAGATAAGAATAAAGCTAAATATGAGTTAGGCATGTTTTGCAAATAGTATGGTTTGCCCCATGTTGCTCCCTCTAGAAGAAAGCACATGCATAAACATACTGAGTCTCGCAAAAGTCATAAACGTCATAAAAGAAAGCATAGTCATGATAAAAATAAAAATCAAGATAATTACTATAATAAACCAAAATCATTTAATAAAAAATCAACTAAAAAATCAAAGAAATTTGATAAAAGTAAAATTGTTTGCCATAATTGCTTGCAAAAGGGACACTACAAGAGCGAGTGTAGAGTTAAGCAGAAGTTAGCCCAGCTGAATATCTCAGCTGAAGACACTGAACAGTTACTCGAGTTAATGAGAATTGAAAATCATAGCAGTGATGGTGAAGCGTCTGATATTCCAGATACTTCATCCAGTAATACTTCTTGTAACAATGAATCAAATAGTGATAACGAAGTCACCCTATGTATTGATAATTATATTAACAACTACTGTGTCAAAATAATAAATGTAATTACCAAAGAGGATGAAGAAAGCTCTTTGCTTATCGATCTAATTAGTAAAATTACTGATCCCGAGTTAAAAACTCAATACACCAAGCAATTAAAAGATTTATTAACCAAAGATAAAGGAGTCAAAGACAAATTAATTAAAGCTAGAGATAAGCCTATTTTTAGCCTTAATAAAATTCTAGAAAGATTTAAAACCCTAGTTAAAGAAATTACCCTCCCTGGATTAAATCAAGAAGTTAATAAACTTAAGAAAGAGATAGCCAATCTAAAGATGGATATTTATAATCTGAAGAAGGAAATTGCTGATAAAAAATTAGATCTTCAAGTCCATGATTCCTCCTCTAGTGACGAAAGTCAAGATGAGCCTGAATCATCCGGTACTAAGGAAGAACCTGATCTTTTTATTCAAGGCCTTTCCCTTAAAAGAATCAAAGATATATCACCATACAGAAATGGTATATCTCGGTTAATTTAGTTATTGATAAAACTTTCACGATACAGCTTCCTGCATTAGTTGATACGGGTGCAGATTTGAACTGTATTCAAGAAGGTCTAATACCCACTAGGTACTATAAGAAAACCAATGAAAAACTTAATTCTGCTAATAGTAGTCAAATAGAAATAAAGTATAAATTACTAATGTGCATATCTGTCAAGATGACATGTGTTTTAAAACTTCATTAGTTTTAATTCTTAATCTTACAGATAAAATCATTTTAGGTCTACCATTTTTATATTTATTGTATCCATTTACCACTAGTAACAAAGGATTAAATTGTGAGCATTTAGGAAAAAGAATAACATTTAAGTTTCTTATCAAACCTAAAGAAAGAGACTTAAAATTCATTCAAGAAGAATCTATTTCTAAGTCACTAAATCTATTAAAATGCAAATCTAGTCATTTAAAGTTCCTTAAGGAAGAAATCAAGTACCAACAAGTTGAAGAACAACTTCAGAGTAATAGGGTTCAAGAGAAAATAAGTGAATTAAAAAATTATTTAAAAGATAATTTATGTTCTGATTCTCCCAATGCTTTTTGGCTTAGGAAGAAGCACATAGTTAGGTTACCATATGCTAAAGAATTTAAAGAACATTTAATTCCCACTAAATCTAGGCCTATTCAAATGAGTTATGAACAAATAGAGTTATGTAAAATTGAGATTAATGACCTCCTTAGTAAAGGTTTAATTAGGCATAGTAAGTCTCCTTGGTCTTGTCCTGCTTTCTATGTCATTAACGAAGCAGAGAAAGAAAGAGGTGTTCCTCGCCTAGTTATCAATTACAAACTATTAAACAAAGTCTTAGAGTGGATTAGGTATCCTTTGCCTAATAAGGAAGACCTCCTCAGTAGGTTAAGTTCCGCCACTATCTTTAGTAAATTTGACCTAAAATCTGGTTTCTGGCAAGTTGCCATCCACCCTGATGATAGGTACAAAACAGCATTTACCACTCCGTTCGGTCATTACGAATGGAACGTCCAGTCATTCGGTTTAAAAAATGCACCCAGTGAATTTCAGAATATTCTTAACAATATTTTGAATCCATTTAGTCATTTTATCATTGATTATATCGATGACATCCTTGTATTCTCCAAGACTATTGAAGAGCATATTAAACACTTGAATTCGTTCTTCAAAACGGTTAAAACCAATGGTCTTGTTATTTCTCCTTCCAATAGTCTGTTTCTGACAAAAGTCAGGTTTCTCGGTCTAATCCTCTATCGTGGACTCACTCGGCCTATTGACAGAGCTATTCAATTTGTCGACCTTTTTCCTGATAAGATTACGGACAAAACACAGCTACAGAGATTTTTGGGCTCGCTTAATTATATTAGCAAGTTTTACCAGGATCTCAGGAAGTTTTGTAAACCTCTATTTCAGCGTTTACAAAGTAATCCTCCTCCCTGGACTGACGTTCATACTTCCGTCGTCCAAGAAGTCAAAAAATATGTTAAGGTTTTGCCTTGCCTTGACATCTGAAATGATTCGGCATTCAAAATAGTTAAAATGGATGCCTCTGACATTGGATATGGTGGCATCCTTAAACAAAAGTTAACTCCTTGCTCTGATGAACAAATTGTTCGTTTCCTCTCAGGCTGATGGAATACTACACAGTTAAATTACAATACTATTAAAAAGGAGATTTTATCACTTGTTTTATGTATTAATAAATTCCAACGTGACTTATTAAATCAAAAATTCCTGGTTAGGATAGATTGTAAATCAGCAAAATTTATTCTTAAAAAAGACGTTGAAAACGTCGCCTCTAAGCATTCTTTCGCTAGATGGCAAGCTCTCTTGAGAATTTTTGATTTTGATATTGAATATATTAAAGGTAGTCAGAATTTAATCCCAGATTTTCTAACCCGTGAATTTATCAACACAGGAACAATTGCATCTCAATGAGTGTAAGGGGAAATCCTCATTCCCGTGGGCAGGGCCGCCCTTCTGGCCCAAATAATCAGTTAAAGGGAACCCTGGTTCCTCACCCAGTTAACCCAGTTCCTCAGCCCAATCCAATTAACAAATTTACAGTGTTTGGAATTGTCCCCAAGCCCTATTCATCTGTTCTTGCGAGTCAACCAGCTCCAATTGACCCATTTACTAGTCAATCGAGGGCAACCTCATGCAAACCCAGTCACCCAGCGTCAGAGTATCAAGTTAAATATGATCAGCATCTTTTTCATATTGAGCCATATATGAAATCGAAAGATGATCCAGTTAAACTTGCAGCCCAGTATTTTCCCACTGGCTAGCATTTTCTTCCTTGGGCTCATTATAAATCCCTTGCGTATTATAAGGACATCCTTATTGAAACCGAGTCAATATTCATCAAACCCATCTACGCGAATGATGATAAATCTAAGCTTCTTTATTATTCGCTCTATATTAACCAATTGTTCAATTTCTCAGATTGGGGAAGCCATCCCTCTAGTCTCAGACCTCTCTCTAATCATACTAGTTCATATTGCTATTTTGATTATATTGAGTCATGGAATAAAATCTTCCTTCACCAGAATGAAGATTTTAGTCATTCGTGGTTTATTCAGTTCGACCACAAATTCAAGAGTCAATTCCCTATGTGGTTCGCCCTTTGGTGGACTAGACATGGTCTGTGTTATGAGATTCTCCCTGACCCCCTCAAAACACAGCTTCATCACTTCAGTAATCATGGTAAGTATAAT
The DNA here is from genome assembly GCA_016801055.1 of Panax notoginseng. NCBI lineage: Eukaryota > Viridiplantae > Streptophyta > Magnoliopsida > Apiales > Araliaceae > Panax > Panax notoginseng. The sequence goes on from CM029012.1 coordinate 245,285,863, forward strand.
CCAAAGTATGAAGGAATTTCATTTCTCCTTCAATTCATCAGTAAATATAGAATCCCTTTTATTCTCAAATGGCAATTCGTCATTCTCTCCCCATTAGAAGTCACTGTATTCCAGTCCCCGACGTCTTCCAGTACAACGTCTAGGACTACCTTGTCTCCAATTTCTCAGGTCTCCCACCGATTTTATATCAAGTGGTGGGATAAGTTCGGGGATGGTAGGATAGTTCGCCAAGTTCAGACAGAATTTCCTCCTATTCCTACCCTTACCCCTCCAGTTATTCCTAGTCCAGCAATTGAGTCTTCTAGTAAAGGCTCTAAAAGAGCATCTAATAAATCAAAAGACAGGTCAGCCGATCCTCCTGATCCTATTGATGTTACTGTTGATTGATTTCGCAATCAATGAATACGTGCAAGTATACACGGTCAACAAGTAATAAAGTGAAAGTAGAGTATCGTTCCCACGAGGAATTATTTAATAAAAATCACCAAGTACTAATTCTTAACCAAATCAATTTTATTTAAACAACCAATAATTGTGATTTCTAGATTTAAGAAAACTAAATTAAACAAAACAAAAAGATTATTCTAAAAGAAAGCAAATAAACAACTAATAATTGATGGAATTCAGATAAATAAGAATTAAGACTCCAATATCCCCAATTATGAATTATAACTCAATTATTCAACTATCCCAATTATTATATCTACTGAATTGTTAGCAGGAATTCTCGAATGCCAAAAGCCCTCTCTCGAGTGATCAATTGCCTTCTATTTAACCCAGATTAATTTTGCTATATCTCTATGCAAAACAATTGAATTAAACTCGCTACAAACCCAATTCCTCTTATGTTACATGCGGCAAATAGATATTCTCATTCTATTCACAAACCTAATTATTCACTGTGCAAATAACTAAGTCACATGTCACCAAGCCCAGTTGTAACCCTAGAATTCCTTTCCTAATTCCTTCTAGAGTAACAAGGTAATTATTGATCAGATAATTAATCAATAAGCTCAAAACAAGATGAACAATTCACTTCAACACAAATAATTGGAATAAATCAAATAACTAATTTATAGCCATAAAAAGTTCAATTGAAATCTTAATAAAAGAGTTAGTTCATAATTAATGAATTAAAACCAAGAATCCACAATTGAATAGACATTAAAAGATAAAAGTATGATAAGAGAAGATAATAGAATCTGTTGTCAGCAAATCTGATGCTCCCCTCTTGCTCCTGCTCTTGATCTTCAATGATCTCCAAGTTGCTTCAATCCCCAAAACTAATAAGAACTAGGGTTAATGTCTAATCTAATGGAGTGTTTAATCTAGTCTAATCTATGTAATCCCCCTTTATTTTATGCCTCCCATCATGTATTTATAGGTTACAAGTCAACTTTTTAGGTTAGGAACAAACCCAATCAAATTTGGAGTAAAAAAGGTGTCAAAATTCGCCCAAAACGCGTCCAGGCCGCACCAAACCCTTCCCCCAGCGCCCCAGTGCTGGGCACGACGCTCAAACTCTGCCTTATAGTGCCCCGGCTCTGGAAATTGCCTTGAAATTAGCGCCCCGACGCTAGTGCTTTTTTTGAAAATTTTCTACTCCGACGTCCTTTGGGAAAATAGCCATAACTTCTTCGTCCAAACACCGATTTTGAGGATTCAAGATGTTCCGGAAAGAGGAGAAGTAGATCTACAACTTTCATTCTTTAAGTTTTTCAAAATAAGGTCCGTAGAAATACTCAAATTGGCTCTGAAGTGACTGCTGTGTAAATGGCAAGCCGAAAACGCGAATCTAGCCACCCCGAACGTCGATCCACGTAACTTTTGTCCCAAATCCTACAAAACAATGTAAAACATGCATGAATGGACACAAACACTTAAAAACTATTCTAAAAGACTTGAGAACAATAATAAATTATGCCCAAATGTATCTAATTTATGTGTATAAAACTCACTCATCAAATACCCCCAAAACTTAAACCTTTGCTTGTCCTCAAGCAAAAACACAAAAGAACTAAAAATAAACAAACTAACTCAATTACATGAATGCATATGCATGATCTAATTCCTAATATACATACGAACCTAGTAATAAATTAATATGATATATAGCAACAGGCCTCAAAGATACCATTGGTACTCAAACAATATATCTAATCAAGTCAAAACCCATAACTCTAACCAATTAGGCAATCCACACCTGTGATCACCCATGTTGAGCGTGTGTGCTTGCTAACCATTCTAACCAACCACAATTCAAGATAATCACATAACAAACTTCTTAGAAGGAAAATTTCAGTTCCAATTCAATTACTTTTGTGAACATGACAACTCCGGTTAAAACTAAGCAATTACCAAGTCTAAGGGTAAATACAAGATTTATTTATACTTTTATTCAACCACGAGGGCATTTTTGCTCTTTCTCGTGTTTTTTTCATTTTTTTTATTTTTTCATGGCTGTGCAATGTCTTATTCCCTTAGGCTTTTCAGTGCTACCTTAACGAGCTTTCGACCAACGACTCCCAAGCCATTAAGACCTTAGAGCGCTAGGTGTAAAGACAATCCCCTCAGGCTTACTTACTTAAGTAACAAAGGCCACAAAACTAGACAAGCATGCCACGGTGTTTATTCATTTTTTTTCTTTTTCTGGATTTTCTATTTTTTTTCTTTTTTTTTTCATTTTCATTTTGTATATATATACCCCATAGATTCCCCCAAACTCAAGCTTTTACGTCATTCCAACCTTTACCGCCAGCTCACTAATTTCCTTAAATTTTAACCAAGATTTTTCCTCAGAAACAAATTATGAAACCCTTGAACCAAGTAGATTAAAACTGTTAAACTTTAAGTGCTAACCGGTTACATAAGTTTCAGACAGGCTCAGATTATCATCATGATTAAAATTAGAACTCATCATCAATTATCAACATTGTTCAAGTTAACATGCAAAACAAATCTTATCATAGGCCGAGCTAAGACCACACCAACCGATCACACAGATTCATGCAAAAAATAAAAAATACAATTAAACTACATGAACACATACTAATGCAACACATATATGAATATGCAAATAACTAGCATGTACTATACGCAACCTAAAAAAACACAATGCTAACACAAAAAAAATGAACTACTATGCAGATAACTAACTATATGCAATACGACACTAAAATGCCCCCAAACTTAAACTAGACATTGTCCTCAATGACTAAATTAGAAAAAATTAAAGCAGATGACTTCCCTGAAAATTTAGCAATCTTCCTCCTTGTCCGCTAAGTTTGGAGAATAGGCTAGGGACATGGAAAAATTGGACACCACACTTGAATTTGACTTGAATAACCTGTAAATCATGATAGAAACACTTTTATTAAATCCTAAATAAATGCAAATTCAAAACTACTAATATAAAACTTAATAAAAACTAAAAATAAAAATTAAACTTGGGTTGCCTCCCAATAAGCGCTTGTTTTATAGTCTCAGCCTGACTTCTTCAATTCTCTATCCAATTCCTCTTTGAAAGTTGAGGAACCCTCCATCCATCGGAAATAATATAGCTTTTGGGAGGTTCCCAATTGTAATGGCCATTGAGTTTAAGTCACCTAGCATGATATTTTTAGATAGGATCCCCATTAAGTACGGCAAACCACTAGGTGTTTTTCCCATTGTGTTTGTGATCAAATTATGGCATGGAAGCTTGTCAAACACAATGGGCTCGTCCTCTATCTTCTCCTTTTCAACCCACCACGACTCCACAGTTGTACTAGCTCTTATGTCACAAAGAACTTTACCGATGACATGACTGCCAATTGGGCATGGTTTTGCAAAACTGCCCGGATTCCTGAACTTTGGTGGAGAAGGTACATGGGACACTATCAAAATTGGCTCATCTTCATTGGTGCTCAAGTTAGATCTTTGCCGATCTCTTTTTGTTGATCTCCAAGTCTTTCCTCTCTTTTAACATCTATATCATTTGGCACATCCGATTGCAGATTTGGTTCGGGCTCAACATCAGTCTCGTCATCCATGTCATAGAGCAATGTGTATTGAGGATGGTTGTTCAACGCATGTGCTATCTGCCCCAATTGATTTTTCAGATTCTTGATTGATGCATTCTGACTTTGTATACTTAGCTCCATTTGATTAAATCTCTTATCACTCTCCTCACTCCTTTTTTCAGACGCTCTAATGAATTTTTCCAAGGCTTCCTCCCAATTTGAATGTTCTTCCTGTTGTAGTGGAGGTGGACACGAGAAATCCGGTGGGTATATTGGACTTGGAGCATAAAATTGATCTTGATTGTTACTCCATGAAAAGTCCGGGTGATACCCCCAATCCTGATGATAGTTGTTGGGATAGACATAACTGTTGGGGTAATCATCACTATACTGTACCAGCTCGAAACTGATGGCGCTTTGATGACTCACTTAGCACATATCTTTACCTTAAAGTTTGTACCTGAAAAAGTGGTTATTTGCAAGAGTGAGCTCGACAGCCCAGCAAAGTCTAACAGTTTTCATGCATCACATAGCACATAATAACATGCTCGATATACAACTCTTTAAAGTAACATGGCATACATGCTTTTAACTCACATAGCAAATATAAAGATTGAGTTCCTTACTCAATCATCATTACTTAGCCAAAACAATGCAGTCATATATTGACTTTAACATTTTATGATTTCAACATGTATAACATATCATGCAATTTAAAACAGTTCATCAAGTCTACGTAGAAAATAAGAACCGAAAGACTTGCCTTGATCGTTGTTTACCAACAATAGATTAACAGCTTACAGTTATCTGCACTTCACGTGCCCTACACAATTATATAATCACGCATATCAACTATTAGTCACACAACAACACATAGTAATTGTAATGTAAACTCTACTCCACATCTCCTAATCTTTCCTATTAATACTTAACATGTAGCTAAGTCCTTTTCATAGGTCTCCACATCATTTTTGATGTGCATTAGATTAATCTAAATAAATTAAATAAACTTTAATCAAGCTTTCGCTTTACTTCTTCAAGTTATACTTACATGTAGTTAAGTATTTAAACCCTTTTTTTTAAATACGACCCATAATGGGTAATCCTTACTTCACTATTCAAGATTCACACCTTGTAATACTTAAAATGGTGATTAGTAGGTTCGGAATGCTTTAAGGTTCATAAAACGCAAGCTCGACACCTTTCGTTCGCATCCGGTTGAGCAACAATTTCAAAAACTGCCCATTTTAACCTTTGGCCAGAATCTCAAATTTTAATTTTTATTAAATTAAGTTGTAGTACTATCTTTAAGCTTTTCAAAACATCTTGAATTGCTCAATTTGGATTTCGTATGCAAAAGTTATGCTCGTTTAAGTTTTGGATGTCAAAATCGCGTCGCCCAGCCAAAGTCAGCCGCCGCGTGCCCACGCCGCGTGCCTGCGCACGCCCGCGCGCGCCCGCGCACGCCCGCGCGCGCCCGCACCAGCCCAGTCGCGACTTTCAGACCCAATCTCCTACCGATTTTCATATTTTGAGTTTTACATATCCAAATAAGATGATTTCAAGTTCTATGAACTCCTAACTCATAATATTACAACATATAAGAAAATAAAAAATTTTCAACCATACCCACTATACGGATCTGAGCATCAAAGAGGAAAATGACAGATTTTGAGTTTTTTTTTAGAGATTATTTCTAAAACCCAAGCTTAATAACCCATAAAACCTCTAGATCTAACCATGAATCATCATATATTATGATGATTTTCCATTATCAAGTCCAATAATCAACAACCCAACACTAGATCCAAATTAAAATACAACAAAAATGGACAAAGTTTGAGTTTTATACCTTTGTTCTTCATTTTTCTTTCTTTCCTTCTATGGAACTTCTTCCATGGTTACCTTCCTATGCTTTCTTCTTCCTCCATCCATGCCCAAGCCTTCCCTCTCTCTCTCTCCCTCCCCCTCTCTCTCGCTCTCTCTCCGTCTCTCTCTCCTTTCTTCGGTTTATCCGAGAGTGAGAGATGGAGAGCAAAATGAAATACATATATATTATTATTATTATTATTATTATTTTTCCATTCCTTATTATTCATTTAATTAAATCCTTTTTGGGTTATGAAATAACATAATTCACGCACATATTTATCTTATCCTAATATTTAATTAGGATTTCTGTCCCACTAAATTTGGAATTTAAATAACTATTTATTTATATAACTAAATTAAACTTTCTTTAATTAAGTAAAAAAAATAAATAATAACCGAGATATACCAAAATAAATTTCTCACGTTATTATACTACTACACTTCATTCGTTATTATTAATCCTCATACATAATATATAAAGATTAATTTACAATATTTTCTATTATTTGTTTATCAACAAATATATACAATCCCATAAGATTGCTATTCATTTATCTCTCATATTGATTCTATATATTTCTCAACATAATTTAATATGTTCAGACGTGCCACATAAATCACATAGATCAAACACTATGCTTTTTAAATAGCTATAACTCTTCGGTTATTTAATCTTCATTCCCAATATATAATATATTAGGTTATATAGTTTCTTTCATTACACTCCACACAATCCATAAACATACATATTCAAAATATATATTTACTTAATCTCATACATGTACTTAAGCATCTTAAAATAAGAATTTTATTTATTAAATTCTCATTTATTAATTCTTAAAAATTTGGGATATCACATCATTCCCTCCTTATAAGGATTTCGTCCTCGAAATCAACGAAACCTCCCTTACTCAGTTTTCACAAATCTCTTTCACAAATATCGTTGAATAACTTCAACATGTTAACTTAGCAAAACAAGTTTACACACACACACACACACACACACACACACACACACACACACACACACATATATATATATATATATATATATATATATATATATATATATATATATATATATATATATATATATATATATATATATACTTCATTCATTTCTTCAACAACTTTTCATTTTTTTTTCTAAGGATCGTTATCAAAAACACTCAGGATATTACAAAAATAGCCATAACGTCTTCGTCCGAACTCCGATTTTAACGATTCAAGATGTTCCGGAAAGAGGAGAAGTAGATCTACAACTTTTATTCTTTAAGTTGTTTGAAATAAGGTCCGTAGAAATACTCAAATTGGCTCTGACGTGACTGCTGTGTAAATGGCAAGCCATAACGTCTTCGTCCGAACTCCGATTTTATTCTTTTTCTGGATTTGCTATTTTTTTTTCTTTTTTTTTTCATTTTCATTTTGTATATATATACCCCATAGATTCCCTCAAACTCAAGCTTTTACGTCATTCCAACCTTTACCGCCAGCTCACTAATTTCCTTAAATTTTAACCAAGATTTTCCCTCAGAAACAAATTATGAAACCCTTGAACCAAGTAGATTAAAACAGTTAAACTTTAAGTGCTAACCGGTTACATAAGTTTCAGACAGGCTCAGATTATCATCATGACTAAAATTAGAACTCATCATCAATTATCAACATTGTTCAAGTTAACATGCAAAACCAATCTTATCATAGGCCGAGCTAAGACCACACCAACCGATCACACATATTCATGCAAAAAATAAAAAACACAATTAAACTACATGAACACATACTAATGCAACACATATATGAATATGCAAATAACTACCATGTACTATACGCAACCTAAAAAAAGCACAATGTAACACACAAAAAAATGAACTACTATGCAGATAACTAACTATATGCAATACGACACTAAAATGCCCCCAAACTTAAACTAGACATTGTCCTCAATGACTAAATTAGAAAAAATTAAAGCAGATGACTTCCCTGAAAATTTAGCAATCTTCCTCCTTGTCCGCTAAGTTTGGAGAATAGGCTAGGGACATGGAAAAATTGGACACCACACTTGAATTTGACTTGAATAACCTGTAAATCATGATAGAAACACTTTTATTAAATCCTAAATAAATGCAAATTCAAAACTACTAATATAAAACTTAATAAAAACTAAAAATAAAAATTAAACTTGGGTTGCCTCCCAATAAGCGCTTGTTTTATAGTCTCAGCCTGATTTCTTCAATTCTCTATCCAATTCCTCTTCGAAAGTTGAGGAACCCTCCATCCATCAGAAATAATATAGCTTTTGGGAGGTTCCCAATTTTAATGGCCATTGAGTTTAAGTCACCTATCATGATCTTTTTAGATAGGATCCCCATTAAGTACGGCAAACCACTAGGTGCTTTTCCCATTGTGTTTGTGATCAAATTATGGCATGGAAGCTTATCAAACACAATGGGCTCGTCCTCTATCTTCTCCTTTTCAACCCACCACGACTCCACAGTTGTACTAGCTCTTATGTCACAAAGAACTTTGCCGACGACATGACTGCCAATTGGGCATGGTTTTGCAAAACTGCCCGGATTCCTGAACTTTGGTGGAGAAGGTACATGGGACACTATCAAAATTGGCTCATCTTCATTGGTGCTCAAAGTTAGATCTTTGTCGATCTCTTTTTGTTGATCTCCAAATCTTTCCTCTCTTTTAACATCTATATCATTTGGCACATCCGATTGCAGATTTGGTTCGGGCTCAACATCAGTCTCGTCATCCATGTCACAGAGCCAAGTGTATTGAGGATGGTTGTTCAACGCATGTGCTATCTGCCCCAATTGATTTTCCAGATTCTTGATTGATGCATTCTGACTTTGTATACTTAGCTCCATTTGATTAAATCTCTTATCACTCTCCTCACTCCTTTTTTCAGACGCTCTAATGAATTTTTCCAAGGCTTCCTCCCAATTTGAATGTTCTTCCTGTTGTAGTGGAGGTGGACACGAGAAATCCGGTGGGTATGTTGGACTTGGAGCATAAAATTGATCTTGATTGTTACTCCATGAAAAGTCCGGGTGATACCCCCAATCCTGATGATAGTTGTTGGGATAGACATAACTGTTGGGGTAATCACCACTATACTGTACCGGCTCGAAACTGATGGCGCTTTAATGACTCATATGATTTCTAGCACAATAATCACAAGTAACCGCCACACTTTGACGACGTTGAGCTTCAAAAGCTTCAAGCATCCTCGAAAGTGTCTCCATCTGTGCTGACAATGCAGAAAGTTTCTTGAGTCTGTCAATCTCCGCTCCCTATGGTTGAGTCATGTTCGTGTATGGCCATTGATACGCAAAGTCATCCATGGTACCTAAAAAGAGAGAAATATAGGAAGAGAATAAGAAATAAAAATAAAAATAAAAATGTTTAAATTAAGACTAATTTGATTGAAATTAATATTGGTAAATAATTATTAAATTAATTCCCCGGCAACGACGTCAAAAACTTGTTGATTGATTTCGCAATCAATGAATACGTGCAAGTATACACAGTCAACAAGTAATAAAGTGAAAGTAGAGTATCGTTCCCACGAGGAATTATTTAATAAAAATCACCAAGTACTAATTCTTAACCAAATCAATTTTATTTAAACAACCAATAATTGTGATTTCTAGATTTAAGAAAACTAAATTAAACAAAACAAAAAGATTATTCTAAAAGAAAGCGAATAAACAACTAATAATTGATGGAATTCGGATAAATAAGAATTAAGACTCCAATATCCCCAATTATGAATTATATCTCAATTATTCAACTATCCCAATTATTATATCTACTGAATTGTTAACAGGAATTCTCGAATGCCAAAAGCCCTCTCTCGAGTGATCAATTGCCTTCTATTTAACCCAGATTAATTTTGCTATATCTCTATACAAAAAAATTGAATTAAACTCGCTACAAACCCAATTCCTCTTATGTTACATGTGGCAAATAGATATTCTCATTTTATTCACAAACCTAATTATTCACTGTGCAAATAACTAAGTCACATGTCACCAAGCCCAGTTCTAACCCTAGAATTCCTTTCCCAATTCCTTCTAGAGTAACAAGGTAATTATTGATCAGATAATTAATCAATAAGCTCAAAACAAGATGAACAATTCACTTCAACACAAATAATTGGAATAAATCAAATAACTAATTTATAGCCATAAAAAGTTCAATCAATTGAATAGACATTAAAAGATAAAAGTATGATAAGAGAAGATAATAGAATCTGTTGTCAGCAAATCTGATGCTCCCCTCTTGCTCCTGCTCTTGATCTTCAATGATATCCAAGTTGCTTCAATCCCCAAAACTAATAAGAACTAGGGTTAATGTCTAATCTAATGGAATGTTTAATCTAGTCTAATCTATGTAATCCCCCTTTATTTTATGCCTCCCATCATGTATTTATAGGTTACAAGTCAACTTTTTAGGTTAGGAACAAACCCAATCCAATTTGGAGTCAAAAAGGTGTCAAAATTCGCCTAAAACGCGTCCAGGCCGCACCAAACCCTTCCCCCAGTGCCCCAGCGCTGGGCACGACTCTCAAACTCGGCCTTATAGCGCCTCGGCTCTGGAAATTGCCTTGAAATTAGCTACTCGACGCTAGTGCTTTTTTTGAAAATTTTTTGCTCCGACGTCCTTTGGGAAAATAGCCATAACTTCTTCGTCCGAACTCCGATTTTGACGATTCAAAATGTTCCGGAAAGAGGAGAAGTAGATCTACAACTTTCAGTCTTTAAGTTTTTCGAAATAAGGTCCGTAGAAATACTTAAATTGGCTCTGAACTGACTGATGTGTAAATGGCAAGCCGAAAACGCGAATTTAGCCACCCCGAACGTCGATCCACTTAACTTTTGTCCCAAATCCTACAAAACAATGTAAAACATGCATGAATGGACACAAACACTTCAAAACTATTCTAAAAGACTTGAGAACAATAATAAATTATGCCCGAATGTATCCAATTCATGTGTATAAAATTCACTCATCAAATACCCACAAACTTAAACATTTACTTGTCCTCAAGAAAAAACACAAAAGTACTAAAAATAATCAAACTAACTCAATTACATGAATGCATATGCATGATCTACTTCCTAATATACATACGAACCTAGTAATAAATCAGTATGATATATAGCAACAGGCCTCAAAGATACCATTGGTACTCAAAAAATATATCCAATCAAGTCAAAACCCATAACTCTAACCAATTAGGCAATCCACACCTGTGATCACCCATGTTGTGCGTGTGTGCTTGCTAACCATTCTAACCAACCACAATTCAAGATAATCACATAACAAACTTCTTAGAAGGAAAATTTCAGTTCCAATTCAATTACTTTTGTGAACATGACAACTCCGGTTAAAACTAAGCAATTACCAAGTCTAAGGGTAAATACAAGATTTATTTATACTTTTATTCAACCACGAGGGCATTTTTGCTCTTTCTCGTGTTTTTTTCATTTTTTTTATTTTCTCATGGCTGTGCAATGTCTTATTCCCTTAGGCTTTTCAGTGCTACCTTAACTAGCTTTCGACCAATGACTCCCAAGCCATTAAGACCTTAGGGCGCTAGGTGTAAAGATAATCCCCTCAGGCTTACTTACTCAAGTAACAAAGGCCACAAAACTAGACAACCATGCCACGGTGTTTATTCATTTTTTTTCTTTTTCTGGATTTGCTATTTTTTTTCTTTCTTTTTTCATTTTCATTTTGTATATATATATACCCCATAGATTCCCCCAAACTCAAGCTTTTACGTCATTCCAACCTTTACCGTCAGCTCACTAATTTCCTTAAATTTTAACCAAGATTTTTCCTCAGAAACAAATTATGAAACCCTTGAACCAAGTAGATTAAAACTGTTAAACTTTAAGTGCTAACCGGTTACATAAGTTTCAGACAGGCTCAGATTATCATCATGATTAAAATTAGAACTCATCATCAATTATCAACATTGTTCAAGTTTACATGCAAAACCAATCTTATCATAGGCCGAGCTAAGACCATACCAATCGATCACACAGATTCATGCAAAAAATAAAAAATACAATTAAACTACATGAACATATACTAATGCAACACATATATGAATACGTAAATAACTACCATGTACTATACGCAACCTAAAAAAACACAATGCTAACACAAAAAAATGAACTACTATGCAGATAACTAACTATATGTAATACGACACTAAAATGCCCCCAAACTTAAACTAGACATTGTCCTCAATGACTAAATTAGAAAAAATTAAAGCAGATGACTTCCCTGAAAATATAGCAATCTTCCTCCATGTCCGCTAAGTTTGGAGAATAGGCTAGGGACATGGAAAAATTGGACACCACACTTGAATTTGACTTGAATAACCTGTAAATCATGATAGAAACACTTTTATTAAATCCTAAATAAATGCAAATTCAAAACTACTAATATAAAACTTAATAAAAACTAAAAATAAAAATTAAACTTGGGTTGCCTCCCAATAAGCGCTTGTTTTATAGTCTCAGCCTGACTTCTTCAATTCTCTATCCAATTCCTCTTTGAAAGTTGAGGAACCCTCCATCCATCGGAAATAATATAGCTTTTGGGAGGTTCCCAATTGTAATGGCCATTGAGTTTAAGTCACCTAGCATGATCTTTTTAGATAGGATCCCCATTAAGTACGGCAAACCACTAGGTGCTTTTCCCATTGTGTTTGTGATCAAATTATGGCATGGAAGCTTATCAAACACAATGGGCTCGTCCTCTATCTTCTCCTTTTCAACCCACCACGACTCCACAGTTGTACTAGCTCTTATGTCACAAAGAACTTTGTCGACGACATGACTGCCAATTGGGCATGGTTTTGCAAAACTGCCCGGATTCTTGAACTTTGGTGGAGAAGGTACATGAGACACTATCAAAATTGGCTCATCTTCATTAGTGCTCAAAGTTAGATCTTTGCCGATCTCTTTTTGTTGATCTCCAAGTCTTTCCTCTCTTTTAACATCTATATCATTTGGCACATCCGATTGTAGATTTGGTTCGGGCTCAACATCAGTCTCGTCATCCATGTCATAGAGCCAAGTGTATTGAGGATGGTTGTTCAACGCATGTGCTATCTGCCCCAATTGATTTTCCAGATTCTTGATTGATACATTCTGACTTTGTATACTTAGCTCCAATTGATTAAATCTCTTATCACTCTCCTCACTCCTTTTTTCAGACGCTCTAATGAATTTTTCCAAGGCTTCCTCCCAATTTGAATGTTCTTCCTGTTGTAGTGGAGGTGGACACGAGAAATCCGGTGGGTATGTTGGACTTGGAGCATAAAATTGATCTTGATTGTTACTCCATGAAAAGTCCGGGTGATACCCCCAATCCTGATGATAGTTGTTCGGATAGACATAACTGTTGGGGTAATCACCACTATACTGTACCGGCTCGAAACTGATGGCGCTTTGATGACTCATATGATTTCTAGCACAATAATCACAAGTAACCGCCACACTTTGACGACGTTGAGCTTCAAAAGCTTTAATCATCCTCGAAAGTATCTCCATCTGTGCTGACAATGCAGAAAGTTTCTTGAGTCTGTCAATCTCCGCTCCTCGTGGTTGAGTCATGTTCGTGTATGGCCATTGATACGCAAAGTCATCCATGGTACCTAAAAAGAGAGAAATATAGGAAGAGAATGAGAAATAAAAATAAAAATAAAAATAAAAATGGTTAAATTAAGACTAATTTGATTGAAATTAATATTGGTAAATAATTATTAAATTAATTCCCCGGCAACGGCATCAAAAACTTGTTGATTAATTTCGCAATCAATGAATACGTGCAAGTATACACGGTCAACAAGTAATAAAGTGAAAGTAGAGTATCGTTCCCACGAGGAATTATTTAATAAAAATCACCAAGTACTAATTCTTAACCAAATCAATTTTATTTAAACAACCAATAATTGTGATTTCTAGATTTAAGATAACTAAATTAAACAAAATAAAAAGATTATTCTAAAAGAAAGCAAATAAACAACTAATAATTGATGGAATTCAGATAAATAAGAATTAAGACTCCAATATCCCCAATTATGAATTATATCTCAATTATTCAACTACCCCAATTATTATATCTACTGAATTATTAACAGAAATTCTCGAATGCCAAAAGCCCTCTCTCGAGTGATCAATTGCCTTCTATTTAACCCAGATTAATTTTGTTATATCTCTATGCAAAATAATTAAATTAAACTCGCTACAAACCCAATTCCTCTTATGTTACATGCGGCAAATAGATATTCTCATTCTATTCACAAACCTAATTATTCACTGTGCAAATAACTAAGTCACATGTCACCAAGCCCAGTTCTAACCCTAGAATTCCTTTCCCAATTCCTTTTAGAGTAACAAGGTAATTATTAATCAGATAATTAATCAATAAGCTCAAAGCAAGATGAACAATTTACTTCAACACAAATAATTAGAATAAATCAAATAACTAATTTATAGCCATAAAAAGTTCAATTGAAATCTTAATAAAAGAGTTAGTTCATAATTAATGAATTAAAATTAAGAATCCACAATTGAATAGACTTTAAAAGATAAAAGTATGATAAGAGAAGATAATAGAATCTGTTGTCAGCAAATCTGATGCTCATCTCTTGCTCCTACTCTTGATCTTCAATGATCTCTAAGTTGCTTCAATCTCTAAAACTAATAAGAACTAGGGTTAATGTCTAATCTAATGGAGTGTTTAATCTAGTCTAATCTATGTAATCCCCCTTTATTTTATGCCTCCCATCATATATTTATAGGTTACAAGTCAACTTTTTAGGTTAGGAACAAACCCAATCCAATTTGGAGTAAAAAAGGTGTCAAAATTCGCCCAAAACGCGTCCAGGCCGCACCAAACCCTTCCCCCAGCGCCCCAGTGCTGGGCACGACGCTCAAACTCTGTCTTATAGCGCCCCGGCTCTCGAAATTGCCTTGAAATTAGCGCCCCGACGCTAGTGCTTTTTTTGAAAATTTTTTACTCCGACGTCCTTTGGGAAAATAGCCATAACGTCTTCGTCCAAACACCGATTTTGAGGATTCAAGATGTTCCGGAAAGAGGAGAAGTAGATCTACAACTTTCATTCTTTAAGTTTTTCGAAATAAGGTCCGTAGAAATACTCAAATTGGCTCTAAAGTGACTGCTGTGTAAATGGCAAGCCGAAAACGCGAATCTAGCCACCGCGAACATCGATCCACGTAACTTTTGTCCCAAATCCTACAAAACAATGTAAAACATGCATGAATAGACACAAATACTTAAAAACTATTCTAAAAGACTTGAGAACAATAATAAATTATGCCTGAATGTTTTCAATTCATGTGTATTAAACTCACTCATCAAATACCCCCAAACTTAAACCTTTGCTTGTCCTCAAGCAAAAACACAAAAGAACTAAAAATAAACAAACTAACTCAATTACATGAATGCATATGCATGATCTACTTCCTAATATACATACGAACCTAGTAATAAATCAGTATGATATATAGCAACAGGCCTCAAAGATACCATTGGTACTCAAACAATATATCCAATCAAGTCAAAACCCATAACTCTAACCAATTAGGCAATCCACACCTGTGATCACCCATGTTGTGCGTATGTGCTTGCTAACCATTCTAACCAACCACAATTCAAGAGAATCACATAACAAACTTCTTAGAAGGAAAATTTCAGTTCCAATTCAATTACTTTTGTGAACATGACAACTCCGGTTAAAACTAAGCAATTACCAAGTCTAAGGGTAAATACAAGATTTATTTATACTTTTATTCAACCACGAGGGCATTTTTGCTCTTTCTCGTGTTTTTTTCATTTTTTTTATTTTCTCATGGCTGTGCAATGTCTTATTCCCTTAGGCTTTTCAGTGCTACCTTAACGAGCTTTCGACCAACGACTCCCAAGCCATTAAGACCTTAGGGCGCTAGGTGTAAAGACAATCCCCTCAGGCTTACTTACTCAAGTAACAAAGGCCACTAATGAATTTTTCTAAGGCTTCCTCCCAATTTGAATGTTCTTCCTGTTGTAGTGGAGGTGGACACGAGAAATCCGGTGGGTATGTTGGACTTGGAGCATAAAATTGATCTTGATTATTACTCCATGAAAAGTCCGGGTGATACCCACAATCCTGATGATAGTTGTTGGGACAGACATAACTGTTAGGGTAATCACCACTATACTGTACCGGCTCGAAACTGATGGCGCTTTGATGACTCATATGATTTCTAGCACAACAATCACAAGTAACCGCCACACTTTGACGACGTTGAGCTTCAAAAGCTTCAATCATCCTCGAAAGTGTCTCCATCTGTGCAGACAATGCAGAAAGTTTCTTGAGTCTGTCAATCTTCGCTCCGCGTGGTTGAGTCATGTTCGTGTATGGCCATTGATACGCAAAGTCATCCATGGTACCTAAAAAGAGAGAAATATAGGAAGAGAATGAGAAATAAAAATAAAAATAAAAATGTTTAAATTAAGACTAATTTGATTGAAATTAATATTGGTAAATAATTATTAAATTAATTCCCCGGCAACGGCGCCAAAAACTTGTTGATTGATTTCGCAATCAATGAATACGTGCAAGTATACACGGTCAACAAGTAATAAAGTGAAAGTAGAGTATCGTTCCCACGAGGAATTATTTAATAAAAATCACCAAGTACTAATTCTTAACCAAATCAATTTTATTTAAACAACCAATAATTGTGATTTCTAGATTTAAGAAAACTAAATTAAACAAAACAAAAAGATTATTCTAAAAGAAAGCAAATAAACAACTAATAATTGATAGAATTCAGATAAATAAGAATTAAGACTCCAATATCCCCAATTATAAATTATATCTCAATTATTCAACTATCCCAATTATTATATCTACTGAATTGTTAACAAAAATTCTCGAATGCCAAAAGCCCTCTCTCAAGTGATCAATTGCCTTCTATTTAACCCAGATTAATTTTGTTATATCTCTATGCAAAATAATTGAATTAAACTCGCTACAAACTCAATTTCTCTTATGTTACATGCGGCAAATAGATATTCTCATTCTATTCACAAACCTAATTATTCACTGTGCAAATAACTAAGTCACATGTCACCAAGCCCAGTTCTAACCCTAGAATTCCTTTCCCAATTCCTTCTAGAGTAACAAGGTAATTATTAATCAGATAATTAATCAATAAGCTCAAAGCAAGATGAACAATTCACTTCAACACAAATAATTGGAATAAATCAAATAACTAATTTATAGCCATAAAAAGTTCAATTGAAATATTAATAAAAGAGTTAGTTCATAATTAATGAATTAAAACCAAGAATTCACAATTGAATAGACATTAAAAGATAAAAGTATGATAAGAGAAGATAATAGAATCTGTTGTCAGCAAATCTGATGCTCCCTTCTTGCTCCTTCTCTTGATCTTCAATGATCTCCAAGTTGCTTCAATCTCCAAAACTAATAAGAACTAGGTTTATTGTCTAATCTAATGGAGTGTTTAATCTAGTCTAATCTATGTAATCCCCCTTTATTTTATACCTCCCATCATGTATTTATAGGTTACAAGTCAACTTTTTAGGTTAGGAACAAACCCAATCCAATTTGGAGTCAAAAAGGTGTCAAAATTCGCCCAAAACGCGTCCAGACCGCACCAAACCCTTCCCCCAGCGCCCCAGCGCTGGGCACGACGCTCAAACTCTTCCTTACAGCGCCCCGGCTCTGGAAATTGCATTGAAATTAGCGCCCCGACGCTAGTGCTTTTTTTGGAAATTTTCTACTCCGACGTCCTTTGGGAAAATAGCCATAACTTCTTCGTCCGAACTCTGATTTCGACGATTTAAGATGTTCCGGAAAGAGGAGAAGTAGATCTACAACTTCCATTCTTTAAGTTTTCCGAAATAAGGTCAGTAGCAATACTCAAATTGGCTCTGAAGTGACTGCTGTGTAAATAGCAAGCCGAAAACGCGAATCTAGCCGCCCCGAACGTCGATCCACGTAACTTTTATCCCAAATCCTACAAAACAATGTAAAACATGCATAAATGGACACAAAAACTTAAAAACTGTTCTAAAAGACTTGAGAACAATAATAAATTATGCCCGAATGTATCCAATTCATTTGTATAAAACTCACTCATCAGTTACCAATGTAAATGTCAATAAATGTTCTACGTCGGATCTCCGGCTCCTGGCTGATGCTATTCATAATCGCATCGACCAGTTACATAGAGAAGCTTCAGAATCTGCTTCTTCCCATCACTCTAGTCAGTATGAGGAAGAAGAAGATGTTGATGAGGAAGACGATAGTGACCCCTATGGCACTATCAACCTTCAGGATGCCCAAGATCCTTTCGCTTGATCATCCTGTCACGCGCCCACGCGCCTCGTTCAATCAAAAGATTTTGTTTTCCACCGAAAGATCAGTCACATGCAATGGGTCCCACCTGTTCCCCACTGCAGCAATAAGTCAAAAGAAGACGTCTACATTTCCACCAAAAGTAGACTTTTACCTTTATTTTTACTTTTCACTTTACTTTAGTAAATGTAACATGATTCTTACTTTCACTTTAGTAAATGTAACATGTTTCTTACTTTACCCCTAGTCATTGTAATAGTTCGATCCTTGATCTATAAAAGGATTCAGAACACATTTATGTTTTCAAGTTTTAGTTTTCAGAGACTTCAAAAGACGCTAAGTTCCTTCTTAGTCAAATCTTTAGCCACTACCGCTGTTTAGCCTTTCTTTACCCCTCTTCTTCTTATGTTCTTAATCTATTAAGTTTGTAAGTCATTTTATTTTCTGCACTTGTACATAGTTCAAGTTATCAATAAATAAAACTATTTTTATTTAGTAATTCAATTGTGTTTGAATGCACCTCTGAACTCTGATCTTAATTCTGATCTTAATATATCTGCTTCCGCCCCAAATGGTATCAGAACCAAGTTGTTTGTTTGTTTCTAATTGATGATGTAAGATCTATTTAATCAACTTTTTTTTTTGATTTCAAAACTTCTTCTTCTCATTATTCCTAAATCACCTAAACTGTCTGTAGTCCACCTAGTTCACCACAAACCTTTTGTAAGTCTCCAGGTGTGAGCAGCGTCTGGTTTAAGAACATAGGTATGAGTCTTAATGATAGCAAGGGTATGAATGGAAGAATAAAGCTTAAGAATTATTTTTGAAAAATTAAAAGATGAGTCGATTATTCAGATCTAGCTCTTCAGTTAGTAACCGGTCAGCTTTGCCTCCTGTTCCTGACATAGTTAATCAAGAAGAACACTATTTTGAAAACATTAGTCAAGTACTCCATAACTGGAACATACCCAAAGTTTCTCCTAGAAAAATTTATCAGTCAACCTTCTTAGATAACTTTAAAACTGATTATAATGTTAAGACAGTTGAAAGAGTTTATGCAATTAACAAAGAGTATGAAAATTGTAGCCTTTTATCACCAGATATTATTAAAAAACATAGAAAAAAGGGTTATAATTTTATTCATATAGGTCTCATTCAAGTTGTAGTTAAACCACTTAACATTAAAGGAATTAATTCATCTATTTACCTTTGTCTTAGAGACGCTAGGTTTTTGAATTATTACCCCAGTATTATTGGAGCTATGGAGTCAAGTCTGCATAATGGTCCTATCCATTTCAATTGCTTTCCTGATTGCACACTTAGCCTCAGTGATCAAAATTTATTAAAAGCTTTAACTTTAAATATTAAAACTACTGGTGAGATTACTCAAATGATTGAGGGGTCTCAGCCTATTGCTTTGATTTACAGGATTTATTATAAGACTATGAAATCAAATTTGAATGTTCATGCTCTTAATAAAAGTCCCAAAGATCAAACAGCTTTAATTTAAAGTTCAACTAGTGATGCTAATGTCCAGATTCCGAGAACAATTCTCTGGAAGGATATTACTCTACCTAGTCAATGGACTTTACCAAATGAATTACCACAATAGCCTGTAGTTAACACTTCACTAAACATAGAAAATATTAGACAGTTTTCTGATGGAACTATTAAAATTAGTTTTGAACGTACTAGAAATCCAGTCATAATAGAAGACATCCCTAGTTCACCAGCACCTTCAGTCATCCATACTCGAAGAGACACTGAAGTTTTTAGTAATCCTTCTATTAAAGATGTTAAACTTAAAGGAATCTTTAATCAAGGTCAAGCTAGTCATCCCTGTTACAACCAGAATGATCCCGTTGAAGAAGAAGGCTCTTCTTCTCCAACATCGTTTGAGTTTCCTACTCAGTCTGATTTTAATGCCCCTATACATAATCAATTAAGAGTCATTAAAAAGGATTTTGTATTGGATTGGGATAATTTAGTAAAGGATTTTAACTCAAAGTTTAATAAAGAAAAAAGACATCTATTTAGGTCTAATCACCCTATTAAAAAAGAAAGAGATAAGATAGTTAATAGATAAAAAAGATTCATTAAAAATGAAGAATTAAACATTATTTTTTATGATTGGTATGAACAATATCAAAGTAAATGTAATGTTATTACCAAAACTCAATGGATTAAGGAAGATAAATCTAAAACTACTTCTAGTCATCCTCCTTTAGAATATATAATAATTCCGGTAAAAAATACTTCAGTCATTGCTAGTCCCATTAAAATTGCAGATAATATTAAAGATGATAGAAAAATAATTGAGCAATTAAGTTTTAGTAATCAATATATAGCAACTGTTGGTAAACAATTAGATAGGATTGAAGAAAAGTTTGAAGAAAACATTATTAAAAAACCCGATTCAAAGATTGAACAACCTTTAATAAAATTACCAGAAAATAGATATAAATTAGGTTTACCTAGTACAGATACTGAACTTACCAAAACTATTGATGAATTATTTAAAAAACTTAAAACTGAAGCCAGTTCAAGCGGCACTATAGCTATTATTGATCAGATAGACTCGGTTAATGAGAGCAATTGTTCCTCTAATTCCTCTGAAACTATTCCAGATCTTAATTAACAACTTAACAAATTAACTGTTAATAACACAACTATAACCAGAAATTGGTACTCTAGACCAACTCCTCCAAATCTACAGTTGGAGGAGAGAAATCTAGACAAATAATTTTCTGTTTCATCTAATAAGATTTATGAATGGAATATAGATGGATTTAGTGAACAAGAAATTCTTAATAAACTAAATCATATGTCAATGGTGGCCAATAGCTATATTAATAAATTCAACCATCTGTCTCAAACGGACATAGTTGAATTAATAGCTAGTGGATTTACTGGTATTCTTAGATCTTGGTGGGAAAAACATCTCACAGAAGACTCTAGAATATCAATTATTCATGCTATCCAGAGAGATGATGACGGCAATCCCATCTTTGATGAAGATGCTGGGATTGGTCTACCTGATGGAGTTAATACTTTAATATTCACTAATATTAAACATTTTATTGGCACTCCCAGTAATATCACTGAAAGAATTCATGACCAACTTAGTAACCTCACTTGTCCCACTCTAAGTGATTTTAGGTGGTACAAATATGTATTTACTTCGCGAGTTATGATGCGCACTGATAGTAATAAACCATTTTGGAAAGAAAAATTCGTTAATGGTTTACCTTCTTTGTTTGCACATAAAGTCAGAGAAGAATTAAGCAACGATTTAGGATATATAGATTATGATAATTTAACTTATGGTGATATTATAAGCTATATTCAAAAAATTAGATTAAAAATGTTTATTGACTTTAAATTAGCTAAACAAGCTAGTAAAGATAAAAATAAAGCTAAATACGAGTTAGGCACTTTTTGTGAACGATATGGTCTACCCCCTGTTGCTCCCTCTAGAAGAAAGCACAGACACAAACATATTAAGTCTCAGAATAAGAGTCATAAACATCGTAAAAAGAGATATAATCAAAATAAAAATGATAAAAATAATAATCAAGATTCTTACTATAAGAAACCCAAGTCAACACATAAAAAATCAACCAATAAATCAAAGAAATTTGATAAAAGAAAATTGTCTGTCACAATTGCGGGCAGAAAGGGCACTTTCAAAGCGAGTGTAGAGTTAAGCAAAAATGAGCTTAGTTGAACATGTCAACTGAAGATACTGTACAATTGTTAGAATTAATAAGAATAGAAAACAATGTTAGTGACGAAGAAGCTTCTGATATTCCAGAAGCTTCGAGC
The DNA here is from genome assembly GCA_016801055.1 of Panax notoginseng. Classification (NCBI taxonomy): domain Eukaryota; kingdom Viridiplantae; phylum Streptophyta; class Magnoliopsida; order Apiales; family Araliaceae; genus Panax; species Panax notoginseng. The sequence continues at coordinate 245,307,991 of CM029012.1, forward strand.
AGTAGCACTTGTAACGATGAATCAAATAGTGATAACGAAGTTACAGTTTGTGCTAAAGACTGCAGTAACAACTGCTGCAAAAGATTAAATGTAATTACCAAAGAATATGAAGAAAGTTCTTTGTTAATTGACTTAATTAGCAAAATTACTGATCCAGATTTAAAAATTCAGTACACAAAACAGTTAAAAGATTTATTAACAAAAGATAAGAAAATTAATGATAGGGTTCTTAAAGCCAAAGAGAAACCTATTTTTAGTCTAAATAAAACACTTGAAAGATTTAAATCTCCTGTTAGGGATGTCACACTCCCAGAATTAAATCAAGAAGTTAATAAACTTAAGAAAAAAATTTCTAGTCTAAAGTTAGATGTTGCTAATTTGAGAAAAGAAATTGAAGACAAAAAATCTGATCTTCAGATTCATGATTCCTCCTCTAGTGAAGAAGATCATGACATGCCCGAATCCTCGGGTACAAAAAATGAAGAAGATCTTTTTGTTCAAGGTCTTTCTCTTAAAAGAATTAGAGATATTACCATTCAAAAATGGTATATCTCTATTAATTTAGTTATTTAAAAAACTTTCTCTATACAGCTCCCCGCCTTAGTTGATACTGGTGCGGATTTGAACTGTATTCAAGAAGGTTTTATCCCTACTAGGTATTATAAAAAGACTAGTGAAAAGCTTAATTCAGCCAATGGTAGTCAAATGGAAATAAAATAGAAATTGCATAAGGTTCATATCTGTCAAGATAATATGTGTTTTAAAGCTTCATTTGTTTTAATCCGCAATCTTACAGATAAAATCATCCTTGGTCTTCCTTTTATTTATCTATTATACCCATTTACTTCTAGTAATAAAGGATTATCGTGTAATCATTTAAGCAAAGAAATAACATTTAAATTTCTTATTAAACCTAAAGAAAAAGATTTAAAATTTATTCAGGAAGAGTCAATCTCTAGGTCTTTAAACCTATTAAACTGTAAAGTTACTCATTTAGGATTTCTTAAAGACGAAATTAAATACAAAGAAGTCAAAGAACAAATTAAAACTAAAAGAGTTCAAGAACAGATTGACAATTTAAAAAGATATTTACAAGATAATCTATGTTCTGAGTCTCCCAACGCCTTTTGGCATAGGAAGAAACATGTAGTTAGATTACCTTATGCTAAGAAATTTAAAGAACACTTAATTCCTACTAAAGCTAGGCTTATTCAAATGAGTCATGAATAAATGGAGTTATGAAAAAAGAAAATCAATGATCTCCTAAATAAGGGTTTAATTAGACATAGTAAATCACCATGGTCTTGTCCTGCTTTCTATGTTAACAATGAAGCAGAAAAAGAGAGAGTTGTTCCCCGTCTAGTTATCAACTACAAACCATTAAACAAAGTCTTAGAGTGGATTAGGTACCCTTTACCCAATAAGGAAGATTTCCTTAGTAGGTTAAGCTCATCCATTATTTTAGTAAATTTGATCTAAAATTTGGGTTTTGGCAAATTGCTATTCATCCCCATGACAGATACAAAACAGCATTCACCACTCCATTCGGTCATTATGAATGCAATGTTCAGTCATTTGGACTAAAAAATGCACCAAGTGAATTTCATAATATTCTCAATAATATTTTGAATCCTTTCAGTCATTTTATTATTGTTTATAATGACGATATCCTTGTATTCTCCAAGACTATTGAAGAGCATATTAAACATTTGAATTCGTTCTTCAAAATGGTTAAAACCAATGGTCTTGTTCTTTCACCTTCCAAGTGTAGTCTGTTTCTGACTAAAGTCAGATTCCTCGGTCTAATTCTCTATCATGGACTCACGCGGCCAATTGACAGAGCTATTCAATTCGCCGACCGGTTCCCAGATAAGATTACCGATAAAACACAACTATAGAGATTTTTGGGCTCGCTTAATTATATTGGCAAGTTCTACCAAGATCTCTGGAAGATTTGTAAGCCTCTTTTTTAGCGCTTACAAAGTAATCAACCTCCATGGACTGACGTTCATACTTCCGTAGTCCAACAAGTCAAAAAATATGTTAAGGTTTTTCCCTGCCTTGGCATCTCAAATGATTCAGCATTCAAAATAGTTGAAACTGATGCCTCTAACATTGGATTTGCTGGCATTCTCAAACAAAAGTTAACTCCTACTTCCTCTGAACAAATTGTTCGATTTCATTTCGGTGCATGGAATCCTATACAGTTAAATTACAGTACTATTAAAAAAGAGATTTTGTCACTTGTTTTATGTATTAATAAATTCTAGCGTGATTTACTTAACCAAAAATTCTTAGTTAGGATAGATTGCAAATCAGCAAAATTTATTCTTGAAAAAGACATTGAGAACGTCGCCTCTAAGCATTCTTTCGCTAGATGGCAAGCTCTCCTCAGTATTTTTGATTTTGATATTAAATATATTAAAGGTAGTAACAATTCAATCCCAGATTTTCTAATCAGAGAATTTATCAACACAGGTACAGTTACGACAAAATGAGTGTAAGGGGAAATCCTCATTCCCATGGAAAGGGCCAATCTCCCGACCCAAGTAATCAGTTAAAGGGAACCTTGGTTCCTCACCCAGTCAATCCAGTAACCAAGCCAGATGTAGTCAATAGGTTTTAGGTTCTTGGGACAATCCCCAAGCCTTATTCATCCGCTCTTGCGAGTCAACCACAACTGATTGACCCATATGGTAATCAAACAAGGGCAACCTCTTCCAAACATAGTTTTCCGGCCTCTGAGTATCGTGTCGTTTATGATCATCAATTATTCCACCTTGAGTCACACATGAAACCCAAAGATGACCCTATTAAACTTGCAGCCCAGTATTTTCCTACTGGCTGGCATTTCCTCCCATGGGCTCCTTATAAATCTCTTTCGTATTATAAGGACATTCTTATTGAAACCGAGTCAGTTTTCATTAAACCTATTTATGCTAATGATAATAAGTCTAAACTTCTCTATCATTCGCTTTATATTAAAAACATCCTTAGTTTTTCTGATTAGGGAAATCATCCTTCAGATCTCAGGTCTCTATCTAATCAAACTAACTCTTACTGCTATTTTGATTATATTGAGGCTTGGAATAAAATCATTCTTCACCAAAATGAAGATCATAGTCATTCGTGGTTTTTACAGTTCGACCACAAATTCAAAAGTAAAATTCCTATGTGGTTCACTCTTTGGTGGTCCAGACTTGGTCTGTGTTATGAGATTCTTCCCGATCTTCTCAAAACACAAGTTAATCATTTTATCAATCATGCAAAGTATAATCCAGTTTATGAAGGAGTTCCAGTTTTCCTTCTCTTCTGTAGTAAATATAAAATTCCGTGGATCCTTAAATGGCAATACGAGATTTTGTCTCCCCAAGAAGTCACCATATTTGCACCTCCTTCATCTATTGGTATAAGGACGGTTCAGACCTCTTTATCACCCATTGCTCATGTATCTCGCCGTTTTCACATCAAATGGTGGGATAAATTCGGTGTCGATAGGATAGCTGGCCAAGTTCAAAAGGAATTTCCTCCTACTCCTATCCCTTCAGTTATCCCGGTCATCCCTACTCCTGCACTTGACTCTTCCAGTAAATCATCCAAAAAGTCCTCTGGTAAATCAAAGGATATATCGATTGCCCCTTCTGAGTCAAACATTATTTCTGATATTAATAGTTATTCTACAACTCAGCTCAAACTCTTTGCTGATGCTATTCAGATGAGATTTGAACAGTTAAGTGAAGAGATTGAGGCTTCAGACGATGCTTCTTCACAATCCAAAGTTGATGCTAATAGTCAAAATGAAGACGAAGAAGAAAACAATTGTGACCCCTATGGCACCATTAGCCTTCTGGTTGCCCAAGATCCCTTCGCCTAATCAATCAAACAAACGGTGGTAGCCCCATTCATCAATCAATCAAAGTGGATGTGGTGATAGCCGCCAGTTCCAGCACCTGCTCCGGCAGCCAGCACTTGCTCCGACAGCCATTTCCTGCCCGTGCAGCCTCAATTCATGCCCGTGTAGCCTCAATCATTCCAGTCACATGCGTTAGGGCCCCATGGCCACTAAAGTCAAAAGAATACGCCAGCTTTTCCACCGAAAGCAGATTCCTGCATAATTTTCGGTCTAAAGTCAGCTTTTAATTTTTACTTTACTTTAGTAAATGTAACATGTTTCTTACTTTGTACTTTTACCTTAGTTAATATAATAGTAAACAGGTAACAGTTCGGTTCCTTGATCCATAAAAGGAAACTGAATTCATTTGGTAAGGCAGACTTCAAAAGACACTGAGTTCGTTCTCAATCAAATCTTTAGCCTCTACCGCTGTTTAGCATTTCTTTACCCCTCTTCTTCTTATGTTCTTAATCTAGTAAGTTTGTATGTCATTTTATTTTCTGCACTTGTACATAGTTCAAGTTATCAATAAATAAAACTATTTTTATTTAGTAATTCAATTGTGTTTGAATGCACCTCTGAACTCTGATCTTAATTCTGATCTTAATATATCTGCTTCCGCCCCAAATGGTATTGTGTTTGAATGCACCTCTAAATTCTGATCTTAATTCTGATCTTAATATATCTGCTTCCACCCCAAACGCCCCAAATGAAAACTGTTTTATTTAGTAATTCAATTGTGTTTGAATGCACCTCTAAACTCTGATCTTAATTCTGATCTTAATATATCTGCTTCCGCCCCAAACGCCCCAAATGGTATCAGAGCCAAGTTGTTTGTTTGTTTCTAATTGATGAAGTAAGATCTATTTAATCAATTTTTCTTTTTTGATTTCAAAACTTCTTCTTCTCATTATTCCTAAGTCACCTAAACTGTCTGTAGTCAACCTAGTTCGCCGCAAACCTTTTATAAGTCTCCAGGTGTGAGCAGTGTCTGGTTTAAGAACATAGGTATGAGTCTTAATGATAGCAAGGGTATGAATGGAAGAATAATGCTTAAGAATTATTTTTGAAAAATTAAAAGATGAGTCGATATTCAGATCTAGCTCTTCAGTTAGTAAACGGTCTGCTTTGCCTCCTGTTCCTAATATAGTTAATCAAGAAGAACACTGTTTTGAAAACATTAGTCAAGTACTCCGTAACTGGAACATATCCAAAGTTTCTCCTAGAGAAATTTATCAGTCAACCTACTTAGATAAGTTTAAAACTGATTATAATGTTAAGACAGTTGAAAGAGTTTATGCAATTAACAAAGAGTATGAAAATTGTAGCCTTTTATCACCAGATGTTATTAAAAAACATAGAAAAAAGGGTTATAATTTTATTCATATAGGTCTCATTCAAGTTGCAGTTAAACCACTTAACATTAAAGGAATTAATTCATCTATTTACCTTTGTCTTATAGACGCTAGGTTTTTGAATTATTACCCCAGTATTATTGGAGCTATGGAGTCAAGTCTGCATAATGGTCCTATCCATTTCAATTGCTTTCTTGATTTCACACTTAGCCTCAATGATCAAAATTTATTAAAAGCTTTAACTTTAAATATTAAAACTACTGGTGAGATTACTCAACTGATTGAGGGCTCTCAGCCTATTGCTTTGATTTACAGGATTTATTATAAGACTATGAAATCAAATTTGAATGTTCATGCTCTTAATAAAAGTCCCAAAGATCAAATAGTTTTAATTCAAAGTTCAACTAGTGATGCTAATGTCCAGATTTCGAGAACAATTCTCTGGAAGGATATTACTCTACCTAGTCAATGGACTTTACCAAATGAATTACCACAGCAGCCTGTAGTTAACACTTCACTAAACATAGAAAATATTAGACAGTTTTCTGATGGAACTATTAAAATTAGTTTTGAACGTACTAGAAATCCAGTCATAATAGAAGACATCCCTAGTTCACCAGCACCTTTAGTCATACATACTCGAAGAGACACTGAAGTTTTTAGTAATCCTTCTATTAAAGATGTTAAACTTAAAGGAATCTTTAATCAAGGTCAAGCTAGTCATCCCTGTTACACCCAGAATGATCCCGTTGAAGAAGAAGGCTCTTCTTCTCCAAAATCGTCCGAGTTTCCTACTCAATCTGATTTTAATGCCCCTATACATAATCAATTAAGAATCATTAAAAAGGATTTTGTATTGGATTGGGATAATTTAGTAAAGGATTTTAACTCAAAGTCTAATAAAGAAAAAAGACATCTATTTAGGTCTAATCACCCTACTAAAAAAGAAAGAGATAAGATAGTTAATAGATGGAAAAGATTCATTAAAAATGAAGAATTAAACATTATTTTTTATGATTGGTATGAACAATATCAAAGTAAATGTAATGTTATTACCAAAACTCAATGGATTAAGGAAGATAAATCTAAAACTACTTCTAGTCATCCTCCTTTAGAATATATAATAATTCCGGTAAAAAATACTTCAGTCATTGCTAGTCCCATTAAAATTGCAGATAATATTAAAGATGATAGAAAAATAATTGAGCAATTAAGTTTTAGTAATCAATATATAGCAACTGTTGGTAAACAATTAGATAGGATTGAAGAAAAGTTTGAAGAAAACATTATTAAAAAACCTGATTCAAAGATTGAACAACCTTTAATAAAATTACCAGAAAATAGATATAAATTAGGTTTACCTAGTACAGATACTGAACTTACCAAAACTATTGATGAATTATTTAAAAAACTTAAAACTGAAGCCAGTTCAAGCGGCACTATAGCTATTATTGATCAGATAGACTCGGTTAATGAGAGCAATTGTTCCTCTAATTCCTCTGAAACTATTCCAGATCTTAATTAACAACTTAACAAATTAACTGTTAATAACACAAGTATAACCAGAAATTGGTACTCTAGACCAACTCCTCCAAATCTACAGTTGGAGGAGAGAAATCTAGACAAATAATTTTCTGTTTCATCTAATAAGATTTATGAATGGAATATAGATGGATTTAGTGAACAAGAAATTCTTAATAAACTAAATCATATGTCAATGGTGGCCAATAGCTATATTAATAAATTCAACCATCTGTCTCAACCGGACATAGTTGAATTAATAGCTAGTAGATTTACTGGTATTCTTAGATCTTGGTGGGAAAAATATCTCACAGAAGACTCTAGAATATCAATTATTCATGCTAACCAGAGAGATGATGACGACAATCCCATCTTTGATGAAGATGCTGGGATTGGTCTGCCTGATGGAGTTAATACTTTAATATTCACTATTATTAAACATTTTATTGGCACTCCCAGTAATATCACTAAAAGAATTCATGACCAACTTAGTAACCTCACTTGTCCCACTCTAAGTGATTTTAGGTGGTACAAAGATGTATTTACTTCACGAGTTATGATGCGCACTGATAATAATAAACCATTTTGGAAAGAAAAATTCGTTAATGGTTTACCTTCTTTGTTTGCACATAAACTCAGAGAAGAATTAAGCAAAGATTTAGGATATATAGATTATGATAATTTAACTTATGGTGATATTATAAGATATATTCAAAAAATTGGATTAAAAATGTGTATTGACTTTAAATTAGCTAAGCAAGCTAGTAAAGATAAAAATAAAGCTAAATACGAGTTAGGCACTTTCTGTGAATGATATGGTCTACCCCCTGTTGCTCCCTCTAGAAGAAAGCACAGACACAAACATATTGAGTCTCAGAATAAGAGTCATAAACATTGTAAAAAGAGATATAATCAAAATAAAAATGATAAAAATAATAATCAAGATTCTTACTATAAGAAACCCAAGTCAACACATAAAAAATCAACCAATAAATCAAAGAAATTTGATAAAAGAAAATTGTCTGTCACAATTGCGGGCAGAAAGGGCACTTTAAAAGCGAGTGTAGAGTTAAGCAAAAATTAGCTTAGTTAAACAACTCAACTGAAGATACTAAACAATTGTTAGAATTAATAAGAATAGAAAACAATGTCAGTGACGAAGAAGCTTCTGATATTCCAGAAGCTTCGAGCAGCAGCACTTGTAACGATGAATCAAATAGTGATAACGAAGTTACAGTTTGTGCTGAAAACTGCAGTAACAACTGCTGCAAAAGATTAAATGTAATTACCAAAGAATATGAAGAAAGTTCTTTGTTAATTGACTTAATTAGCAAAATTACTGATCCAGATTTAAAAATTCAGTACACAAAACAGTTAAAAGATTTATTAACAAAAGATAAGAAAATTAATGATAGGGTTCTTAAAGCCAAAGAGAAACCTATTTTTAGTCTAAATAAAACACTTGAAAGATTTAAATCTCCTGTTAGGGATGTCACACTCCCAGAATTAAATCAAGAAGTTAATAAACTTAAGAAAAAAATTTCTAGTCTAAAGTTAGATGTTGCTAATTTGAGAAAAGAAATTGAAGACAAAAAATATGATCTTCAGATTCATGATTCCTCCTCTAGTGAAGAAGATCATGACATGCCCGAATCCTCGGGTACAAAAAATGAAGAAGATCTTTTTGTTTAAGGTCTTTCTCTTAAAAGAATTAAAGATATTACCATTCAAAAATGGTATATCTCTATTAATTTAGTTATTGATAAAATTTTCTCTATACAGCTCCCAGCCTTAGTTGAAACTGGTGCGGATTTGAACTGTATTCAAGAAGGTCTTATCCCTACTAGGTATTATAAAAAGACTAGTGAAAAGCTTAATTCAGCCAATGGTAGTCAAATGGAAATAAAATATAAGTTGTATAAGGTTCATATCTGTCAAGATAATATGTGTTTTAAAGCTTCATTTGTTTTAATCCGCAATCTTACAGATAAAATCATCCTTGGTCTTCCTTTTATTTATCTATTATACCCATTTACTACTAGTAATAAAGGATTATCGTGTAATCATTTAGGCAAAGAAATAACATTTAAATTATTTATTAAACCTAATGAAAGAGATTTAAAATTTATTCAGGAAGAGTCAATCTCTAGGTCTTTAAACCTATTAAACTGTAAAGTTACTCATTTAGGATTTCTTAAAGAAGAAATTAAATACAAACAAGTCGAAGAACAAATTAAAACTAAAAGAGTTCAAGAACAGATTGACAATTTAAAAAGAAATTTATAAGATAATCTATGTTCTGAGTCTCCCAACGCCTTTTGGCATAGGAAGAAACATGTAGTTAGATTACCTTATGCTAAGGAATTTAAAGAACACTTAATTCCTACTAAAGCTAGGCTTATTCAAATGAGTCATGAACAAATGGAGTTATGCAAAAATAAAATCAATGATCTCCTAAATAAGGGTTTAATTAGACATAGTAAATCATCATGGTCTTGTCCTGCTTTCTATGTTAACAATGAAGCAGAAAAAGAGAGAGGTGTTCCCCGTCTAGTTATCAACTACAAACTATTAAGCAAAGTCTTAGAGTGGATTAGGTACCCTTTACCCAATAAGGAAGATCTCCTTGGTAGGTTAAGCTCCTCCACTATTTTTAGTAAATTTGATCTAAAATCTGGGTTTTGGCAAATTGCTATTCATCCCCATGACAGATACAAAACAGCATTCACCACTCTATTCGGTCATTACGAATGGAATGTTCAGTCATTTGAACTAAAAAATGCACCAAGTGAATTTCATAATATTCTCAATAATATTTTGAATCCTTTCAGTCATTTTATTATTATTTATATTGACGATATCCTTGTATTCTCCAAGACTATTGAAGAGCATATTAAACATTTGAATTCGTTCTTCAAAATGGTTAAAACCAATGGTCTTGTTCTTTCACCTTCCAAGTGTAGTCTGTTTCTGACTAAAGTCAGATTCCTCGGTCTAATCCTCTATCATGGACTCACGCGGCCAATTGACAGAGCTATTCAATTCGCCGACCGGTTCCCAGATAAGATTACCGATAAAACACAACTATAGAGATTTTTGGGCTCGCTTAATTATATTGGCAAGTTCTACCAAGATCTCAGGAAGATTTGTAAGCCTCTTTTTCAGCGCTTACAAAGTAATCCACCTCCATGGACTGACGTTCATTGTGACGCCCCCAAAATAGGTCCATTCCACCCAACACATTCTGAGTCGCCAAATACATGGTACATAAACAACTACAACTTTATTAATACATTTATCGTGCAAAATACGACAACACATATACTGTGAGTTTGGATACAAATATATACCAACTGTGACTCATGTCCCAACCTTGGATAGCACGTCACAAAGACACCTTACATAAAGGTATAGTCAAAAACTGTTTTAGAAATTAGAATATTTGGGAAGTGCTTAAGGAAACCCTCGTACATGGGAGGCCATGCTTCTAGGTTATGATAGATATCATATGGCCACAGAATTATCCTTGGTTGACCCAATAGACCCCAAAGAAAAATGAGAAGATTACTATCATATTCTTTCCAATGGTGAGTCTTCTCTTGACATATCATTATCTCCACTGTCTCTAACTGAGAATTATACTTCAAATAAACACCAAGATTATATAGGTAGTGCTCGTAGATATACTCGGCAAGTGGATGTACACAACCATGTCTTATGATGACACGAGGTTGTATGTCGTTAGACATTTTGTATGATAGTGGCAAAACACCCTTCCAACGTTGGGTACATCTTACTCTATTGGATTCACCAAATAAAACTACTAAATGAACTTTTCTATACTGCTTCGAGAGAACCTCCACAGAGAGACCACCATTCTATTTCCCTGTTACCCTCGCTCGACCCAGCTACACTCTTATTACCTGAAAGGAATTGTGAAGCAAAAGGGTGAGCACAACTAGCTCAGTAAAGAATATCATGACTAAAGATAATTAAATTATCAATAGCCTTCAATAGAATTAAATCAGAGATTTAGAACATATGGTAAATGATAAAAATTTCAATCATAGTTGCAGCGGAACGAGCAATCCATTAGAAGAGTCAAATAGACCATAAAGTCTATTATCTTCTCCATGTTAAAAGTCCACCAACAATGTTTTATCCCTGTAACATCAATCAACAGTTCCTTTCCACAATCATATGAATAATTCATAATCATAATTGTGATTCTAAATTTCGCATCCAAGACGAAGATAATTTTCATCACCTGTCTTTACCTGAAACATCAAATATCATGGTTATACCAAATCACAGTTCCTATTCATAATCATACTAATAAATTCATCTTTGCACCACGGGCCAAAGATATTCATCAACAATTCATCTTTACACTACATGGCAAAGATATTCAACAACAAGTCATCTTTGCACTACGGGCCAAAGATATTCATCAACAAGTCATCTTTGCACTACAGGCCAAAGATATTCCTCAATAGTTCATATTTGCACTACAGGCCAAATATATTATTATCTCAAAGAAATATATAATCAATTCAGAATTTATATAACCAATAATTATAACCACGTTGATCATTTCACCTTTACACTTAAGCTAAAGATATTCAATTATAAATTTCATGGTCATGATCATACTAGTCAACAATTCAACTTTGCACTACTGGCCAAAGAGAACCCATAGTCATAATCGTACCAAAAATCTACCCATCTTTACACTCAAGTCAAAGAGAAATATCATTATTAGGGTTATAAAAATGTTATATATGATAATAAAAAATAATATGATCAACATATAGCTTTAATCTCAAGAGTAATATTCATAAATCAACTATAATTTGGTTAGAAAAAGAAACCAATTTTGTCATGAATAGTAACTCGTGAATAGTAACCCGTGAATAGTAACTCGTGAATAATAACTCGTAAATAGTAACTCATGAATAGTAACTCGTGAATAGTAACTCATGAATAGTAACTCCGACATGAAAAGATAAGAATTTTACAAGAAAAATCCTACCAATATTCCGGTATAATGATATTGAAAGAAATAATATCATTGATAAAAAAATAACATCCCTTACGACAATATCTCTTACTATCCCTTACTATCCCTTACCTCAAAAGAGCAGTACTCCTGACTGGAATAATGCTGAACGAACTTGCACCGTATAACAACACTCAAGCTATCAAAATACTCACAAGAATACACTCGATAATATAGAGAGAGAAATAGAGAGAAAACTTCAGTTTCTGGTGTGATTTTCAATTCTAACCTAAGCACCTATTTATAGGAAATTGCTTAGAATACCAAAGTAGAAAATTGAATATAATAATATATTTATAACCAAATTTTCCTTAGCCCACCACATCAAAAACACATTTTCCACACAAATGCACCAAAAATGAAACACATGTTTTAAACAATTTTTGTAACAAAAATCAATTCAGACTCAATAATTCGGAACTTCAATAATTCATAATAAATAGCCTTTTTATCAGAAAATTCGAATCTCGCGAGTTTTTATAGGAAATTTAATTCTCTACAACTTTGCAGAAGAAAGGTTTCCTAAATTCCAAACAGAAATTGACCGAATTCACAAACCGACGATTTTACAGTCTATAATAAATTTTCGGTCAAGAATTGTGTCCACCAACACACAAAACATGTGTTAAACATTTAATCCAACAAAAATACTCTTCCTCCTCATTTATTCATATATCCCACATTCATTGTAAAAATATCACCATTAATATATTATTAAAATAATATATTTAAATGAATTATTTTATCAGAAAAAAATAAAATATTAATTTTCAACAATTGTCACATTAAAATTTTTCTCCATCTATATCCACATAAAATTAATATTTTCCTCATCATATAAATCAATAATTAATTATTCACAAATAATATTACAGAATCACATTACTGACAGCCAGACAGTTCCCAGGAAAGAGGGGGCTTTCCAATAAGGATATCTCCTTACTGGCGCGCAATTAGATGACCAAACCTCTCCTTAGACAGAACTTTCTAGATATTGCCAATAATGTTATCTAATAATATTATTCAGATAATATGAATTATTGCTCCGATAATAGAAAATACTGCGTAGTGACAATTATAAAATATCAACATAGCAATTATTTAATCAATAAAATAAAATATTGAACAGTAATTACTGTAACCATTATTGAGTAGTGCCTTCTTACGTAAAAATCAATAATTGGTGCAATACCGTGTGCTACTGTGTAACAACGCGTATTACTTTGTTTTAACCACCGGGTATTCCAACAGTATTAACGGTAACAACTACGCCGTTATTTGTAAAAACTCAATTTTTTGTCGTTTTCTTAATCCGACCGTTTTCAGTTATGGGACCCACAAATAGCTGCGCCGTCGTACGAATATTCCACGACCAAACGAATATTCCCCGACAACAATGATTATTTTATAACCACTTTCTTAATTTAAAAAATTTTCACATTTCGCCCATAACTTTAAACTTTTATCAATTTAACCATTTACTGAATAGTAATCATAAGAAAAATTGAATACTTTTATTTCATAAAATTCGGGGTCTTACAATCTCCCCTCCTTATGAAATTTCGTCCCCAAAATTTACGTACCTGGTATTTCAAAGAGTTGAGAATACTTTACTTCAATTTAAGATTCTATCACCCCATCATCATGATTTCTCCATTGCTCATCTCCTTTATTTCGGATATCATTCTAGAATACAGCTTCAAAATAAGGGTTAATTGAACAAATTAACATATCACATAATATTCCGATATTATGACTGACCAACAAATAAGCTTAGGTAGGACACACTAGCGAAGGATTTACTCGTCTCTCTCCTCCTAGTCCTATTCCCCGATCTCCGCCAGAGATCATATCCCTAAGCTCTGATACCAACTGTGACGCCCCCAAAATAGGTCCATTCCACCCAACCCATTCTGAGTCGCCAAATACATGGTACACAAACAACTACAACTTTATTAATACATTTATCGTGCAAAATACGACAACACATATACTGTGAGTTTGGATACAAATATATACCAACTGTGACTCATGTCCCAACCTTGGATAGCACGTCACAAAGACACCTTACATAAAGGTATAGTCAAAAACTATTTTAGAAATTAGAATCTTTGAGAAGTGCTTAAGGAAACCCTCGTACATGGGAGGCCATGCTTCTAGGTTATGATAGATATCATATGGCCACAGAATTATCCTTGGTTGACCCAATAGACCCCAAAGAAAAATGAGAAGATTACTATCATATTCTTTCCAATGGTGAGTCTTCTCTTGACATATCATTATCTCCACTGTCTCTAACTGAGAATTATACTTCAAATAAACATCAAGATTATATAGGTAGTGCTCGTAGATATACTCGGCAAGTGGATGTACACAACCATGTCTTATGATGACACGAGGTTGTATGTCGTTAGACATTTTGTATGATAGTGGCAAAACACCCTTCCAACGTTGGGTACATCTTACCCTATTGGATTCACCAAATAAAACTACTAAATGAACTTTTCTATACTGCTTCGAGAGAACCTCCACAGAGAGACCACCATTCTATTTCCCTGTTACCCTCGCTCGACCCAGCTACACTCTTATTACCTGAAAGGAATTGTGAAGCAAAAGGGTGAGCACAACTAGCTCAGTAAAGAATATCATGACTAAAGATAATTAAATTATCAATAGCCTTCAACAGAATTAAATCAGAGATTTAGAACATATGGTAAATGATAAAAATTTCAATCATAGTTGCAGCGGAACGAGCAATCCATTAGAAGAGTCAAATAGACCATAAAGTCTATTATCTTCTCAATGTTAAAAGTCCACCAACAATGTTTTATCCCTGTAACATCAATCAACAGTTCCTTTCCACAATCATATGAATAATTCATAATCATAATTGTGATTCTAAATTTCGCATCCAAGACAAAGATAATTTTCATCACCTGTCTTTACCTGAAACATCAAATATCATGGTTATACCAAATCACAGTTCCTGTTCATAATCATACTAATAAATTCATCTTTGCACCACGGGCCAAAGATATTCATCAACAATTCATCTTTACACTACATGCCAAAGATATTCAACAACAAGTCATCTTTGAACTACGGGCCAAAGATATTCATCAACAACTCATCTTTGCACTACAGGCCAAAGATATTCCTCAATAGTTCATATTTGCACTACAGGCCAAATATATTATTATCTCAAAGAAATATATAATCAATTCAGAATTTATATAACCAATAATTATAACCACGTTGATCATTTCACCTTTGCACTTAAGCTAAAGATATTCAATTATAAATTCAATGGTCATGATCATACCAGTCAACAATTCAACTTTGCACTACTGGCCAAAGAGAACCCATAGTCATGATCGTACCAAAAATCTACCCATCTTTACACTCAAGTCAAAGAGAAATATCATTATTAGGGTTATAAAAATGTTATATATGACAATAAAAAATAATATGATCAACATATAGCTTTAATCTCAAGAGTAATATTCATAAATCAACTATAATTTGGTTAGAAAAAGAAACCAATTTTGTCATGAATAGTAACTCGTGAATAGTAACCCGTGAATAGTAACTCGTGAATAATAACTCGTAAATAGTAACTCATGAATAGTAACTCGTGAATAGTAACTCATGAATAGTAACTCATGAATAGTAACTCCGGCATGAAAAGATAA
This sequence comes from Panax notoginseng, assembly GCA_016801055.1. NCBI lineage: Eukaryota > Viridiplantae > Streptophyta > Magnoliopsida > Apiales > Araliaceae > Panax > Panax notoginseng. Next base: position 245,323,510 of record CM029012.1, read on the forward strand.
GAATTTTACAAGAAAAATCCTACCAATATTCCGGTATAATGATATTGAAAGAAATAATATCATTGATAAAAAAATAACATCCCTTACGACAATATCCCTTACTATCCCTTACTATCCCTTACCTCAAAAGAGCAGTACTCCTGACTGGAATAACGCTGAACGAACTTGCACCGTATAACAACACTCAAGCTATCAAAATACTCACAAGAATACACTCGATAATATAGAGAGAGAAATAGAGAGAAAACTTCAGTTTCTGGTGTGATTTTCAATTCTAACCTAAGCACCTATTTATAGGAAATTGCTTAGAATACCAAAGTAGAAAATTGAATATAATAATATATTTATAACCAAATTTTCCTTAGCCCACCACATCAAAAACACATTTTCCACACAAATGCACCAAAAATGAAAAACATGTTTTAAACAATTTTTGTAACAAAAATCAATTCAGACTCAATAATTCGGAACTTCAATAATTCATAATAAATAGCCCTTTTATCAGAAAATTCGAATCTCGCGAGTTTTTATAGGAAATTCAATTCTCTACAACTTTGCAGAAGAAAGGTTTCCTAAATTCCAAACAGAAATTGACCGAAATTCACAAACCGATGATTTTACAGTCTATAATAAATTTTCGGTCAAGAATTGTGTCCACCAACACACAAAACATGTGTTAAACATTTAATCCAACAAAAATACTCTTCCTCCTCATTTATTCATATATCCCACATTCATTGTAAAAATATCACCATTAATATATTATTAAAATAATATATTTAAATGAATTATTTTATCAGAAAAAAATAAAATATTAATTTTCAACAATTGTCACATTAAAATTTTTCTCCATCTATATCCACATAAAATTAATATTTTCCTCATCATATAAATCAATAATTAATTATTCACAAATAATATTACAGAATCACATTACTGACAGCCACACAGTTCCCAGGAAAGAGGGGGCTTTCCAATAAGGATATCTCCTTACTGGCGCGCAATTAGATGGCCAAACCTCTCCTTAGACAGAACTTTCTAGATATTGCCAATAATGTTATCTAATAATATTATTCAGATAATATGAATTATTGCTCCGATAATAGAAAATACTGCGTAGTGACAATTATAAAATACCAACGTAGCAATTATTTAATCAATAAAATAAAATATTGAACAGTAATTACTGTAACCATTATTGAGTAGTGCCTTCTTACGTAAAAATCAATAATTGGTGGAATACCGTGTGCTACTGTGTAACAACGCGTATTACTTTGTTTTAACCACCGGGTATTCCAACAGTATTAACGGTAACAACTACGCCGTTATTTGTAAAAACTCAATTTTTTGTCGTTTTCTTAATCCGACCGTTTTCAGTTATGGGACCCACAAATAGCTGCGCCGTCGTACGAATATTCCACGACCAAACGAATATTCCCCGACAACAATGATTATTTTATAACCACTTGCTTAATTTAAAAAATTTTCACATTTCGCCCATAACTTTAAACTTTTATCAATTTAACCATTTACTGAATAGTAATCATAAGAAAAAATTGAATACTTTTATTTCATAAAATTTGGGGTCTTACAATCTCCCCTCCTTATGAAATTTCGTCCCCAAAATTTACGTACCTGGTATTTCAAAGAGTTGAGAATACTTTACTTCAATTTAAGATTCTATCACCCCATCATCATGATTTCTCCATTGCTCATCTCCTGTATTTCGGATATCATTCTAGAATACAGCTTCAAAATAAGGGTTAATTGAACAAATTAACATATCACATAATATTCCGATATTATGACTGACCAACAAATAAGCTTAGGTAGGACACACTAGCGAAGGATTTACTCGTCTCTCTCCTCCTAGTCCTATTTCCCGATCTCCTCCAGAGATCATATCCTTAAGCTCTGATACCAACTGTGACGCCCCCAAAATAGGTCCATTCCACCCAACCCATTCTGAGTCGCCAAATACATGGTACACAAATAACTACAACTTTATTAATACATTTATCGTGCAAAATACGACAACACATATACTGTGAGTTTGGATACAAATATATACCAACTGTGACTCATGTCCCAACCTTGGATAGCACGTCACAAAGACACCTTACATAAAGGTATAGTCAAAAACTATTTTAGAAATTAGAATCTTTGAGAAGTGCTTAAGGAAACCCTCGTACATGGGAGGCCATGCTTCTAGGTTATGATAGATATCATATGGCCACAGAATTATCCTTGGTTGACCCAATAGACCCCAAAGAAAAATGAGAAGATTACTATCATATTCTTTCCAATGGTGAGTCTTCTCTTGACATATCATTATCTCTACTGTCTCTAACTGAGAATTATACTTCAAATAAACACCAAGATTATATAGGTAGTGCTCGTAGATATACTCGGCAAGTGGATGTACACAACCATGTCTTATGATGACACGAGGTTGTATGTCGTTAGACATTTTGTATGATAGTGGCAAAACACCCTTCCAACGTTGGGTACATCTTACCCTATTGGATTCACCAAATAAAACTACTAAATGAACTTTTCTATACTGCTTCGAGAGAACCTCCACAGAGAGACCACCATTCTATTTCCCTGTTACCCTCGCTCGACCCAGCTACACTCTTATTACCTGAAAGGAATTGTGAAGCAAAAGGGTGAGCACAACTAGCTCAGTAAAGAATATCATGACTAAAGATAATTAAATTATCAATAGCCTTTAACAGAATTAAATCAGAGATTTAGAACATATGGTAAATGATAAAAATTTCAATCATAGTTGCAGCGGAACGAGCAATCCATTAGAAGAGTCAAATAGACCATAAAGTCTATTATCTTCTCCATGTTAAAAGTCCACCAACAATGTTTTATCCCTGTAACATCAATCAACAGTTCCTTTCCACAATCATATGAATAATTCATAATCATAATTGTGATTCTAAATTTCGCATACAAGACGAAGATAATTTTCATCACCTGTCTTTACCTGAAACATCAAATATCATGGTTATACCAAATCACAGTTCCTGTTCATAATCATACTAATAAATTCATCTTTGCACCACGGGCCAAAGATATTCATCAACAATTCATCTTTACACTACATGCCAAAGATATTCAACAACAAGTCATCTTTGCACTACGGGCCAAAGATATTCATCAACAACTCATCTTTGCACTACAGGCCAAAGATATTCCTCAATAGTTCATATTTGCACTACAGGCCAAATATATTATTATCTCAAAGAAATATATAATCAATTCAGAATTTATATAACCAATAATTATAACCACGTTGATCATTTCACCTTTGTACTTAAGCTAAAGATATTCAATTATAAATTCAATGGTCATGATCATACTAGTCAACAATTCAACTTTGCACTACTGGCCAAAGAGAACCCATAGTCATGATCGTACCAAAAATCTACCCATCTTTACACTCAAGTCAAAGAGAAATATCATTATTAGGGTTATAAAAATGTTATATATGATAATAAAAAATAATATGATCAACATATAGTTTTAATCTCAAGAGTAATATTCATAAATCAACTATAATTTGGTTAGAAAAAGAAACCAATTTTGTCATGAATAGTAACTCGTGAATAGTAACCCGTGAATAGTAACTCGTGAATAATAACTCGTAAATAGTAACTCATGAATAGTAACTCGTGAATAGTAACTCATGAATAGTAACTCCGGCATGAAAAGATAAGAATTTTACAAGAAAAATCCTACCAATATTCCGGTATAATGATATTGAAAGAAATAATATCATTGATAAAAAAATAACATTCCTTACGACAATATCCCTTACTATCCCTTACCTCAAAAGAGCAGTACTCCTGACTGGAATAACGCTGAACGAACTTGCACCGTATAACAACACTCAAGCTATCAAAATACTCACAAGAATACACTCGATAATATAGAGAGAGAAATAGAGAGAAAACTTCAGTTTCTGGTGTGATTTTCAATTCTAACCTAAGCACCTATTTATAGGAAATTGCTTAGAATACCAAAGTAGAAAATTGAATATAATAATATATTTATAACCAAATTTTCCTTAGCCCACCACATCAAAAACACATTTTCCACACAAATGCACCAAAAATGAAAAACATGTTTTAAACAATTTTTGTAATAAAAATCAATTCAGACTCAATAATTCAGAACTTCAATAATTCATAATAAATAGCCCTTTTATCAGAAAATTCGAATCTCGCGAGTTTTTATAGGAAATTCAATTCTCTACAACTTTGCAGAAGAAAGTTTTCCTAAATTCTAAACAGAAATTGACCGAAATTCACAAACCGACGATTTTACAATCTATAATAAATTTTCGGTCAAGAATTGTGTCCACCAACACACAAAACATGTGTTAAACATTTAATCCAACAAAAATACTCTTCCTCCTTATTTATTCATATATCCCACATTCATTGTAAAAATATCACCATTAATATATTATTAAAATAATATATTTAAATGAATTATTTTATCAGAAAAAAATAAAATATTAATTTTCAACAATTGTCATATTAAAATTTTTCTCCATCTATATCCACATAAAATTAATATTTTCCTCATCATATAAATCAATAATTAATTATTCACAAATAATATTACAGAATCACATTACTGACAGCCAGACAGTTCCCAGGAAAGAGGGGGCTTTCCAATAAGGATATCTCCTTACTGGCGCGCAATTAGATGACCAAACCTCTCCTTAGACAGAACTTTCTAGATATTGCCAATAATGTTATCTAATAATATTATTCAGATAATATGAATTATTACTCCGATAATAGTAAATACTGCGTAGTGACAATTATAAAATATCAACGTAGCAATTATTTAATCAATAAAATAAAATATTGAACAGTAATTACTGTAACCATTATTGAGTAGTGCCTTCTTACGTAAAAATCAATAATTGGTGCAATACCGTGTGCTACTGTGTAACAACGCGTATTACTTTGTTTTAACCACCGGGTATTCCAACAGTATTAACGGTAACAACTACGCCGTTATTTGTAAAAACTCAATTTTTTGTCGTTTTCTTAATCCGACCGTTTTCAGTTATGGGACCCACAAATAGCTGTGCCGTCGTACGAATATTCCACGACCAAACGAATATTCCCCGGCAACAATGATTATTTTATAACCACTTGCTTAATTTAAAAAATTTTCACATTTCGCCCATAACTTTAAACTTTTATCAATTTAACCATTTACTGAATAGTAATCATAAGAAAAATTGAATACTTTTATTTCATAAAATTCGGGGTCTTACAATCTCCCCTCCTTATGAAATTTCGTCCCCAAAATTTACGTACCTGGTATTTCAAAGAGTTGAGAATACTTTACTTCAATTTAAGATTCTATCACCCCATCATCATGATTTCTCCATTGCTCATCTCCTTTATTTCGGATATCATTCTAGAATACAGCTTCAAAACAAGGGTTAATTAAACAAATTAACATATCACATAATATTCCGATATTATGACTGACCAACAAATAAGCTTAGGTAGGACACACTAGCGAAGGATTTACTCGTCTCTCTCCTCCTAGTCCTATTCCCCGATCTCCGCCAGAGATCATATCCCTAAGCTCTGATACCAACTGTGACGCCCCCAAAATAGGTCCATTCCACCCAACCCATTCTGAGTCGCCAAATAAATGGTACACAAACAACTACAACTTTATTAATACATTTATCGTGCAAAATACGACAACACATATACTGTGAGTTTGGATACAAATATATACCAACTGTGACTCATGTCCCAACCTTGGATAGCACGTCACAAAGACACCTTACATAAAGGTATAGTCAAAAACTATTTTAGAAATTAGAATCTTTGAGAAGTGCTTAAGGAAACCCTCGTACATGGGAGGCCATGCTTCTAGGTTATGATAGATATCATATGGCCACAGAATTATCCTTGGTTGACCCAATAGACCCCAAAGAAAAATGAGAAGATTACTATCATATTCTTTCCAATGGTGAGTCTTCTCTTGACATATCATTATCTCCACTGTCTCTAACTGAGAATTATACTTCAAATAAACACCAAGATTATATAGGTAGTGCTCGTAGATATACTCGGCAAGTGGATGTACACAACCATGTCTTATGATGACACGAGGTTGTATGTCGTTAGACATTTTGTATGATAGTGGCAAAACACCCTTCCAACGTTGGGTACATCTTACCCTATTGGATTCACCAAATAAAACTACTAAATGAACTTTTCTATACTGCTTCGAGAGAACCTCCACAGAGAGACCACCATTCTATTTCCCTGTTACCCTCGCTCGACCCAGCTACACTCTTATTACCTGAAAGGAATTGTGAAGCAAAAGGGTGAGCACAACTAGCTCAGTAAAGAATATCATGACTAAAGATAATTAAATTATCAATAGCCTTCAACAGAATTAAATCAGAGATTTAGAACATATGGTAAATGATAAAAATTTCAATCATAGTTGCAGCGGAACGAGCAATCCATTAGAAGAGTCAAATAGACCATAAAGTCTATTATCTTCTCCATGTTAAAAGTCCACCAACAATGTTTTATCCCTGTAACATCAATCAACAGTTCCTTTCCACAATCATATGAATAATTCATAATCATAATTGTGATTCTAAATTTCGCATCCAAGACGAAGATAATTTTCATCACCTGTCTTTACCTGAAACATCAAATATCATGGTTATACCAAATCACAGTTCCTGTTCATAATCATACTAATAAATTCATCTTTGCACCACGGGCCAAAGATATTCATCAACAATTCATCTTTACACTACATGCCAAAGATATTCAACAACAAGTCATCTTTGCACTACGGGCCAAAGATATTCATCAACAACTCATCTTTGCACTACAGGCCAAAGATATTCCTCAATAGTTCATATTTGCACTACAGGCCAAATATATTATTATCTCAAAGAAATATATAATCAATTCAGAATTTATATAACCAATAATTATAACCACGTTGATCATTTCACCTTTGTACTTAAGCTAAAGATATTCAATTATAAATTCAATGGTCATGATCATACTAGTCAACAATTCAACTTTGCACTACTGGCCAAAGAGAACCCATAGTCATGATCGTACCAAAAATCTACCCATCTTTACACTCAAGTCAAAGAGAAATATCATTATTAGGGTTATAAAAATGTTATATATGATAATAAAAAATAATATGATCAACATATAGTTTTAATCTCAAGAGTAATATTCATAAATCAACTATAATTTGGTTAGAAAAAGAAACCAATTTTGTCATGAATAGTAACTCGTGAATAGTAACCCGTGAATAGTAACTCGTGAATAATAACTCGTAAATAGTAACTCATGAATAGTAACTCGTGAATAGTAACTCATGAATAGTAACTCCGGCATGAAAAGATAAGAATTTTACAAGAAAAATCCTACCAATATTCCGGTATAATGATATTGAAAGAAATAATATCATTGATAAAAAAATAACATCCCTTACGACAATATCCCTTACTATCCCTTACCTCAAAAGAGCAGTACTCCTGACTGGAATAACGCTGAACGAACTTGCACCGTATAACAACACTCAAGCTATCAAAATACTCACAAGAATACACTCGATAATATAGAGAGAGAAATAGAGAGAAAACTTCAGTTTCTGGTGTGATTTTCAATTCTAACCTAAGCACCTATTTATAGGAAATTGCTTAGAATACCAAAGTAGAAAATTGAATATAATAATATATTTATAACCAAATTTTCCTTAGCCCACCACATCAAAAACACATTTTCCACACAAATGCACCAAAAATGAAAAACATGTTTTAAACAATTTTTGTAACAAAAATCAATTCAGACTCAATAATTCGGAACTTCAATAATTCATAATAAATAGCCCTTTTATCAGAAAATTCGAATCTCGCGAGTTTTTATAGGAAATTCAATTCTCTACAACTTTGCAGAAGAAAGGTTTCCTAAATTCCAAACAGAAATTGACCGAAATTCACAAACCGACGATTTTACAGTCTATAATAAATTTTCGGTCAAGAATTGTGTCCACCAACACACAAAACATGTTTTAAACATTTAATCCAACAAAAATACTCTTCCTCCTCATTTATTCATATATCCCACATTCATTGTAAAAATATCACCATTAATATATTATTAAAATAATATATTTAAATGAATTATTTTATCAGAAAAAAATAAAATATTAATTTTCAACAATTGTCACATTAAAATTTTTCTCCATCTATATCCACATAAAATTAATATTTTCCTCATCATATAAATCAATAATTAATTATTCACAAATAATATTACAGAATCACATTACTGACAGCCAGACAGTTCCCAGGAAAGAGGGGGCTTTCCAATAAGGATATCTCCTTACTGGCGCGTAATTAGATGACCAAACCTCTCCTTAGACAGAACTTTCTAGATATTGCCAATAATGTTATCTAATAATATTATTCAGATAATATAAATTATTGCTCTGATAATAGAAAATACTGCGTAGTGACAATTATAAAATATCAACGTAGCAATTATTTAATCAATAAAATAAAATATTGAACAGTAATTACTGTAACCATTATTGAGTAGTGCCTTCTTACGTAAAAATCAATAATTGGTGCAATACCGTGTGCTACTGTGTAACAACGCGTATTACTTTGTTTTAACCACCGGGTATTCCAACAGTATTAACGGTAACAACTACGCCGTTATTTGTAAAAACTCAATTTTTTGTCGTTTTCTTAATCCGACCGTTTTCAGTTATGGGACCCACAAATAGTTGCGCCGTCGTACGAATATTCCACGACCAAACGAATATTCCCCGACAACAATGACTATTTTATAACCACTTGCTTAATTTAAAAAATTTTCACATTTCGCCCATAACTTTAAACTTTTATCAATTTAACCATTTACTGAATAGTAATCATAAGAAAAATTGAATACTTTTATTTCATAAAATTCGGGGACTTACATTCATACTTCCGTAGTCCAACAAGTTAAAAAATATGTTAAGGTTTTGCCTTGCCTTGGCATCTCAAATGATTCAGCATTCAAAATAGTTGAAACTGATGCCTCTGACATTGGATTTGGTGGCATTCTCAAACAAAAGTTAACTCTTACTTCCTCTGAACAAATTGTTCGATTTCATTCCGGTGCATGGAATCCTATACAGTTAAATTACAGTACTATTAAAAAAGAGATTTTGTCACTTGTTTTATGTATTAATAAATTCTAGCGTGATTTACTTAACCAAAAATTCTTAGTTAGGATAGATTACAAATGAGCAAAATTTATTCTTGAAAAAGACGTTGAGAACGTCGCCTCTAAGCATTCTTTCGCTAGATGGCAAGCTCTCCTCAGTATTTTTGATTTTGATATTGAATATATTAAAGGTAGTAACAATTCAATCCCAGATTTTCTAACCAGAGAATTTATCAACACAGGTACAGTTACGACAAAATGAGTGTAAGGGAAAATCCTCATTCCCGTGGAAAGGGCCAATCTCCCGGCCCAAGTAATCAGTTAAAGGGAATCTTGGTTCCTCACTCAGTCAATCCAGTAACCAAGCCCAATGTAGTCAATAGGTTTCAGGTTCTTGGGATAATCCCCAAGTCTTATTCATCCACTCTTTCCAGTCAACCACAACCGATTGACCCATATGCTAATCAAACGAGGGCAACCTCCTCCAAACCTAGTTTTCCGGCCTCTGAGTATCATGCCGTTTATGATCATCATTTATTTCACCTTGAGTCACATATGAAACCCAAAGATGACCCTATTAAACTTGCAGCCCAGTATTTTCCTACTGGCTGGCATTTCCTCCCATGGGCTCCTTATAAATCTCTTTCGTATTATAAGGACATTCTTATTGAAACCGAGTCAGTTTTCACTAAATCCATTTATGCTAATGATAATAAGTCTAAACTTCTCTATCATTCGCTTTATATTAAAGACATCCTCAATTTTTCTGATTGGGGAAATCATCCTTCGGATCTTAGGTCTCTATCTAATCAAACTAGCTCTTATTGCTATTTCGATTATATTTAGGCTTGGAATAAAATCATTCTTTACCAAAATGAAGATCATAGTCATTCGTGGTTTTTACAGTTTGACCACAAATTCAAAAGTAAAATTCCTATGTGGTTCACTCTTTGGTGGTCCAGACTTGGTCTGTGTTATGAGATTCTTCTCGATCTTCTCAAAACACAAGTTAATCATTTTATCAATCATGCAAAGTATAATCCAGTTTATGAAGGAGTTCCAATTTTCCTTCTCTTCAGTAGTAAATATAAAATCCTGTGGATCCTTAAATGGCAATACGAGATTTTGTCTTCCCAAGAAGTCACCATATTCGCACCCCCTTCATCTATTGGTATAAGGACGATTCATACCTCTTTATCACCCATTGCTCATGTATCTCGCCGTTTTTACATCAAATGGTGGGATAAATTCGGTGTCGATAGGATAGTTGGCCAAGTTCAAAAGGAATTTCCTCATACTCCTATCCCTTCAGTTATCCCGATCATCCCTACTCCTGCACTCGACTCTTCCAGTAAATCATCCAAAAAGTCCTCTGGTAAATCAAAGGATAAATCGATTGCCCCTTCTGAGTCAAACATTATTTCTGATATTAACAGTTTTTCTACAGCTCAACTCAAACTCTTTGCTGATGCTATTCATATGAGATTTGAACAGTTAAGTGAAGAGGTTGAGGCTTCAGACGATGCTTCTTCATAATCCAAAGTTGATGCTTCTAGTCAAAATGAAGACGAAGAAGAAGACAATTGTGACCCCTATGGCACCATTAGCCTTCTGGATGCCCAAGATCCCTTCGCCTAATCAATCAGACAAACGGTGGTAGCCTCATTCATCAATCAATCAAAGTGGATGTGGTGATAGCCGCCAGTTCCAGCACCTGCTCCGGCAGCCAGCACTTGCTTCGACAGCCATTTCCTACCCGTGCAGCCTCAATTCCTGCCCGTGTAGCCTCAATCATTCCAGTCACATGCGTTAGGGCCCCATGGCCACTAAAGTCAAAAGAATACGCCAACTTTTCCACCGAAAGCAGATTCCTACGCAATTTTCGGTCTAAAGTCAGCTTTTACTTTTTACTTTACTTTAGTAAATGTAACATTTTTCTTACTTTGTACTTTTACCTTAGTTAATATAATAGTAACCATGTAACAGTTCGGTTCCTTGATCTATAAAAGGAAACTGAATTCATTTGGTAAGGGAAACTTCAAAAGACGTTGAGTTCCTTCTCAGTCGAATCTTTAGCCTCTACCGCTGTTTAGCCTTTCTTTACCCCTCTTCTTCTTATGTTCTTAATCTAGTAAGTTTGTAAGTCATTTTATTTTTTGCACTTGTACATAGTTCAAGTTATCAATAAATAAAACTGTTTTTATTTAGTAATTCAATTGTGTTTGAATGCACCTCTGAACTCTGATCTTAATTCTGATCTTAATATATCTGCTTCCGCCCCAAACGCCCCAAACAATATATATATATATATATATATATATATATATATATATATATATATATATATATATATATATTGACACACACACACACACCAAAATTTATCTTTTTAAATTTTCTTCTTTTCTTCTTTTCTATTCTGCAGTACTCCAAAGGCAAATAAATTTTTACGTTATTCTCTCTCTAGTTGTTTAAATATATGTAATTCCTTTGCAAAATAGGTTACTAGGTAAAAGAGTCCTTTTTAAAATTAAAAGTTTGTTAAACTTGAATGACTTTTCTTATCCTTATAGGTTTTAGATATGTATAAATACTTATTAGTTACACTTCTATTATCTAATTATATTTATCTTTTATCTTTTTTTTTCTTTTTTTTTTACCGAATATTACACATGTTATTATTCCATCTCAGAATAGAGATAAGTTAGACTTCAAGACATTGAAGTGCAACTTCATTGGCTTTTTGGAACATTCCAAAGGATATATCTTTTTCAGGTAATCCTAACTTATACCTGTTTTCTGGTAATTTTAACAAAGGCTGTTCAATTTTTGAATCAGGCTTTTTAACTACAGTTTCTTCAAACTTTTCTTCTATTCTATCTAACTGTCTTCCTACCGTCGCTAAGTATTGATTACTAAAGTTTAATTGCTCAATTATCTTCTTATCATCTTTACTACCGTCTGGGATTTTAAAAGAACTAGCAATAACTGAAGTATTTTTAATTGGAATTAGAACTGTCTCTAAAGGAGGATAACTAGAGGAAATTTTTGATTTATCTTCTTTGATCCATTGAGTTTTGGTAATAACACTACATTTACTTTGATATTGTTCATACCAATCGTAAAAAGTAATGTTCATTTGTTCATTTTTAATGAATCTTTTCCATCTATTAACTATCTTATCATGCTCTTTTTCAGTAGGGTGATTAGATCTGAATAAATGATGCTTTTCTTTATTAGCTTTGGAATTGAAGTCTTCAACGAGAGAAGTCAAATCCAAAACAAACTCTTTTTTAAGAACTCTTAATTGATTATTAATAGGTGCAGTAAAATCAGATTGAGTGGGATACTCAGAAGATGTTGGGGAAGAAGAACCTTCTTCATCAATAGGATCCTTTTGAGTATAACAAAGGTGACTAGCTTGACCTTAATTGAAAATACCTTTTAATTTAACATCTCTAATAGAAGGATTACTAAGTACTTCAGTATCTCTTCGAGTATGGATAACTGAAGGTGCCGAAGAACTAGAAATATCTTCTATTATAGTCGGCGTCCTAGTACGCTCAAAACTAATTTTAACAGTTCCATCAGAAAATTGCTTAATATTTTCAATATTCAATAAGGTGATAACTACGGGCTGTTGTGGTAATTCACTAGGTAAAGTCCATTAACTAGGTAAAGTAATGTCCTTCCAGAGGATGGTTCTCGGGATCTGAACATTAGCGTCACTAGTTGAACTTTGAATTAAAACAGTGTGGTCCTTAGGACTCCTATTAAGGGCATGTACATTTAAATTTGTTTTCATTGTTTTATAATAAATTCTATAAATTAAAGCAATGGGATGAGATCCCTCAATCATCTGAGTAATCTCACCAGCAGTTTTAATATTTAAGGTTAATGCCTTTAATAAATTGTGGTCACTAAGGCTCAAAGTGAAATCAGGAAAGCAATTAAAATGGACGGGACCATTGTGCAAGCTTGATTCCATTATGCCAATAATACTAGGATGATAATTTAAAAATCTAGCATCTCTTAAACAGAGATAAATGCATGAATTGATTCCTTTAATGTTAAGTGGTTTAACTGCAACTTGAACAAGACCTATATGAATAAAATTATAACCATTTTTCCTATGTTTTTTAATAACATCAGGAGATAAAAGACTACAATTTTCGTATTCCTTGTTAATAGCATAAACTCTTTCAACTGTCTTAACATTATAGTCGGTTTTAAAATTATCTAAAAAGGTTGACTGGTAGATCTCTCTAGGAGAAACTCTAGGAATGTTCCAATTATATAAAGCTTTACTAATGTTTTCGTAACATGACATTAAAGGAATCATGTTATATATATATATATATATATATATATATATATATATATATATATATATATATATATATATATATATATATACTTATGAATCATGGCTACGGTTATATACTAATAAGTATAACAGAATAATTCTAAACTAATAACATAAAATATTTATTTTAATTTTAAAGTTATAGTTTCAATATTGAATATTTAAGTAATTATAATTTAGGAAAATCTTTATAATTTCAGGTATATTAACTAAATATAAATTGAGTTAAAAATAAATAAATAATAAAATAAAAATATGTTTGAGGTAGGATATTTTATCCTAATGATTTCTTTTTGTTCTAAATTTATATTTAGGATTTGTTCGGCTAATATTTTCGTATTCGTAATATCGAGGTAAGTGGCTTTCCGAACTATTTAGTGTTTTTAAGATTATCGTTACTTTTAAGTATGTCTTGTTAATTATTCGAATGCCTAAATGTACATTTTTAAATTTCGTTATGTTTTATTTAAGGCTTCCATTTAAATTAAATTGTTATGTTCTTTTATTTCAAAATTCGGATCAAGTATTTATTTTCGAACTGTAAATGAGATTATATGATTTTGAACTGTGAAAAAGTATCGTTTATATTATCGATAATATTGAGAAAAGATTTCGAAATCCTCAGTCTGACTATGTATAGAACCCGTTATTGATTACATTTAGTTCCGGAGCTAATATAGGACCTACTAAGGCGAACACCTTTTAGATGCCCTTCGAGGAGCGTGTATTTTATAGATACCTTAGTAGGGTGCGTATCATAACGTTATCAAACTTTTGGGCCGTGTTACAGGGCTATTGTAACCTTAGTCGCTAAGGCTGTGGATTAAAAGAGATATGATATACATTGAAATTATTTTTGAATTGTTTTAGTTTTGAAAGCTTTTGTACTATTGTTATTGAACAAAAAGTTGTTTCAAAAAAGTATTTTGTAAATTGTACTTGATTCGGCTAGATAGAGAGGATTGCTACTTGTTGGGCTTCATCGCTCACCTCCTTAAAGATTTTTACAGATCCCATCGTTGAAAGCTGAGCCTTTATTTGGTACGCTTAGAATAGCTTGAGTTTAGTTTTAGATATTTTTCTTTTGTTAATGGATTTTGATAAAAGTCTTAGTTTCGAAGAGCTGCGTCTCCATTATTTGAAAGTGGTATTTATTAGTATCTCATTTGGATTGATTTAAAATATATTTATTGTTGGGTTTTAAGTTAAGATTATTGTTAAGTTATTTTGTTTGGGCTGCGCATTATTGATATTGTTGCCTTGCGGGCCTATGGGCTTGCGGCGTGAGGCACTTTGTGCCTATATCGGGTTTGGGGTGTTACAGAGGTGGTATCAGAGCAGTGGCCCCTCGCAATGTGTTAGGTTAAAAAACCTACATATTTTCTGGTGAGTGATTTTGGGAGTTAGCTGTGGGTAAGAGTATTGACTAAATTTAATGATTTTAAAATTAAATATAGAATAAGGTAAGAAATCTATGTTTTGTTTGACGTTTGGTACTAAGGCTAATTGGGTATTTTATTTTATTCGTTATTAGTTTTGTATAGTGTTGTTGAGTGGGAATTTCTTTTTGTAGGAAAAATGCCGCCTAGAAGAAGCAACCCTATTAATACCAATTTTAGTAATTAGATAATGAATTTCTTGATTCTGTGAGATTTGTGTTTTCTTTGGAATTGTAATTTGGGAATTTGGAGGACCAAATTCTTTTAAGGTGAGTAGAATGTAATATTCGGTAAAAAAAAAAGATAAAAGATAAAAGATAAATATAATTAGATAATAGAAGTGTAACTAATAAGTATTTATACATATCTAAAACCTATAAGGATAAGAAAAGTCATTCAAGTTTAACAAACTTTTAATTTTAAAACGGACTCTTTTATCTAGTAACCTATTTTACAAAGGAATTACATATATTTAAACAACTAGAGAGAGAAGAACGTAAAAATTTATTTGGCTTTGGAGTACTGCAGAATAGAAAAGAAGAAAAGAAGAAAATTTAAAAAGGTAAATTTTGGTGTGTGTGTGTGTGTGTGTGTCAATATATATATATATATATATATATATATATATATATACACA
Organism: Panax notoginseng; assembly: GCA_016801055.1. Lineage (NCBI taxonomy): Eukaryota > Viridiplantae > Streptophyta > Magnoliopsida > Apiales > Araliaceae > Panax > Panax notoginseng. The sequence continues at coordinate 245,339,212 of CM029012.1, forward strand.
CTTATGAATCATGGCTACGGTAATATACTAAGAGCATTCACAACAGTTTTCTTATCTCTATCCCTACTCTGCAGTGTTATTGGGTCATTCTGTAAGATAGGAATTCAATTTTTTCACTATGTACCCAACAGGTTTCTTATATTGATTCCTTAAATATTAAATTTTGAAATTTAAAATTTAAAATTTAAAAATTAAAATTTGAAAGTTCCAACTGTCAAATCATGTTTTGAACGTTGTAACTATTTTTTATTTAAAAGTAATTGTTGTTTGAATTTAAAAATTACAATTATTTTAATTTAAAAATAGATATTGCTAGAAATCAAAATGTGCAACGATCATTATGTGTTTATGAGAACTAAAACAACATTATTTTAATTATAAAATAATAAAATTTATAATTAGTAGTAATAATTTTTACAAAAATGATCAAAATTAAAATTTGACTGATTTTTAATTATTTTATAGTTCTCTTTCTTCTCTAAATCCTCTGTTTAAAAAATAAAAATGAGTGAATTTGATAGGCATACCCAAATCAACAATTAAGTGAGATAAGATCCTTTAACCAACATAAAATCGCAATAAATAGGGTGTGAAATATCATTTTACATAAATAGGGAACGCTCTTTTGATTCCCTCACCCTGAGGAGTCAAATCATACATAGGGATTAAAATAGAGAATTATATAAGGATAAGGAAACTGTTGGATACTGATTTATTGATATATTCTTCAAATGTGGGGATAGAGAGTCTATTAAAAAACTGTTGTGAATGCTCTAATAAGTATAACAGAATAATTCTAAACTAATAACATAAAATATTTATTTTAATTTTAAAGTTATAGTTTCAATATTGAATATTTAAGTAATTATAATTTAGGAAAATCTTTATAATTTCAGGTATATTAACTAAATATAAATTGAGTTAAAAATAAATAAATAATGAAATAAAAATATGTTTGAGGTAGGATATTTTATCCTAATGATTTCTTTTTGTTCTAAATTTTTATTTAGGATTTGTTCGGCTAATATTTTTGTATTCGTAATATCGAGGTAAGTGGCTTTCTGAACTATTTAGTGTTTTTAAGATTATCGTTACTTTTAAGTATGTCTTATTAATTATTCGGATGCCTAAATGTACATTTTCAAATTTCGTTATGTTTTATTTAAGGCTTCCATTTAAATTAAATTGATATGTTATTTTATTTCAAAATTCGAATCAAGTATTTATTTTCGAACTGTGAATGAGATTATATGATTTTAAACTGTGAAAAAGTATCATTTATATTATCGATAATATTGAGAAAATATTTTGAAATCCTCAGTTTGACTATGTATAGAACTCGTTATTGATTACGTTTAGTTCCGGAGCTAATATAGGACATATTAAGACGCACACCTTTTAGATGCCCTTTGGGGAGCGTGCATTTTATAGATACCTTAGTAGGGTGTGTATCATAACGTTATCGAACTTTTGGGTCGTGTTACAGGGTTATTGTAACATTAGTCGCTAAGACTGTGAATTAAAAGAGATATGATATACATTGAAATCATTTTTGAGTTGTTTTAGTTTTGAAAGCTTTTGTACTATTGTTATTGAACAAAAAGTTATTTCGAAAAAATATTTTGTAAATTGTACTTGATTCGGCTAGATAGAGAGGATTGCTACTTGCTGGGCTTCATCGCTCACCCCCTTACAGATTTTTACAGGTCCCATCGTTGAAAGCTGAGCCCTTATTTGGTACGCTTGGAATAGCTTGAGTTTAGTTTTAGATATTTTTTTTTGTTGATGAATTTTGATAAAACTCTTAGTTTCGAAGAGTTGCGTCTCCATTATTTGAAAGTGGTATTTATTAGTATCTCATTTGGATTGATTTAAAATATATTTATTGTTGGGTTTTAAGTTAAGATTATTGTTAAGTTGTTTTGTTTGGGCTGCGCGTTATTGATATTGTTGCCTTGCGGGCCTATGAGCTTGCGGCGTGTAGCACTTTGTGCCTATATCGGGTTCGGGGTGTTACAACATTTGCTATGCAACCCCATTTTCTGATAAAACTTAAATCTGGCTTTCTACATGCCATTCTATATTTCTTAAGGTATTCATTCAACAGATTTTGTGAGAATTCTATTCAAAATGTAATTTGTCGTAAGTAGGGCTTCTCCCTAAAATCATTTAGAAAGTCTAAAATGTGACAACATGCATCTTACAACATTTAATAATGTTTTTTCTTGCAGTTGCACCATTTTATTGTGGTGTGTATGACTAGATTTTATGTCTTATAATTTCTTGCTCTTAGCAATAGTTGTCAAATTATGTGGAATTATATTCTCCACCTCTATCAACTCTTAACACCTTAATGTCTTTTCCAAGTTGTTTCTCTACTTCTATCTTATACTCTCTTCGTTCATTAATATAAGTCGTTTTAGAGTTGTGCACAAGTATTAAAGAAATGATTGTATAACATTAAATATAATATCAATTGTCTATATTGCCCTTATATTGGAAAAAGAGAGCTATTTATTAGTCAAAAAATAGTGAGAGAATCAAAATTATATTTATTAATTGGGGTAATATTGGAAACTAAGCAATTAATGCTTATTTAAAATTTCCAAACGATTTATATTAAGCAACAAAAACAATTATCTAAAACGAACTATATTAAAAAACTGATGGGGTATCTTATAAAACATTTAAATGCTTTTGATATTCTTGATATACTTGAGAAAACTTAGAATAATCATCTATATAGGTAATGAAGTAGTCCTTATTACCATGGGTTATTACATTCAATGGACCACACGTATGTCCGAATGCACAAATCCTAGAAGTTCATCAACTCTTTCTCCTTCTTTATATGACTTTCTTGTCATTTTTCTTTTTATATATTGTTCACAAGGTGACTTATGACGGATGATAACAAATGTGTTTTTACAATTTGTTCCATTTTAAATTTTAATGGATGTACTAATCTATAATGCCATAAATCATTCATACCAACATTATAAGACAGAGTAATCAGAAAAGTCAATCTTCTTCTTATTATTATTACTACCTCCGTTCTTAAAAGATTGTCGTTTAAAGTTTTTGCACATGGATTAAGAAAGTATCATTTACCAAGTAAAATTTTTTGAAATTCCATCACTACCCCTTTATGAGAAGTTGAAAACTATTAATACAAAGGAGAGAATTTCTTGAAACAATGAGAGAAGGTAAGGGTAATATAGGAAAGTAAATAATTTATTCTCCTGGAAAGTTATAAACGACAAATATTTTAAAACAATTTTTTTCTTCTAAAACGACAATTTTTTAGGAACGGGGGGAGTATTATTATAGAGCCTTTTGTCTTTTCCAATAAAGACCTTGTTGTTGTAAAAATATACTTCCAAGCCATTCTTCAAGAGAGTAGGAACCGAGATCATATTACATCTCATTTCGGGAGCATACATAATATTCTTGAGTACCATAACTCTAACCCCAAGATTCAATTTGTAAGTGTCTATACCAACCACATCGAGGTTGGCATTGTTCCCCATAAATATCCTTTGCTTCTCTTTCTTAAGTTTTTTTGTATTCGGTCAAGTCCTGCTTGGTCTTAGCAATATGGCCTAGAGTCAATCCACCTTCCATCTATATCAGTGGCAACATGACCAACATTTCATTCAATCACACCAACAAACTCTCGTTTGTTAGGTCCACCTCATTTCGGGTGTTTAAAATCACCATTATTTATTTGTTTTTGTGGACAATTGGCCTTAAAATGATCTTATCTTCCACAAGTGTAACATGCACCTTGCGGTACATTTTTTTTGGTTGTGGCTTGAACCCCTTAAATTTTCCTTTAGAGGGACCTAAATTCAATTAATTCTGATTTTTTTTATTCTTGTGCCTAAAATGTGTTAGTGCAATATTTAGCTTGCTGTTCTTCTTGAACCAAGTTCATCTTTGTTCCCTTTTGACACTTAACAATGTCATGCTTCACTACAAGTAGGGGTGAGTATAGTGCAGTTTGAAATCCAAACTGCACACGAAACCGCTTAGGTGCAGTTTGACAAATCAAAAACAGCACATGAAACCGCTTGTGATTGGTGCAGTGCGGTTATATTTGGTGCGGTTTCGATTCCAAAACCAATTGAAACAACAAAGTTTTATGCAATTTAAATTAAGAATTTAGCATCACACAATATTAAAGTTGTAAAAGAGATCAAAGCAAAGACACCAGAGTTTTTATCCCTCGTTATACACATCCAAAAAGGAAAAACAAGCAGCAAGGAAAAATATTTAGTACTACTTCATCCAACACCAACTTTTATAAGCACACTGATAACTCAAGAGGGTTGCCTCATGATTTGTCTAATTTCAATAGCTTCAATTCTTTTAACCATAAAAAATATTGAATCCAAATAATTAATTATATATATAATTTATGAAGTATATATACATATATATGCTTAAGCAGTGTGTAGTCAAATAATTTTCTACAATTAAGGGATAATTGTATGAGATTTGTATGGTGATGGGATCATGCATGTAGATCGATACCATTCAAATTCAGAATTAGTAGCTTAATTTTCATGGGAGGTTCATTTCACAAGGTTAATTGAAAATCTCTCCTGTAATAGGATTGTAGAATTAATTAATTTTCATGATGCGGTTTTGTTTCGATTTTATGCGTGCGGTTTTGGCTAGTAAGCAAACCGAAATCGTAAATTTAATTTTTCAACCCACCTAAAATCATCACAGATGTCGGAACTGTTGGTGCGGTTTTTAGTGCAATTTTAATTCTAATTTAGTTCCTTGCTCAGCCCTAACTGTTGGGAGATCAGTAAACTTTCTGATGGTATCATTTAATCTCAAAGAAGTTGTCACCAAGCTGTTCAAAATTGTCGCAATTTGCATACTCTCTGAAAATTCATTTCCTGTTGTTGCCAAGTCTTTTGTCATTACAATAATCTTGTTGCAATGCTCAATGACACCGTCTCTTTCTTCCATTTTGCAGGAATTAATTATACATGTGCAGTAAAAGCAACACATTAACCTCAAAAGTAGTGTCATATTTTGTCTTGATTGCATCCCACAGTTTCTATATAGTTTCATATACTTCGAACACTTTGATTAAGTTGTGTTTCACAGTTTTTCCACTGCTTGCACTCCCTTTTCTCCGCATCAGTAGGAGGGATAAGTCCATATTTGATCTTTCTACTCCACATGTTATAATTGGTGCCATTCAAATGTTCGATCTTTGCCAACTCGAATGCAATCAATTTGCTTGCCATTTCTGAGATGATAAAGGTTTTAAACTGAAAAGAAAAGGGATTAATTACAAAACCTCAACCAACGGAAGCAATTAATGGGAAGCGTCACTCCCTTTTCGAAACAAAGCAGGTAAATATTTACGAAGACGGGGAAATTTTTTTTGCAGGTGCCCAGATTAAAGCTCTTATACCAATAAAGTAAATACGTACTGTGAATATTTGGGCTGAAGGGTACTCCTAGAGCGTCAATTTTCTACTTTGATTTTATACTCGTTTCTGAGTTTTAAAATGGACAGAAAAAAAAATTGATGAAAAATTTAAGTTTTCTTTTTAATTCTTATGTTTCTGAGTTTTTTAATAAACGGAAAAGAAAAGAAATTGATAAAAAATTTGGCCACTTTTTCTGCCAAAATTTTCAGTCCAAAATTGGATTGATTTGGACGAAAAAGAAATTGGAATAAGTAATATTTTTATAATTCCCATATTATTCTCAACTTTTAATATAATAAATTTTAAATTACAACTCATGTCCTCAATTTGTTTTTATCTACTAAACCTAATCTGATAAAGAGAAAAGTAGAGGCGCGAATAACTTGGTGCGAACAAGTTCTCTTCTTTGGTTCAAACCCAAGCTCCTTGCAACAGTATAACTGAACAAATTCATCTCTAGATTTTTCTTGTCGACGATCCGGCATCGCAATCTCCCCCTCTTCGGTAACTTTTCGGCCATATTTGTCTCCTATTTCAATAAAACTCATGCCTAAATATAGTCTCCAATTTGCTCTTAGCAATCTCTCTTCAACTCGCACACACACACACACACACACACACACACACACACACACACACACACACACATATATATATATATATATATATATATATATATATATATATATATATTGTGTTATCTGGTTGAATAAATATCTAATAATTTTATGGGTTATTCATATTTCTAAGAGCCTCTAGTTGCGTAGTGATTATATTACTATTAGAGAGGAGATTGAATTTCTTGAAGAATTTGATGAATAATACTACACCAAAAGAGGTCCTACATCACTCACAAGTGATTTATTGTGAAGAAATATTTTCTTCACACGAGTGCTTGCGTTAGACCTCCTCGCAATTGTGTATCATTTGCTAAGTAATAACTAAATATTTTTTGTGAAGGATATATTGTGAATAACTTTTTTATTTACAAATTGTATTTAGTAATGGAATATTGTTATTTAGTGAAAGATTGGTTTCCTTCACAAATAACATTTTAAGAAGGACTATTTGAAATTAGTGAATAACTTGATTCCCTCACAAATAATATATTGTAAGGAATAAATTTATTTAATGAGAGAATATTTTCCTTCACTAATTATAAATTGAGAATCTTTCTTCAAATTAGTAAAAGAAAAATTCCTTCACAAATTATAAATTTGTAAATAAAAAATTAATTGCTAAATAATCAAAATTCTTTGAAAATTATAATTGATTTTTAAATCATTGATTTCATATTTATTATTATTATTAATCTCTATAAGAAATATTAAATTTATTTTTCAAGTAAATATAAATATTGCCATACTTTTTTCAAACTAATTGATAAGCTAATGCATAAAGAGCTAATAAAATCAAATTTTCTCATATAAATATATCATAATACTCAAGTAACAATAATTACAAAATTTGTTATTGTATCTTGGTCTCACAAGGACCATAGAACCTACAAAATTTATTAACATAAGAAAACTGAAAGAATAACAATGAACTAGAAGGAATAAAGTGTGGCATGTTATATCAACTTTATCATCATTTTCTTCAAGAAAATCAAGGTTGGACATGTATGTAAGACCCCGAATTTTATGAAATAAAAGTATTCAATTTTTCTTATAATTACTATTCAGTAAATGGTTAAATTGATAAAAGTTTAAAGTTATGGGTGAAATATGAAATTTTTTTTCAAAATAAGCAAGTGGTTATAAAATAATCATTGTTGTCGGGGAATATTCGTTTGGTCGTGGAATATTCTTTCTGTCGGAGAATATTCGTACGACGGCGCAGCTATTTGTGGGCCCCATAACGAATAACTGTTGGGTGAAGAAAAACGACAAATTTGAGTTTTTACAAATAACGGCGTAGTTGTTATCGTTAATACTGTTGAAATACCCGGTGGTTAAAATACAGTAATACGCGTTATTGCACAGTAGCACACGGTATTGCATAGTATTTTTGAAATTATTGATTCTTACGTAAGAAGTCACTACTCAATAATTGTTACAGTAATTATTGTTCAATATTTTATTTTATTGATTCAATAATTGCTACGTTGAAATTTTATATTATTGTTGTTCAATAATTGTCACTGCACAGTATTTTCCATTATCAGATCAATAATTCATATTATTTGAATAGTATTATTAGATAGCATTATTGACAATGTCTAGAAAGTTCTGTCTAAGGAGAGGTTTGGTCATCTAATTGCGCGCCAGTAAGGAGAAATCCTTATTGGAAAGCCCCCTCTTTCCTGGGAACGGCCTGGTTGTCATAAATGTGATTCTGTAATATTATTTGTGAATAATTAATTATTGATTTATATGATAAGAAAATATTTATTTTATGTGGATATAAATGAGGGATATATTTTTGTGGTTAAAAATGAAGGAGTTAATGTTGAGGTTTTTATCAGTATTTTTGTCGGAATGGAGGTATTAAAAATCAGGATTTTTGAGATATTTTGCGGGGGTTATAATTTTTAATCCGACCGTTGGATCGTGGTAATTTTTGGATATGTTATACATATATAAGTTGAGTATATGTCCACAAATTTTGAACCGTTAAAAATGAACGTATGATTTGTTATGAATTTTACGAGATGACTGGTTCAGAAATTGTTGAATTTTCAGAGTTTATCATTTTGGTAGAAAATTCTAGAATTGGTGGGCCCTACTTGTGGTTGGTGAAGAAATGTGCTGAATTATATTTCAAATGTGGTGGGTGGGAATAGTAGCAGGTAAAGCCATCAGGTTGCAGGTCAAACCTACCAAAATTTTCCTATAAATAGAGGGCTAAGTTAGAATTGAAAATCACACCAGAAACATAAGCTTTCTCTCTTTCTCTCTCTAGATTATTGAGTGTATTTTGTGAGTATTTAGATACTTGGTGAGTTGCTATTCATCAGTGCAAGTTTCCTTCAGCCTTATACCGATCAGAAGTACTGCTCTTTTGAGGTAAGGGATAGTAAGGGATAGTAAGGGATTTTAAGGGTTGTTATGATTTTCAGTTTCGTAATTTTTCTGATCTTCAAAAATTTTGGAAAAATTTGAAATGATATTTTGATGAGTTTTCTTGATTGTGTCCAAAAATGGTGATTTTTGGATGTATAGATTGAGAGTTATGAATTTTATGAGAAAAGACTATTTTAAAAGTAACAGCTTATAATTCCTTGTGGTTAACTCCAAAATTGATGAAATTTTTATTGGGAGTACATGTATATGATAGAAGTATACTCTGTAAATTTCAAAATTTTTAGACAAAAGTACAAATTTTGATAAATGTCTAAATATTCGGCTATTTTGGCCATATGAAAAATAGTAAATGACTTTTAAAAATTCTGAGAAAAATATATGTTCACTATGGGACTATATTATGCTAAATCCCAGAAAAGAAATATTTTTGGAACTGATTTGGTATTTTTTATGAAAATGGTCTAGTTATGAGTAAATGAATTAAATATGTTTTGTGAGGAAAGAAAATTGGAAAATAGGATTTTATGGCTTGAGAATCCTATATGAGGTATATGCAGATTTTTGATGAGGGTTTTGGCTATTGATGATGAAATCTTAAGAGTTGACATTTTATGATGATTAAATGCATTAATTAGTAAAGTGTAAACAATTTAAATAAATTGTTTATAAGCTTAAGAAATGTTATTCTTTCAATATCATTATACCGAAATATTGGTATAGATTTTATTGTGGAATTTCTACCTTTTTGAGTCGAGGTTACTATTCATGAGTTACTATTCACGACAAAATTGGTTTCTTTTTCTAACCATATTATAGTTGATTTATGAATATTGCTCTTGAAATTAAATCCATGTTTTGACCATATTATTTTTATAATCATATATAACATTTTTATAATCTTGATGTTGAAATTCTCTTTCGCTTGAGTGTAAAGATGGATAAATTATTGGTATGATCATGACTATGGGTTCTCTTTGGCCAGTAGTGCAAAGTTGAATTGTTGACTGGTATGATCATGACCATTGAATTTATAATTGAATATCTTTAGCTTAAGTGCAAAGGTGAAATGATCAACATGGTTATAATTATTGTTTATATAAATTCTTAAATGATTATATATTCTTTGAGGTATTAATATATTTGGCATGTAGTGCAAATATGAATTGTTGAGGAATATCTTTGGCCTGTAGTGCAAAGATGAATTGTAGATGAATATCTTTGGCCCGTAGTGCAAAGATGACCTGTTGTTGAATATCTTTGGCCAGTAATGCAAAGATGAACGGTTGAGGAATATCTTTGGCCTGTAGTGCAAAGATGAATTGTAGATGAATATCTTTGGCCTGTAGTGCAAAGATGGTCTGTTGATGAATATCTTTGGCCCGTAGTGCAAAGATAAACTGTTGTTGAATATCTTTGGTCGTAGTGCAAAGATGGATTTATTAGTATGATTATGAACAGGAACTGTGATTTGGTATAGCCATGATCTTTGATGTTTCAGGTAAAGACATGTGATGAAAATATTCTTCGTCCTGGGTGTGAAGAAAAATTTAGAATCACAATTATGATTATGAGTTATTCATATGATTGTGGAAAGGAACTGTTGATTGATGTTACAGGGATAAAACATTGTTGATGGATTTTTAACATGGAGAAGATAATAGACTTTATAGTCTATTTGACTCTTCTAATGGATTGCATGTTCCGCTGCAACTATGGTTGAAATTTTTTATCATCTACCATATGTTCTAAATCTCTGATTTATTATTGATGAAGACTATTGATAATTTATTTATCTTTAGTCATGATATTCTTTACTGGGCTAGTTGTGCTCACCCTTTTGCTTCACAATTCCTTTCAGGTAATAAGAGTGTAGCTGGGTCGAGCGAGGGTAACGGGGAAATAGAACAATGGTCTCTAGATGTGGATGTTCTCCCGAAGCAGTATAGAAAAGTTCATTTAGTAGTTATATTTGGTGAAGAAAATAGGGTGAGGCGAACCCAACGTTGGAAGGGTGTTTTGCCACTATAATACAAGATGTTTAACGACATACAACCTCGTGTCATCATAAGACAGGGATGTGCTCATCCACTTGCTGAGTATATATACGAGCACTACCTATATAATCTTGGTGTTTGTTTAAAGTATAATTCTCAATTAGAGACAGTAGAGATAATGATATGTCAAGAGAAGACTCACCATTGGGAAGAATATGATAGTAATCTTCTCGTTTTTCTTTGGGGTCTATTGGGTCAACCAAGGATAATTCTGTGGCCATATGATATCTATCATAACCTAGATGCGTGGCCTCCCATGTACAAAGGTTTCCTTGAGCACTTCCCAAAGATTCTAATTTCTAAAACAGTTTTTGACTATACCTTTATGTAAGGTGTCATTGTGAGGTGACGTCCACGGTTGGAACATGAGTCACATTTGGTATATATTTGTATCCAAACTCACAGCATATGTGTTGTTGTATTTTGCACGACAATTGTTGTAATAAAGTTGTAGTTGTTTTCTGTACCATGTATTTGACGACTCAGAATGGGTTGGGTGGAATGGACCTGTTTTGGGGTTGTCACAGGTGGTATCAGAGCTATAAGTAAAGAGCCCCGAGCCTCTCGCTGGTGACTTCCTGTTGATGGGGGATGCACCGAAGCCAGACTCTCCGTAGGGGACGCCGTTCTGCGGTGGCAAACTGATAGGTACCACTGTAAGGTGCTGTCCACTGATGGGACGTGAGTTACAGTTGGTATCAGAGCTTAGGAATATGATTTCTGGTGGAGATCGGGGAATATAACTAGGAGGGGAGAGATGCGTAAATCCTTCGCTAGTGTGTCCTACCTAAGCTTATTTGTTGGTTAGTCATAATATTGGGATATTATGTGATATGTTAATTTGTTTAATTAACCCTTATTTTATGGCAGTATTTGAGAATGGCAGCTGAGAATGCTAACAATGGAGTGAATGAGACTGTGGGGATACCTCTAATCACTAACCATGATAATGTGATGTCAGACGAAGAAGGAATTAGAGATATCTATGTGGTGAGTGAAGAATTGATAGTTGCACCTGAGATAGTCGCAGAGGTAACAGCTGAGACTGAGGAAGAAGAGGAAGAAGAAGTACCAGAGGAGAGTTTATTAGAGGTATTATATGATCAAAATGTAGAATTTCAAAATCGTATTCATGAGTTAGAAGAGCAGGCAGAAGAACGACAGGCGGTCGTGGAACAAAAGGATGCAACAATTCAAGCTTGTGTTACCCGATATGTGATGCTTGAACAGAAGCATTCTTTGGCAGAGTATAAGATGATAAAAATGGAATCTGAGCTGAAAGAAGAAAAAATTGAACGAGTGAGAATAAGTGATGCATGGGCAAAAGCCGTACGACACGTGGATATTGTGGAAAGAGATGTTCGATCTAAGAAGGCTAAAATAGATGATATGAATTTCTCTTTTTTGGAAAGCAATTGGGAGAACCCAACATCGAGTTTTGAATTACCCTGTACATAGCGGTCAACCTGAATCCGATATGGATCGAAGATTGATGATTCAGATCATGAATGAGGAGTACGAAGAGGCAGTTGAGGGAGGAATATGTCCTATAGAAAGGTATATTCCAACGGTAATGATGACGCCAAATGCTGCTCCAGACAAGTCAAAGCCGAGTAGTTCGAGGGATGGCGGTTGTCATGACTTCCCAACAAATGAGGAACACAAATGAAGTTATCATGGGAGATGAGCAATGGAGAAATCATGATGATCTGAGAGATAGAATCTGAAATGGAAGCAAGGTATTCTCAACTCTTCGAAATACCAGGTACGTAAATTTCGGGGACGAAATTTCATAAGGAGGGGAGATTGTAAGACCCCGAATTTTATGAAATAAAAGTATTCAATTTTTCTTATAATTACTATTCAGTAAATGGTTAAATTGATAAAAGTTTAAAGTTATGGGTGAAATATGAATTTTTTTTTCAAAATAAGCAAGTGGTTATAAAATAATCATTGTTGTCGGGGAATATTCGTTTGGTCGTGGAATATTCTTTCTGTCGAAGAATATTCGTACGACGGCGCAGCTATTTGTGGGCCCCATAACGAATAACTGTTGGGTGAAGAAAAACGACAAATTTGAGTTTTTACAAATAACGGCGTAGTTGTTATCGTTAATACTGTTGAAATACCCGGTGGTTAAAATACAGTAATACGCGTTATTGCACAGTAGCACACGGTATTGCATAGTATTTTTGAAATTATTGATTCTTACGTAAGAAGTCACTACTCAATAATTGTTACAGTAATTATTGTTCAATATTTTATTTTATTGATTCAATAATTGCTACGTTGAAATTTTATATTATTGTTGTTCAATAATTGTCACTGCACAGTATTTTCCATTATCAGATCAATAATTCATATTATTTGAATAGTATTATTAGATAGCATTATTGACAATGTCTAGAAAGTTCTGTCTAAGGAGAGGTTTGGTCATCTAATTGCGCGCCAGTAAGGAGAAATCCTTATTGGAAAGCCCCCTCTTTCCTGGGAACGGCCTGGTTGTCATAAATGTGATTCTGTAATATTATTTGTGAATAATTAATTATTGATTTATATGATAAGAAAATATTTATTTTATGTGGATATAAATGAGGGATATATTTTTGTGGTTAAAAATGAAGGAGTTAATGTTGAGGTTTTTATCAGTATTTTTGTCGGAATGGAGGTATTAAAAATCAGGATTTTTGAGATATTTTGCGGGGGTTATAATTTTTAATCCGACCGTTGGATCGTGGTAATTTTTGGATATGTTATACATATATAAGTTGAGTATATGTCCACAAATTTTGAACCGTTAAAAATGAACGTATGATTTGTTATGAATTTTACGAGATGACTGGTTCAGAAATTGTTGAATTTTCGGAGTTTATCATTTTGGTAGAAAATTCTAGAATTGGTGGGCCCCACTTGTGGTTGGTGAAGAAATGTGCTGAATTATATTTCAAATGTGGTGGGTGGGAATAGTAGCAGGTAAAGCCATCAGGTTGCAGGTCAAACCTACCAAAATTTTCCTATAAATAGAGGGCTAAGTTAGAATTGAAAATCACACCAGAAACATAAGCTTTCTCTCTTTCTCTCTCTAGATTATTGAGTGTATTTTGTGAGTATTTAGATACTTGGTGAGTTGCTATTCATCAGTGCAAGTTTCCTTCAGCCTTATACCGATCAGAAGTACTGCTCTTTTGAGGTAAGGGATAGTAAGAGATAGTAAGGGATAGTAAGAGATTTTAAGGGTTGTTATGATTTTCAGTTTCGTAATTTTTCTGATCTTCAAAAATTTTGGAAAAATTTGAAATGATATTTTGATGAGTTTTCTTGATTGTGTCCAAAAATGGTGATTTTTGGATGTATAGATTGAGAGTTATGAATTTTATGAGAAAAGACTATTTTAAAAGTAACAGCTTATAATTCCTTGTGGTTAACTCCAAAATTGATGAAACTTTTATTGGGAGTACATGTATATGATAGAAGTATACTCTGTAAATTTCAGAATTTTTAGACAAAAGTACAAATTTTGATAAATGTCTAAATATTCGGCTATTTTGGCCATATGAAAAATAGTAAACGACTTTTAAAAATTCTGAGAAAAATATATGTTCACTATGGAACTATATTATGCTAAATCCCAGAAAAGAAATATTTTTGGAACTGATTTGGTATTTTTTATGAAAATGGTCTAGTTATGAGTAAATGAATTAAATATGTTTTGTGAGGAAAGAAAATTGGAAAATAGGATTTTATGGCTTGAGAATCCTATATGAGGTATATGCAGATTTTTGATGAGGGTTTTGGCTATTGATGATGAAATCTTAAGAGTTGACATTTTATGATGATTAAATGCATTAATTAGTAAAGTGTAAACAATTTAAATAAATTGTTTATAAGCTTAAGAAATGTTATTCTTTCAATATCATTATACCGAAATATTGGTATAGATTTTATTGTGGAATTTCTACCTTTTTGAGTCGAGGTTACTATTCATGAGTTACTATTCACGACAAAATTGGTTTCTTTTTCTAACCATATTATAGTTGATTTATGAATATTGCTCTTGAAATTAAATCCATGTTTTGACCATATTATTTTTATAATCATATATAACATTTTTATAATCTTGATGTTGAAATTCTCTTTCGCTTGAGTGTAAAGATGGATAAATTATTGGTATGATCATGACTATGGGTTCTCTTTGGCCAGTAGTGCAAAGTTGAATTGTTGACTGGTATGATCATGACCATTGAATTTATAATTGAATATCTTTAGCTTAAGTGCAAAGGTGAAATGATCAACATGGTTATAATTATTGTTTATATAAATTCTTAAATGATTATATATTCTTTGAGGTATTAATATATTTGGCATGTAGTGCAAATATGAATTGTTGAGGAATATCTTTGGCCTGTAGTGCAAAGATGAATTGTAGATGAATATCTTTGGCCCGTAGTGCAAAGATGACCTGTTGTTGAATATCTTTGGCCAGTAATGCAAAGATGAACGGTTGAGGAATATCTTTGGCCTGTAGTGCAAAGATGAATTGTAGATGAATATCTTTGGCCTGTAGTGCAAAGATGGTCTGTTGATGAATATCTTTGGCCCGTAGTGCAAAGATAAACTGTTGTTGAATATCTTTGGTCGTAGTGCAAAGATGGATTTATTAGTATGATTATGAACAGGAACTGTGATTTGGTATAACCATGATCTTTGATGTTTCAGGTAAAGACATGTGATGAAAATATTCTTCGTCCTGGGTGTGAAGAAAAATTTAGAATCACAATTATGATTATGAGTTATTCATATGATTGTGGAAAGGAACTGTTGATTGATGTTACAGGGATAAAACATTGTTGATGGATTTTTAACATGGAGAAGATAATAGACTTTATAGTCTATTTGACTCTTCTAATGGATTGCATGTTCCGCTGCAACTATGGTTGAAATTTTTTATCATCTACCATATGTTCTAAATCTCTGATTTATTATTGATGAAGACTATTGATAATTTATTTATCTTTAGTCATGATATTCTTTACTGGGCTAGTTGTGCTCACCC
The DNA here is from genome assembly GCA_016801055.1 of Panax notoginseng. NCBI lineage: Eukaryota > Viridiplantae > Streptophyta > Magnoliopsida > Apiales > Araliaceae > Panax > Panax notoginseng. The sequence continues at coordinate 245,354,804 of CM029012.1, forward strand.
TTTTGCTTCACAATTCCTTTCAGGTAATAAGAGTGTAGCTGGGTCGAGCGAGGGTAACGGGGAAATAGAACAATGGTCTCTAGATGTGGATGTTCTCCCGAAGCAGTATAGAAAATTTCATTTAGTAGTTATATTTGGTGAAGAAAATAGGGTGAGGCGAACCCAACGTTGGAAGGGTGTTTTGCCACTATAATACAAGATGTTTAACGACATACAACCTCGTGTCATCATAAGACAGGGATGTGCTCATCCACTTGCTGAGTATATATACGAGCACTACCTATATAATCTTGGTGTTTGTTTAAAGTATAATTCTCAATTAGAGACAGTAGAGATAATGATATGTCAAGAGAAGACTCACCATTGGGAAGAATATGATAGTAATCTTCTCGTTTTTCTTTGGGGTCTATTGGGTCAACCAAGGATAATTCTGTGGCCATATGATATCTATCATAACCTAGATGCGTGGCCTCCCATGTACGAAGGTTTCCTTGAGCACTTCCCAAAGATTCTAATTTCTAAAACAGTTTTTGACTATACCTTTATGTAAGGTGTCATTGTGAGGTGACGTCCACGGTTGGAACATGAGTCACATTTGGTATAAATTTGTATCCAAACTCACAGCATATGTGTTGTTGTATTTTGCACGACAATTGTTGTAATAAAGTTGTAGTTGTTTTCTGTACCATGTATTTGACGACTCAGAATGGGTTGGGTGGAATGGACCTGTTTTGGGGTTGTCACAATGTAAACTTCATGCTGCAATAGAAACACCAAAATTCAATTTCAATAAGACGAGGAATAAGAAAAGATGAAACTGGTGAACTTAAATTAAAAAAGAAAAGAAAATAAAAACCTCTTTTGGCAACAGACAATGATCCTAAACTAGTACAGAGAACTCACAAGACAGCTTTGTGAAAATATCTCAGAATCTCGCTTACAAGACAGCTCTGTGAAAATAGCTCATAAGAAAGCACAACAATAATAGACTTCAGAAAAACAAAGACCTGAGCATACAACATATGAAAACAAGAAATGAGACCTGAAAATCATTTAATTCCGCATCGCTGAGGGCACCGTCCCTGTCATTATCACATAATGAATATTCTTTTTAAAACCCTAATGCATCGTGGCTTCAGAGTTTGTGCTTCCTGGTCAAATAGTAGAGCCGTGGGATGAAGCACTGCTTTCTGGGAATAGTAGAAAACCTCAGGGATCTGCAAACAAAGAATTTTGTAAGCTCTCATTACAATCCACAATGTCATTTATAGTGCAACAGTGGATGGCACAATGGGAATGAGACATTTGAAGTATACATTTTTAATTTAGTTGTCAAAAAAAATATGTTAGAAGCCTCGAGGAATGATGAGCATTGTAACAACCACAAACGTAACACATTTCCCCTCCCATGTTTGAATCAGAAGATAAACAGTCCTTGGAAAAAAGGATCACTAGTATTTTTCTAATTATATTCAAAATTTTACCATAACTTGTACATATTTCCAGCACCATCTAAAAAGTGACCCCAACTTTGCAGGAAGGAGATGCATAAAACCATTCTTCTTCTGGGTGCTGTACTAATTTGTTACTGCAAACCTACAATGTAATTGCAGTCCTAGTTGCAATTTTTCTTTTAGGACCCTGCTAATGCTATCATCAATGGTGTCACCTTTACATTATGTTACTTCCATCTGTCACATGGCATTCACATCACCTATAACTCTAGATTCACCAGTATCCAATTGCCTCAAGTATTCATACAACATGGTCAAGGCCCCATAACTTAGAAGATAAATAGATGCAATCAAATAACCAAAATTCACCCAACTCAAAATTTACTACTACACATAAACAGAGGTAAAATTGTGAACCAGAATACAACATTTGAAAAGATAGCTAATGAAAAAAAAATACGATCACATAAACAGAGATAAAATTACCATGGTTCAGTAGAATGTAGATCTACGGATTTTACTCTTTCTAACCTCTGAGCAAGTTTTCTCTGATCCAGTAATAATTGTCAGTAAATGCTAAATAACACAAATAACTGATAGTTTACAGAATATTAACAAGTATATAATCTACTAACTAGAAAAGTTCAAGTTAAAATTCAAATGAAAAAAAAATCAATACCTTATTTCAAGTCTGAGAGGCTGTTCCACACCAATGCTAGTAGAAGGTATATTCGTGGAAATGAGGTTTGGTTTACCAAGTAGGATATCGATCAACCATCACCTGCATCTTGGTGACCACCCATATCAGGTTCCTTTTACACATCTCTGGTGTAGAACCAAAGCCATCCCCCAGGAGTCCAGCATTCTTTACATGGTTAAGGGTCGTTTCCTGCAGAAAGAATTCTAACTTGTAAATGAAATAAACACCATTATACATTCTGATCAGTAGATGGGGAAAAAAAATTGATACATGCCACGCATTTTCTATGTGTGGCGTGCTATTCTTTGCAGTAACTCACCTTTAGAGCTTGCCTGATGAACTACACGAAAGCAAGTATTTACTATGTTGCATACATGCAGGTTAATCAGCTTAAGTGATGCCTTATTCTTCATGCAGGCCAAAAGAACCTGAAGTATCTTCATTAGTACCACTTCTTCAGAGGCAGGATCAGTCACCTCAAACCGACAACTTGTCACAGCATCAACTATCAGGTGCAAAGCTTCGTCTACATTCACAGTATATAAATCAATTACTTCCAGGGTTAAGATTTTGTACACTGCTGATAAAGCAACACCAGTCATTGGTGCACCTGTTTCATCAGATTGAATCACATCCAGAAATGGCGTTAGGTACACAACTGGATTGATTGTCTGCCACTGATGCTGCCATGAGAATATTTTTTTCCGCAGTTGCTTGAATGAATGGATGAGAGAGTGATCTAGCTGATCATCATCTGCCGTATAACGAGCTCCCCATCGAACATTTCTCCTCATTACAGCCAAAACTGCACCTATTTCTGAATTCACCATTAATGCTAAAGCACCTCTAGAAGGCCTACAGGAACAGTCCTTGAATTCTCGAGCAAATACATTGACATCAGACTGATCACTTAAGCAACTCACGATCAAACTTTCTGAATGCACTTTACTTGATTGATGAACCACAACCAGCACCCATGCAAAGAGCAGTCTAACCTGGCCTGTTCTTAACCTTCACAGTGATTGACAAAGAAAATCATCAAAAAAGATGAATGTGAAAATAAATTAACCAAAAACTTCAGAACATCAAGCAGATAAATCTACCAAATTAAACTGAGACATGCTATGTGGATTTCAAACATAACATATATACTGACAACATCTCTCCCTGACCTGGAACTAACCTCTATCAAGGTTAATAAGCTGAATAGTTTATTTATTATTTTAAATTAAATCTGTGAATCAGTCAAACTGAGTGCATGCAGACTTTAGAAGATTCATTTAGGAATGACTTCTTCAGAAATTGTTACCGTATTACATTATCTTCTTTGTCAATTAAATGTTTGCTTACATGCAATTTTTACAATGATGAACTTGCTGAACAGTTACAGATGATCAGAAGTCAGAACCCATCTTTCTCGACCTAGTTGATTAAATATATTTTTACTCACAACGCAATAAGGACAAAATACTTTTTCAATGGATTGGAATCCATATTAGATTTTGAATTTGTTGGAATCAACTAGCACAAATACATATATATTGGCAAACGGTATTTTCATAGACAAAATGAATCGCAAATTACTTGTCAATAATGTACCTGTAGATGATGAAGAAGGGTCAACAACTGGTGCTTTGTGCTTGCTGTGTTGTTCTTAATATATTTAGCAAGCAGATAGGAGCATTAATTGAAAAATTAAGCTAAATAATAAGATGAATCCTTAGAAGCAATGTCAAATCTCATATGCAAATGTGATACAAGATGCAAAGCCACAAATTAGAAAATCAAGCAGACATTTATCTATCCGTAGAACTCTTTAGAGTGCGAGTTGACAGTGAGCCCGTGTGGGATAGCATACCAGATCAAAAACTAAACAAAGCTAAGTTGTTTGATATAACTTATTCCACCAACTTAGAATTGAAAATGAAATAAATTGAGAAGCTGGGTAAGACCAACTTCTAGCTTTTCGCTCTTTAACTTATTTAGTCTATGCCTTATTTTGTATTTCAGTTTCAGTTATCACAAATAGTTTTCTCAATAAGTTCCAGCCATCTCATATAAGATCATTAAGTACCTAACTTCTTTAGACATGTGTAATTCCCTTCCTAGACAGTATGGAAGATGTTACCTGCAATTGCTTTTGTTTGTGCATCGACTACAGCCATTGCAGATCCTGATTCTCGTTGCTCAAGAGTTTCTCCAACGCAAGCAACCACTTTCAAGCCTTGAGAAAGTGCATAAGCAATTTTATCTCCAACAAACTTCATCCACACGCAAAATTATTAGCAGAAGTGAGAAATAAAAGATAAATTAATCTATATAACAAGCACAAAGTGAAGCAAAGTAACAATGTGACATAGCGCACAGATGGATAAGAAGGTAACCAATGCCATTTGATGAGGACATGGCATGCGTGGACTCAAACAAGACTAAAGAGACGTGGGGATTAAGCAAGGCTAGAACAAAAAGGTTCAAACAAAGTCTCAATGGATTGATCCAAGATGTTTGGGCTGAAGCTAACATAAGAAAACCCAAAGAGGAGACAAAATTGCATGAGACACAAATTTGGGTCAATTTAATACAAGCCCAATTTTAATCTTCTTAACAAAAGTCAACATATTTTATCTGCCAAGGAGATTTAAATTGTCAAGTGGGCCTTCTCAATATTAATTTACATGAAGCAATGCATGGAGTGTTTGTTCAGCATATTTGGAGTGGGCCACGTCTGCAACACGTTTGCATGTTAACCATCATAAGGCTGGGTCATATATACTTCTAACAGTACACGGATTTTAGCAGCTTACAAAGGGATATCAATTTTAATCAATTCACACGGTAATTCGCACGCGGCATGGAAATTGTTTTTTTTTTTGGATCTATAATTAGTTTTAAATCCTATTGTAATTAGGATTTCTTTTAATTAGAATTTCTTTTCTAAATTGATTTCTATTTCCTTATAGAAATTAGGGTTATAGTTTATAAATTCCTATTAGGATTTGGATTGTTTTGAGTAGTATAAATAGAGGTTTAAGTTGATGTAATCAAACACATTATACATTATTCATTATTATTATTCAATATATTTGTGAGGTTATTCTCTTCTTTTGGTTCTTTGAAGAATTCCTAAGTATTTTTCTTAGTTATTTCTTTGAGATTCAATTTGACTTATCATACAACAATTCATATTTGTGTGTGGCGTCTTCTACCACATCAATCGTCGATTGTACCGAGATTACCGCTTCAATATAAGCGAGGGGTCAAGGTGTCGTTGATGTCCATTCAACGCAGAATTCCGAACGCGAGCAATTATACCAAGATTACCGTCTACATATAGGCGAGGGGTTAAGGTGTTGCAAGCAATTCACCCAACAACTGTGCTAGAAACGATCGGGGCGACGACCACCTCACGCAAGCGTGCCGTGGAGTCTATCACCATTGCTACCTGCTTACCTCATTTGATTCATTTAAAATAAGTCTTCGTTCAGAGTGACCAAGAAAACAGAGTCTAGAAAATAAAAACTAGTAGAACTTTTATCCTACTAAAATCTGAAACCACCAGGAGATTAATATTTTTTCTTATTGACACAGTTAACTACAAGAATCAAAAATTTCCTTCCCGCTAATATAAATATTCTTATAAGCTGTACAAGAATTGGGATGTCCAGACTACAATTCATTAAAACTGGTGTCCAGACTACAAATCAAATTTTCAAGTAAATTGCTCACACGCATTTAACCAAACACCTAATAGGAATTAATGAAATTCAATCAAAGCTACCTACTTTACTAAAGAAAAACTCCACATAGATGTTATAATAACACCCAAATCAGTCTATCATGGCATGCATTAGGTAATCACTTGACATTCTTCCTCAAATTCACCATTTGACTTTAATTGATAAGAATAAAAGCATGTGTAAAGTCATGGTTAACACTTAAATTGAACCCCCAAACGATCTGCACAGTGTGAACAGTACAAATTCACTCAATAATTTTAACGAACACCTTGTGGGCATTCGAAAAATTTACTATGTTTTGCCTATGAGATTCATGCTTTAAGCCCGAATTGTACATACTAACACCAAATCAGACCGCCAGGCAACCAACACAAACAATATTGACCAATTAATTGAATAATACCATAGATGCGTTGAACACTTGAACAAACAGAAGTATCTTGTTATACTTGTGGTTGGAGAGAACAAACGAAGAAATAGAGAGAAGTGGTGTTCAGTTCCTGTGTTGTGTTCGTACAATCAAGCCCCTTGGGTTGGAGAATTAAGTTTTAATCGGTCGTGGGATTAAAAAAAATTGAAAAGAGATTCAGAGAAGATCAGAAGAAGCAGGGTTCCGACTGGAGACTCTTGATTCCGAGTTCGAGATCTGGATTCTTGCCATCCTTACAAACCATGGGAGAGCCGCACCTAGCTATTAAGGTTGGAGAGCCCAAAGTTTATAAATAGCTAACATCAAAGTCCCATACCATCGATGTGGGACACCACGCTCCGCAGTTCCAGCGCCTACGCGGGCTGGCTTTGCGCTAGACGATTCTAGCCCCGGGAGAACACTATAATACCGACGTCACCACCCTCGCCGCACGATTGCAACAGGGAGGTAGTGGACGACTTTGATACCAATTGTTACAAATCATGGGAGAGCCACACCTTAAAAGCTAGCAATTAAGGTTGGAGAGCCCAAAGTTTATAAATACCCAACATCAAAGTCTCATACCATCGATGTGGGACACAAGTCTCATACCTTGCAATTAAGATCATAACATTCCACCACGCTCCGCATTAAGTTGGCACTTAATAGATGTTGGCATTATTACTGAGGCCACTTGGGAGAACTGGGATCAGTTGCACCAGAAGTTTCCCCAATTTTGCCCTTGAGGACAAGGGCCATTTCAAGGGAGGAGAGATGTAAGGTGGCAGTCTAAGATCTGCTGACGTATTCAGTGGAGTCCAACAATAAGTGCATTAGGATAGTAATGTCTTTTGCTTGGTTAATTCAGGGTCAGTTTAGTCTTTTACGTTATAAGTTGTTAGACTCATTTTCTGAGCTGTAGTTCATTCTAGAATCTGTTGATAGATGCTATCTATATTGGGTCACAAAGTGTAAGAGGAAGAGGGAATGAAATGAATTGTTTCCTTTGCTTTTCCTTTCTTCTGAACCCTCTTTTCTCACTACGTTCTTCTTTTCTTCTCTATTACTTCTCATCTTAGCTTTTTCTCTTCCATAAAATTACACAATCTGGTATATACTTTGTTCCTATTACTGTATTCTCACCATTAAAACCTTACAGCCTTCTGGGTTTGGGTTTGGGTTTGGGTTTGGGTTGGGATGAGAGACTTGAAAGATTCAGATCGAGACTTGAGAGTTCGTGTGTTCGACGTCAGAGTCTGGCTGAGTGGCTAGGGCTAGACTATTAGTCATATTATTATTTCAAGTGATATGTGCACTGCGTAATACAACAAATCAGTAGTACATGGCTCAATCTTCCTGCCATTTTTTCCCGATCAGATTCTTAGTTTAGCAAAAGATCACTGTTCGTAACTCGTTGGTTCACAGAGGAAGCTTTATCAGTGGCATAATCAGACTTTACTGTTTCTCGTATAATCAGATTCTTAATTTAATACTGTAAAAAATTTAATGTATTTATATTATAATTTATATTCACCACAATTAAGTTTAAAAAATTATTTAGAACAAAACAGCGAATGATTCTATTCCTCGCAAAAAACTTCTTAATAATGATATATAGTGAGTAATAATTCTTTCATTAAATAGATTTTTTTCTCGCAAATTTTTATCATAAATTGGCTCCAAAAATCTTTTTGTCGCCCCAATTTTGCGAGGAAAAAAATATAAATTGTGAAGGATGTTTCTTTCGCTAATATATAACTATATCGTCACTATACTTTTTTCTTTCACTGTTCCTTCGCTAAACAACTCTTCATGTGAAGGAATAAATTCCTTCACAAAATTTCCTTTGCTAGATGCCATTTTTGGTGTAGTAATCTCCGTTAATATTAATAATACAGATTATGTTTGATGATTTTTGGGTATAGTATGACAATGACTTTGTAGAAGTAATTTTTATTTAACATTTATTTAGATATTTGTATTTGATTATGTAATTTTTTCTTTGATTAAATTTATTTTATATATTTTTATTCATGGTTCAATAGTTATAATTAATATAAGGGTAAATCTATAAAAGTGATATTTTTCTTTTCTTTTCATTAGAACTTAAAAACGCAAGAAAAGAAAAATTTTAAATTTTTTATTCTTTTCTATTAAAAACTCAGAAACAATTCAAAAAAAAAATTTAAAATTTTTTATTATTTTCTTTTCTGTTCAAAACTCAAAAACAAAATATTAGCGTAACTTTGCTATGGAATTATACCCACTGTTGGGCCATAATACTTTCCATACTGGACCGGGCTGAATGAGCTTATCCTTTGGATTATGTCACTTTTACCATATTGGGTCAAATAACTTGGGCCTCGCTACTTGACTATAATATTGGGCTTAGTCACTGGGTTGGTCCATTATGTAAGTTGTCACTTTATCCTATCTTTGACCGGTAATCATCACAAAAGGTAGTAGTTGACTGTTATGTCTGCTACCTTTCTGCATGGCATTAATGAGGATGGGACTCCGATTGCCGGCGGGAGGTAACAGTGGTAGCAGGTAGGAAAATAAGCTACATGCTTTCGGCTGAGATGACCGGGGGTGAGAGGAGGTGTCAGGAGATAGTGGGTGGCACAGTAAACCGGGTCTAGGGAATGTATGGGGCAAGGATCACAAAAAAAAAGAGGTAACAAAACACTACACACATTATCATTTTTCAGACACTCAGACACTAGTCAATATTTTCCTCCATTGTTAACCTTGTGATCGCCTGTACTGACTCTCACGCCGGAGCTATCCCCCGACGGTCAGGCCGTCAAGCTTTTGGTGTTGACTTGTTGAACTGTACAGGATCAGAGCGTCTTACGTGATTGGGACGTGGGAGAAGATCTTGGCGTTAACATTGGCGCTAGAAGGAGGGCTGAGTTCTAGTGTCTTGAGTATTTTTCAATCACAAACCGTGTTCGTTCTACGTCGGTATTCATGGGGAAGAGTAGAACACCTACACCTGAGGGGCAGCCGATGGCTGCCAGTGAATCAATACCGCGAGTATCTGTCAAAGACCGTTTGGGACCTGCACTAAGTGTTCATGCCAGCACGGCGTCCAAACGATCGCATGGAGATTCTCGTCCGAGAGCTGTGAGCAAAGCCAAGAGACAGCTAATTTTTACAGCAGAGAAAGGGTCTGGTCATGGCCGGAAACGAGTAGAAGGCACCTCGCCTAGAACTCGATACCGGGACGACCAAGACGAAAAGGCTGCCCGCTTGGCTAAGATGGCAGATGAAGCTGATAGGGCCATGAAGGCGCTTGTGAAGCAACGACGGGATATAGCCGAGCAGATGTCTCGAATGGCAGAGTTGAGGGACGAAGCTTCCAGCTTCTAATCTGAAGAACGGGGGCATCGGAGTGGGAAAGAGCCTGCTCATTCCGGGCGTGAGTCTCAGGATCGACCTCGGGAAAGAAGAAGGTCCAAAAGCTCTACTCCTCAAAGATCGAAGAGGGCACATCACCCTGTCGGTTCTAAGGAGCAGGGTCGAAGCGAACGAAGAGGTCGATCCAGGGATCGTACTCCGGAGAATACTAAGAAGGCGCTCGTTGTTGCGCATTCCCACCACGGCAGCCGGGTACTGAGACGAAGCAGATCTAGAGACCGTACACCTGAAAGTCCACCGAGGGCACTCCGCTCTGTGGACCATCATCGTCATAAAAGCCCCTCGAAAGTTGGGGGTTCTATTGCAAGGAACCGGTCCACTCAGAAGAGGGAGAGATCATCGAAAAAAGAAGCATCGTCCCAACCTGAGGGCGTGGAGTATCTGGTAAAAGAGGTGAAGGAGCTTCGGAGGCAGCTTGCCGAGGTACAGAAAGTAAAAGATACTTCGAGAAAGAAGGCATCCCCTTTTTCTGCAGAGATTCTGAAAGAGAAAGCTGACCCCACCAAAAAGTTGCCTCACATTGAAAGTTATGACGGATCGGGAGATCCCTATGACCATAGTCAGGCGTTCGACCGACTGATGGATTATTATGACTTTAGCGATGCTGCTAAATGTCATACTTTTGTCACGACACTCCGAAAGGATGCCAGACAGTGGATGGGGACTTTGCCTTCGGATTCGATTTCATCCTGGGCGGATATGTGCAATAAGTTCCACGCCCACTTCGGGAGCAACAGAAGAAGAGGGAAACCAACTGGCTCGCTGGCTCAGGTTCGGCAATACTCGAATGAGTCTTTGGGCCAATATGTGAAGCGATTCCGTGAAGCAGTCGGCCAAGTGACAGACCTGAACGATCTACAAGCCGTGGGACTGTTTCAGAATGGGTTAGATCTGGTCAAATCAGAAAAGTTGGTGAAGAAGTGATGTTTCACCACCCGAAGAGTCTCGTAGAAGCCTTCGACAAAGCGGAAGGCTATATTGTGGTAGAAGAAGCCATGAATAGCCTCAAGCGCCCTTCTTCAGATCGGCTTAAGGAGACAGATCGGGATAGAACAGAGGGGGACCAGAGTAGGAATGAAAGAAATAAAGGTCGTCATGACGGCAGGTCAAAGAAATATAACAATAATTGGAGGCAGGGTGGAGAACGCTCGTCTGCTCCCGCTCAGAGGGTAAACAGGATGTATACTGCACTCAATGCTGACAGGGCTGTTATCTTGGAGCAGATTAAGAATCAACCTATTTTCGAGTCACCTCGAGATAACATTAAGCCCGGGAAAGGGAATTCTCGTAAGTATTGTGACTATCATCAAGCCTCGGGTCACGATACGAACGACTGTGCTAGTTTGAAAGATTTCATTGAGAGAAAAGTGCAGGACGGGGCTTTAGTTCATTATGTAGCCGCCCGAACGAACTAGCAGCAAAATAGAGGACCTGTTCAGGCAGCCCAACCAATTCAGCAAGTGTTCCCCGCTCCTGAACCGCCAGCAAGGCAAGTGATTGATGTCATCACTGGGGGTACTTCGGGAAAGCTTGTTGGAAAGAAGCGCCGAAGTTACCTGGATTCGGTCATGTCAGTGGCGGGTACCCTCCCGAAGACTGACAGACCCTTCCCGGGTACGGTAATTTCCTTTACAGATGAGGACTACCCTTCGAAAACCATCGAACCGCATGAGGGATCATTGGTCGTAACGACACAAGTGGGTTCGGTGGATATGAAGCGCATGATGATCGACAACGGGTCTTCTGTAGATATCTTATATGCTCATGCTTATCAGAGGATGCATCTTGATGGGCAGAAGATGGAGATCGGATAGGAGGCCCCTTTATATGGTTTCAGCAACGATCCGGTCAAAGTGGCTGGAACCATTGAACTGCCGGTTATCTTCGGAACGGTCCCCCAACAGGTAGAAATTATTTGCAAATTTTACGTTGTGAATGTAGATTCTGCTTATAATGCTATTTTGGGGAGACCCACTTTAACCGCTTTACAAGCTGTAACCTCAATCCCTCATTTCAAAATCAAATTTCCTACGGCTCATGGGGCTGGGGAGGTAAAAGGAGATCTGGATCTGGCCAGAAGATGTTATAGAAATGCCGTGATCACTTCGGGAGTTGGGGTGTCGAAGCAAAAATAGACCATGGCAATAGAGATCGAATCCTTCACGGAAAGCAGCTCAGAACCGTTGGTCATGCCAGCCGAGGAAACAGAAGAGATACAGCTCATCCCGGGCAAGGCTAACAAAACGGTGAAAATAGGTTCGGGTCTACCAGAACCTCTCAGGACGAACCTCATTGAACTCCTGCAGTGTTATGTTGACATCTTCGCCTGGGAACCTCAGGATATGCCGGGAGTAAGCAGGGATATTGCAGAGCATCGGTTAGAAGTGGACCCGTCGAAGAAGCCAGTTCGGCAAAAGAGGAGGATCTTTGCGCCCGAGCGCCAAAAAATCATCGATGAGGAAATTGCGAAGCTGCTAGCTGCTGACTTCATCTTTGAGATCGACTATCCGCAGTGGATGGCAAACGTGGTGCTGGTCCAGAAGTAGAATGGGAAATGGCGAGTTTGCATCGACTACACAGATCTGAATAAAGCTTGTCCAAAGGATTTCTACCTGTTACCCCACATTGACCAGCTCATCGATGCAACTTCGGGGTATGCCTTGTTGAGCTTCATGGATGCATTCTCTGGCTATCATCAAATCTCCATGTGTAAAGAGGATATACCAAAGACGGCGTTCATTACGCATCGTTCGGTATATGCCTACAAGAAAATGACCTTCAGCCTCATCAACGCCGGGGCCACTTACCAGAGGATGATGAACTATGTCTTCAGGCGTCAGTTGGGCAAGAATATGGAAGTATATGTGGATGACATGATTGTTAAGAGCATGTTGGTGTACAAACATCTGGATGACCTGGAGGAATGCTTTCAGACATTCCGTCATCATAAACTGAGACTGAATTCTGCCAAGTGCACCTTCGGATTAGGAGCTAGCAAATTTTTGGGTTATCTGGTCAGTCAGAGGGGAATTGAAGCCAATCCAAAAAAGATTCAAGCGATCCTGAACATGAAGACTCCTCAGTCATTTAAAGATGTTCAGCGTCTGACTGGAAGGATTGCAGCGTTGAGGAGGTTTATGTCCAAGTCGGCAGAAAGGTGTTTGCCATTTTTTGACACGTTGAAAGGGCTGAAGAATGCCAAGACGTTCCAATGGACTTCGGAATGCGAAGACGCCTTTCAGAGCATCAAGTCCTACTTATCTTCGGCGCCTTTGTTGGTGAAGCCCGCTCCTGCCGAGCCTTTATATTTGTACTTAGCAGCTAGTTCGTTGGCAATAGGAGCAGTTTTGGTGCGAGAAGTTGGGGGTAAGCAGCACCCGGTTTATTATGTAAGCCATGTCCTTCGGGATGCCGAAATAAGGTACCCAAATATTGAAAAGTTTTCTTTTGCTTTAATAACTGCTAGTCGAAAGCTTAGGCAATACTTCCAGGGTAGATTGGTAATAGTCTACACAGATCAGCCTTTGAAGAAAATTATGGGCAAACCTGAGGTATCGGGGAGATTAGATGCATGGACGATGGAGCTATCTCAGTTCTTCGTTGAATATCATCCCCGAACTGCCATCAAAGGGCAGGCCTTGGCTGATTTTGTGGTCGAGTGTTCGTTTCCTGAAGCTGTAGCGAAAGCTGAAGGATCTAACAGCATAGTTGCGGTTCTTCAGCATGGACACTGTACGCAGATGGGTCTTCTACCACGGACGTCAGTGGAGCAGGGATTATTCTGACCAGTCCGGAGGGATTTAAGGTGCAGCAGGCCATCAGATTTCAGTTTAAAGCGACGAACAATGAAGCAGAGTACGAGGCAGTGTTGGCGGGATTGTGACTAGCTAAGAGTCTCGAAGTGCAAAGAATAATTATCTTCAGCGACTCTCAGTTAGTCGTTAAACAAGTCTCTGGGGAATACGAAGCTCGAGGTCACAGAATGATCAAGTATTTGGCGAAAATGAAAGAACGGCTTCAGTATTTCCAGTTTTACGAATTTTAGGGGGTCGAACGTAACAACAATTCCATTGTCGATGCACTCTCCAAATTAGCCACTACGGATGTTAACGTTTTTGATGGGTCGATTTACTTGGAAATTTTGCAACATCCCAGTGTTCATCATGAATCGGTAATGTGCGTTGACCGAACCAACTGCTGGTTGACCCCATATCTGGAGTATCTGGCAGATGGCGTTTTACCTTCGGATCAGATGCTGGCCAAGAAAATCAAGTACAAGAGTGCTAATTTCGTTCTGATAGATGGGGATCTGTTCCGAAGGGCCTTCTCGTCTCCACTGTTAAAGTGTTTGACTCCGTCTGAAGCTGAATATGCTCTTCGAGAAGTTCACGATGGCATCTGTGGCGACCATATGGCTGCTAAGTCATTAGCCTACAAAGTACTTCGTCAGGGATACTACTGGCCTACTATCTTCAAGGAAGTGACTGAATACGTCAAGAAGTGCGAGAAGTGTCAGCTCAATAGTCCGATCCCACATCAGCCACCAGAAGAGTTATACTCGATCTTATCTCTCATACCCTTTGCTGTCTGGGGGGTTGATATACTAGGTCCGCTACCAAAAGCAAAAGGTCAGGTCAGCTTTGTTATAGTTGCCATCGACTACATGACCAAGTGGGTAGAAGCAAAACCGCTTAGGTTAATAACTGAACAGGAATGCTTAAAGTTCATCAAGGAGTCAGTAGTATTTCGGTTCGGAATTTCTAAGGTGGTGATCTCGGACAATGGACGTCAGTTCGTGGGATCAAAATTCGAAGCATTTTTGAAAGAACTGGGGGTCCAGCATAGAAAGACTTCGGTGGCTCATCCTCAGTCTAATGGACAAGTCGAAGTGACCAACAGAACGCTGCTGAATGGGATCAAGCGCAGATTGGACGAAGCTAAAGGAAGATGACCAGAAGAGCTGCTCAGCGTGTTATGGGCCTATCGGACCACTCCGAGGACCACAACGGGGGATTCACCCTTCAGACTGGCCTATGGTACTGATGCCTTAGTCCCAGTTGAAATTGGATCTCCAAGTCTTCGAGTTGGCCAGTTCAGAGAAACATACAATGATGAAGGGCTAAAAGCCAACCTTGTGTTAGGTTTGTAATATTCATGAACGCAATCAAATTGCACAAAATAGCGGAAACGTGTAAAAATCAGAGTTTTAAAATTTTTCACAAACCAATTACCCGGATCATCCTTTATGCATAATTATTAATTAAACGAAAAAGAAAGAACAAGAATCATACCCTTAAAGATCCGAGCTTCCTCAGGTACAAGTTCACCTCCAATCCTTTTCGCGTCCAACTTGAATCCACCGGGTTTGGTTCCTTCCTTTGATCAATGTAAGCCACCCAAGTGTATGGCCTCTAGAGGTGATCCACCAAGGAAGAAGAATTTTCAAGAAGAATGGTGTATTGGCTCAAACCCTAGTTTTTCCTATCTCTGTAGAAAAAGGGGTTGTACTCTCCAACTCTAGGAATTACGTATATATTTGATATCTAATATAAGACTCCTCTTATAAAGATATCAGGTAACCCTATTTAATTAAAATAAGGTATTATTTATTTAATTAAACTCTTTTAATTAAATGGGCTCCCTAATCTTATTAGGAATCAATGAGAGTACTTATATTAAATTAATTCCTAAACTCTTTTAGAAATTAAAATAATAATAATTGTAATAATATTAATAAGACTTCTCTTATTAATTTATATTTAATATTTCTAAAATATTAAATAATAAATATTAAGCTATTTAATTTATTATATCACCATAGATTAAATTAAATATACTTAACATATTATTACGATTATGCCATTAACTTCTTAAATAATTATTCTTCCTTTTATGGTGTGACCCTTTAGGTTCTCCATATTAAACCGGTTGTGAATAAATCAATTAGAATAATTCTAATCTTATTTAAATAAATAAATTAAACGATTAATTTATTTAAATAAATAATATTTATTCTACAATAGGGATAAGCCTCCCTAGCGATCAACGACTTTTCAGATAATATAGATTTCAACATTAATCATAAAAGAACCTTTGAGTTAATAGTTACCGTACAATTCAATCCTTCCACCATACAATGTCCCAATTAAATATAAGACATGGAATTACTGTCAAGTCTTATTTTATTTAATTATATATATTTCGATTCCTAAATGCACAACTCCCAATGAATGCAAATTAGAAACTACTTTCTAATTTCATTCCACCTTGGCCAAGGATTTCTAGGTTGTCATTTATTGAATCACATAGGACATTTCTCTTCTTTTACTAGAAGTGGTAGATTCTTTATTGATCATTCATTATCTTCATATATAACTTATTACACCCAAGCATACCCTTTGATATACTCTAAGAGTCTTAAGGAATAAGTCAAAGTGTAATTCATTATATATAAGATACTATGATGATCTCAAGTCTAAGGATCATTTGTACTACTATCACTACAGGAATTCCTATTGACAGACAAGTAAAACTCCATTAGGTATTCCTTAGCGAGTCACGTTCAGTGAACTTATTCTCTAATAAGCACCTACATACTTGTTTTAGTGTCTCCACACAAATGATCATGAGATCAATCATCCTCATCCAATGAGCAAGCAACGTACGTACCAATCTATCCGGATTCACTAATCCCCTTTTTAGTAATCCATTGATTGGGAACATTTTAGTTTTAAGCTATCCAAGAATTTAGATCTCATTAGCATGATCTCATCATGATTCTAAAAGCATTGCTTAAAACTATGGGTTTATCACATATTATTAAAACAGCACCATGTAGATAATAAATGCCTTTAATAAATAATTCTTTTATTAATAAATAAATAAGATTGATTACAAAGTATATGCTTTATCATCATATATGATTGGCTTGTATGCATACTACTTTCAATCTCCCACTTGCACTAAAGCCAATCGCCGTGGTATCTCATACCCATCTTCTCTAAGTGACGATCAAACTGCTGTTGTGTTAACGCTTTAGTAAATAGATCTGCAATATTGTCTTGAGAGTCTACACGCTCCAGGGTGACGTCTCCTCTTTCAATGATCTCTCTGATCAAATGAAATCGCCGCAACACGTGTTTGGATTTCTGATGAGACCTGGGTTCCTTAGCCTGTGCAACAGCTCCGGTGTTGTCACAGAATAAAGGCACTGGTCCTGTAATGCTAGGAACCACACTAAGTTCGGTAATGAACTTCTTCATCCAAACAGCTTCCTTTGTAGCTTCACTTGTAGCTATGTACTCTGCCTCTGTCACTGAATCAGCAACTGTTTGCTGTTTGGAACTCTTCCAACTCACTGCGCCACCGTTTAAGGTAAACACAAGCCCCGAAACGGATTTACTGTCATCTTGGTCTGTTTGAAAACTTGAGTCTGTGAAGCCCTCTAGTTTTAATTCAGACCCACCGTAGACAAGAAATACATCCTTAGTTCTTCTTAAGTACTTGAGGAGATTTTTTACTGCCTTCTAGTGTTCTTCTCCTGGATTCGACTGATATCTGCTTGTTATACTAAGTGCATGAGCGACATCCGGTCTAGTACATATCATACCGTACATGATAGATCCTATTGCTGAAGCATAAGGGATCTTACTCATACGGTCTCTCTCATCAGGTGTCTTTGGGGCCTGTTTCTTGGAGAGATGTATTCCATGGCTCATCGGCATGAGACCTCTTTTGGAATCTTCCATGCTAAACCTCTTTAGCATCGAGTCAATGTATGTTCCTTGGGACAAGCCAAGCATCCTTTTAGATCTATCTCTATAGATCTTTATCCCCAAAATATAGGATGCTTCTCCCAAGTCCTTCATGGAGAAGTGTTTAGATAACCAGATTTTAATTGATTGTAGCATAGGAATATCATTTCCTATCAGTAATATATCATCAACATATAATACGAGGAATGAAACAGCGCTCCCACTAACCTTCTTGTACACACATGGTTCATCCTCATTTTTGATAAAATCAAACTCTTTGATTGTCTCATCAAAACGGATGTTCCACCTACGAGAAGCTTGCTTCAATCCATAAATGGATCGTTGTAGCTTACAGACTTGATTTGTTCCAACCTTTGAAACAAATCCCTTTGGCTGTGTCATATACACATCCTCCTCAAGTTTTCCATTGAGGAAGGCCGTTTTCACGTCCATTTGCCAAATTTCATAGTCATGGTAAGCTGCAATTGCAAGCAAAATCCGAATGGACTTGAGCATTGCTACTGGTGAAAAGGTTTCGTCATAGTCAACTCCTTGTCTTTGTTTGAAACCTTTTGCGACCAGCCGGCCCTTATAGGTCTCTACCTTGCCATCTGCTCCAGTCTTTCTTTTAAAGACCCATTTACACCCAATAGGCTTAATGCCTTCAGGTGGTGAAACCAAAGTCCATACTTGGTTTTCATACATGGAGTCCATCTCGGATTTCATGGCTTCTTGCCACTTCTCTGAGTCTTTACTACTCATAGCCTGTTCGTAATTCAATGGATCATCATCATCTATGATGCTTACCACATCTTCATCCTCTATGACAAGTCCATACCTTTCAGGTATCTTTGGTACTCTTCCAGATTTACGAATAGGGTGTGGTACAGAAGGAATCTCTACTTGGTTAGGTACCTCACTTTCATCTGTAGTATTTTGTGGTTCTTGAACCTTTTCAAGATATATCTTACTCCCACTGACCCCTTCAAGGATAAACTCCTTTTCCAAGAAGGCAGCATGTTTCGCAACAAACACCTTTTGATCAGTTGGATGATAGAAATAATACCCCGATGTTTCTTTAGGGTATCCCACAAATCTACATTTGTCAGATCTAGTCTGTAGCTTATCGTTTTCAAACTTTTTAACATAAGCTGGACAACCCCAAGTCTTAACATGCTTAAGATTTTGTTTCCTCCCTGTCCATAACTCATATGGGGTCTTGGGGACGAACTTTGTAGGTACCTTGTTAAGTAGGTATGCAGCCGATTCTAGGGCATATCCCCAGAAGGAAACTGGAAGGTCGGTAAAGCTCATCATGGATCGAACCATGTCCAACAATGTTCGATTTCTCCTTTCAGATACACCATTCATCTGTGGCGTCCCTGGTGGAGTCCATTGTGAGATTATACCATTCTCTTTGAGACAATTGAGAAACTCACCACTTAAGTATTCTCCTCCTCAATCAGATCGAAGAATCTTAATACTCTTACCAGTTTGCTTCTCTACTTCACTTCTGAACTCTTTGAACTTTTCAAATGATTCAGATTTGTATTTCATTAAATACACATATCCAAATCTTGAGTGATCGTCAGTGAATGTAATAAAATAAGAATACCCTCCTCGTGCATTCGTTGTCATAGGTCCACATACATCTGTGTGTACTAACGCTAACAACTCTGTAACTCTTTCTCCTTTTCCACTAAAAGGAGATTTAGTCATTTTGCCCATGAGACAAGATTCACAAGTTGGATATGATTCATAATCCGATAGCTCTAGGAGCCCATCTTTATGCAACTTGGATAATCTTGTTTCATTAATATGACCGAGTCTACAGTGCCACATGAAGGTATAATTAACATCATCTCTTTTTCTTTTCTTAGTTTGTTCAATTTGAAGTATATTTTCACGCAAGTCAAGTATATAAAGTCCATTTCGCAAATTACCAACACCATATAAAACATTATCATTATAAATAGAACAACTGTTGTTCTTTATTATAATATTAAAACCATCCATATCCAATACAGAGATAGAAATAATGTTTCTAATGATATTTGGAACAAAATAACAATTATTTAAATTAATGAATTTGCCCGTAGGCAGTGCTAAATAATAAGTCCCTACAGCTAATGCAGCAACCTTTGCTCCATTTCCCACTCGTAGGACGACCTCATCCTTGCTCAGCTTTCTACTTCTGACCAGTCCCTGCATATTTTTACATATATGAGAACCACAGCCGGTATCCAATACCCAAGTAGAAGATTGACTTTCAGAAAAATTAATTTCAATCATAAACAAACCTTGATTAGGATTCGAAGCTTCTCCAAGCTTCTTCTGCTTTTGTTCCGCAAGATAATCCTTGCAGTTCCTCTTCCAGTGACCCGGCTTATTGCAATGGAAGCAAATTCCTTTGCTAGCTGGATCAGGTTTCTTTTGATCCTTCACTTTCACCTTTCCCTTAGCCTTCTTGGATTTCTTCTTTTGAGAAGATACCTTGGGCCTCTTCCTTTTCTTGGAAGAATCATCCACCAGTAAGACATGGTTCTTCTTGGATGGGAAGTGACCTTCAGCAGTTTTCAACATGTTAAGTAACTCAGGCAAGCTGACGTCCAACTTATTCATGTGAAAATTCACAACAAATTGTGAGAAGGTGTCAGGGAGTGACTGCAAGATCAAATCTAGACTCAACTCCCCATCCATGACGAACCCAAGCTGTCCAAGACGTTCAATCAAATTGATCATCTTTAATACATGAGTCTCAACGGTAGTGCCCTCGGTCATCCGAGATCGGAAGAGCTCATTAGATATTTCATATCTAGCAGTCCTACTTTGCTCACCATACAGCTCTTGCAGGTGCAGCAGTATAGTAGGAGCATCCATGTTTTCATGCCGACGCTGAAGCTCGTTACTCATGGATGCGAGCATGATGCATTGAGCCACAGATGCATCATCTTGCCACTGTTTAAAAGTAGCAATCTCTTCCTCAGAGGCTGTCTCTGCAACTTTTGCAGGTACGGGCGAATTTAGGACATAAGAAATCTTTTCAGCAGTGAGAACAATTCTTAGATTCCTTAACCAGTCCGTGTAGTTCGGTCCGGTTAGTTTGTTAGCATCAAGTATGCTACGCAGTGAAATTAGTGAATGTGACATTTTCAAAATTCTGCATGTAAAAAGATAATATTTTAGCAAACATTCATTTAATTAATTACCAAAATAAATTAGGTCTTATTTTATATTGGTATCTCCCACTATTTTCTTCAAACTATATTACCCTCAATATATATTTCAACAAAATCTAATTAAAGATTTGCTAGTGAGAATAAAGATCCCATTTCAAATATATATAGCCTTGTGGTGACACAACAAATTATATATAAATAAATAGGTAGACAACTCTTGTCAATTACATCAACTATGTAACTCCTTGTATTTTGCCTCTTAGATTATTTTGATCAAGTGGTGGCACATTCGAATCAAAATTATCCAAGTTAAGTCCAACCTAGCACTCCATATATTCAAAAAAAGAAAAATATCATCCTTGTGGTGACACAACAAAACAATATTGTTCAATTTTCTTTATAAGCATCAAATGTGATAAATTAACATCTTAAATACTTAATACTTGCCTTGTGGTGACACAACAAACTCATATTAAATATTTAATACTCTATTAATTTTATCAAACTAGAAGGCGACGTTCGATATTCCAAATATCTTTGAACGCTTAGGACTTAATATAAAAAATTTGAGGGATTTGTTATTAATTTGTCTCATCTTGTTAAGCGCGCATGCACATATATATATAAAATACGCGTCATATTAATTAACATGCGAATCATGTTTGCATAATATATAATATATATAGTATAAGCATGCACATATAGAATACTATATTCTACCCGGATTGATTATGGACTTTTATTCTAGTTTGGTTCACTAGAGCCACCAAGTGAACCAAAAGGTCAAACCCTAGGGGTGCAAGAATTAATATTTAAATATAACTATTACATTTAAACCCGGGCTCCATTACAAACGGGTCTTCACGCGCTCCTTGCTCCTTGATCTTCAATTCTTCAAAATTTAATTCTAACTATTCCTATTACAGAACTTATTTAAAATAAATAGAAACCTTGATCAGCAGTCAAGGGGAAGTACATAGGAGGGAGATATAATTTACATTAAGAAAAAATTAGAGAAGACGAGGTACGCAGACCCCATTTAATAAAACCGATACATTCATGCATCCAACTAAAATAAAATCCAATCACATTGGTCAATAGTCCATAATCAATCCCATTTATTATCATACATATCACCATATGCATCAATAAATTATATTCACCTCACGGATAATAAACATTCAATATATATATTGATATCATTTAATGGGCAAATTTAGTTAGTATAAAATCTAATTTTGAATCAAAATAAACTCCTTTATTTTAATCCAAATTTAAATCAAAATAAACTTCTTTTATTTTAATTTATTCAATTTTGAATAAAATAAATTATTTTATTTTAATCAAAATCTTTAATCAAAATAAACCCCTTTATTTTAATTAATTATGAAATCCAATTCCAAGTAAAAAAAAAAAACTCCTTTATTAAAGGAACACGGATTCTCTTTCCTATTCACAAATAAACTTCTTTATTTTGAATAATATGAAATCTTATTTCATATCTAAATAAACTCCTTTATTTAAGAAAATACATATTCTTTTTCCTATTCACAAATAAACTCCTTTATTTTGAATAATATGAAATCTTATTTCATATCTAAATAAACTCCTTTATTTAAAGAAACATGTAATCAATTCCAACTCTAATTAGTTATCATGGAATCTAATTCCAACTCTAATTAGTTAGAATGAAATTTAATTTTAAAATTAAAATAAACTTTATATTTTAATATTAAAATAAACTTTTTATTTTAATATTAAAATAAACTTTTTTTTTAAGTTTAAAAAA
The DNA here is from genome assembly GCA_016801055.1 of Panax notoginseng. Taxonomy (NCBI): domain Eukaryota; kingdom Viridiplantae; phylum Streptophyta; class Magnoliopsida; order Apiales; family Araliaceae; genus Panax; species Panax notoginseng. The sequence continues at coordinate 245,377,249 of CM029012.1, forward strand.
AAATTATTTTAATAATAAAATAATTAAAAATAATATATATAATAACCGTTTCTTCCTTTTCGCATGATATAAACATGCAATGATTGAAGTCTGAAGCTTGTTGGCAACTATATATAGATGTTATATATGGAAAACATGTTTCCTGCCTTCCCTTGTGTCACGTGCTTCATGGTTACTAATATTAACCATTATATCCCTTGTAAACTTGTTATGATAGATAACTATTATCATCAGGATCACACCTTTTGAAAAAAAAAATCAGTTCGCAAATTCCGAAATACAAGATAAGCAAAATCACGTATTTTGCGATATTTTTTTTTATTTTAAATTTTATACAACAAAATTAAGCCTAATTAAACTATTCTAAACACATATCAATATACATATCAAATTAAAATAATTAATAATTCGCATAAAGGTTTGGCTCTGATGCCACTGTTAGGTTTGTAATATTCATGAACGCAATCAAATTGCACAAAATAGCGAAAACGTGTAAAAATCAGAGTTTTAAAATTTTTCACAAACCAATTACCCGGATCATCCTTTATGCATAATTATTAATTAAACGAAAAAGAAAGAACAAGAATCATACCCTTAAAGATCCGAGCTTCCTCAGGTACAAGTTCACCTCCAATCCTTTTCGCATCCAACTTGAATCCACCGGGTTTGGTTCCTTCCTTTGATCAATGTAAGCCACCCAAGTGTATGACCTCTAGAGGTGATCCACCAAGGAAGAAGAATTTTCAAGAAGAATGGTGTATTGGCTCAAACCCTAGTTTTTCCTATCTCTGTAGAAAAAGGGGTTGTACTCTCCAACTCTAGGAATTACGTATATATTTGATATCTAATATAAGACTCCTCTTATAAAGATATCAGGTAACCCTATTTAATTAAAATAAGGTATTATTTATTTAATTAAACTCTTTTAATTAAATGGGCTCCCTAATCTTATTAGGAATCAATGAGAGTACTTATATTAAATTAATTCCTAAACTCTTTTAGAAATTAAAATAATAATAATTGTAATAATATTAATAAGACTTCTCTTATTAATTTATATTTAATATTTCTAAAATATTAAATAATAAATATTAAGCTATTTAATTTATTATATCACCATAGATTAAATTAAATATACTTAACGTATTATTACGATTATGCCATTAACTTCTTAAATAATTATTCTTCCTTTTATGGTGTGACCCTTTAGGTTCTCCATATTAAACCGGTTGTGAATAAATCAATTAGAATAATTCTAATCTTATTTAAATAAATAAATTAAACGATTAATTTATTTAAATAAATAATATTTATTCTACAATAGGGATAAGCCTCCCTAGCGATCAACGACTTTCCAGATAATATAGATTTCAACATTAATTATAAAAGAACCTTTGAGTTAATAGTTACCGTACAATTCAATCCTTCCACCATACAATGTCCCAATTAAATATAAGACATGGAATTACTGTCAAGTCTTATTTTATTTAATTATATGTATTTCGATTTCTAAATGCACAACTCCCAATGAATGCAAATTAGAAACTACTTTCTAATTTCATTCCACCTTGGCCAAGGATTCCTAGGTTGTCATTTATCGAATCACATAGGACATTTCTCTTCTTTTACTAGAAGTGGTAGATTCTTTATTGATCATTCATTATCTTCATATATAACTTATTACACCCAAGCATACCCTTTGATATACTCTAAGAGTCTTAAGGAATAAGTCAAAGTGTAATTCATTATATATAAGATACTATGATGATCTCAAGTCTAAGGATCATTTGTACTACTATCACTACAGGAATTCCTATTGACAGACAAGTAAAACTCCATTAGGTATTCCTTAGCGAGTCACGTTCAGTGAACTTATTCTCTAATAAGCACCTACATACTTGTTTTAGTGTCTCCACACAAATGATCATGAGATCAATCATCCTCATCCAATGAGCAAGCAACGTACGTACCAATCTATCCGGATTCACTAATCCCCTTTTTAGTAATCCATTGATTGGGAACATTTTAGTTTTAAGCTATCCAAGAATTTAGATCTCATTAGCATGATCTCATCATGATTCTAAAAGCATTGCTTAAAACTATGGGTTTATCACATATTATTAAAACAGCACCATGCAGATAATAAATGCCTTTAATAAATAATTCTTTTATTAATAAATAAATAAGATTGATTACAAAGTATATGCTTTATCATCATATATGATTGGCTTGTATGCATACTACTTTCACCTTGATCTACTTGAAGAAGTCAGAGAAACCGCTTTGGTCAAACTTGCAGCCTATCAGTGAAGAGTAGCTAAGCATTATAACAAAGGGGTAAAGCTTCGCAGGTTCGAAGTAGGGGATTTCGTTCTCAGAGAAGTCGAAGCATCTACACCCCAGAATTTGGGAAAGCTGATGCCGAATTGGGAAGGGCCGTACGAAGTCATAGAAGTACCGAAGCCAGGGACTTATCGGTTGAGGGCCTTGGACGGATCAGAGATCAAGAATACTTGGCATGCAGGCAGGCTTCGAAAGTATTTTCAGTAGCTACAATGTCAGCACACCGAAAGTTTGTAAATGTTCTTAAGTCATCATCAATAAAAATTCCCTTTTTCTCGAACAAATCTTGTCTTCTTTGCTGTTAATGTCATCGGAGTGAGGAGGTTCGGGTGGACTCGCTGACCATTCGATGGTAGCCTCATCGGCAGGTGGTTCCTATGAGTTCGTCAGGCCCTGCGTGGTAGGCGAACGTTATTGGTGTAAGGAGGTTCGGGTGGACTCGCTGACCATTCGATGGTAGCCTCATCGGCAGGTGGTCCCTATGAGTTCGTCAGGCCCTGCGTGGTAGGCGAACGTCATTGGTGTAAGGAGGTTCGGGTGGACTCGCTGACCATTCGATGGTAGCCTCATCGGCAGGTGGTCCTTATGAGCTTGTCAGGCCCTTCGTGGTAGGCAAGTGTCATCCTTAAGACGTTGTCAGGCCCTGCGTGGTAGGCAATTGTCGATCCTTAGACCTTGTCAGGCCCTTCGTGGTAGGCAAGTGTCATCCTTAAGACGTTGTCAGGCCCTGCGTGGTAGGCAATTGTCGATCCTTAGACCTTGTCAGGCCCTTCGTGGTAGGCGAGTGTCATCCTTAAGACATTGTCAGGCCCTGCGTGGTAGGCAATTATCGACCTTTAGACCTTGTCAGGCCCTTCGTGGTAGGCAAGTGTCATTATTCAGATTTCGTCAGGCCCTTCACGGCATCTACCTCACACTTTGGTAACGAATAAGTATTCCTTTACTTTATTACCTAAATTTTTCTAAGTGTTGAGTTCGGAAGGCCACATTCTTTAACTTCATCTTATCTGTTATACGACTTGCCTAGTTGTTAATTAACAGTTTAAGTTAAGTCCACGAAGGAGCTTGTACATTTTTTAAGATTGAATAGATATTGAAGTGTTGATAAACAGTAAATACATCGAAGTCATAAGGAATAATGTTTTATTTACATAATACTGTTTACAAAACGATAGAAGCTTTACAAGAATCCTACAGCTAAGGGAAAAGAGAATCATCTTCAGGGATCAACTTCGTCTTTCGAAGAGTCGAGAATGGTCGGATCAACCTTGGCAGTGACAAGTCTTGCCTTATCTTTGCTTCGGCATTCGTCATATCCATCCGCGAACATTTGGACGATCTCCTCGTTCAACTCAGCTGATCTCCGGTATTCTTGTTGAACTTCTCTCCGAAGATCTCCGGTCAGAGGGGGACCCAAATCTCTCAGAGCACGAAGTTCTCGAAGCTCCTCTTCGAGTTTCGCCCGTTCCTTCAGATGTCTCAAATCCCTAGCTTTGAGTTCATGTACTTGTACCGCCAGGCTCTTATTGGTCTTCACCATCGTTTTGTTCTTCTCAACAAGGACCTCGTTTCGACGAACCAGGTCTATGTTCGTAGTAACGGTTATTTGGTGAGTGGCCTCGGATGTCTCCAGTTTCTCTTTTAAGTTATTTACATCCTTCTGGAGGCATTCATTATTGAAGAGAGTGGTACCATGGGCCCTTCTCTCTCTCTCCAGAGCCGACGTCAGAGTAGCCTTCTCTCGCCTGGCTGCATCTTCTTCGGCTTCAAATTCTTTGTATCCGGGAAGAAGCCTCCCGAAGACAGCATTGGCCTACAGACATTCAAAGACAGTCGGCGAATTGTTAGGAGAAGCACACAATTTACAAATATTCAGATTGGACAACTAACTCACCTTAGCCTGGTAACTCATGCCTTCTTCGATTAAATCCCTAATTGAGCTGTTCCCGAATCGGTGGTCGTCAGTCTCCCAGACGAAGGAATTGAACAGCTGGAAGGGAAAGTTGGCATTAAACTCCGGCCATATGGTGGGAGAAGATGCAGCTTCTCGCCTGAAGGCGGAGGGAGAAGATCTTGCCGAGGAAGGCATGGATGGTTCAGGGGGCGGTGGTGGTTGATCATCGGAGGGTTGTTTCCTTTTACGAGACAGAAATGGAGACTCGGTTGGGTTTTCGAGCTCGTCTTCGGAAACGTAGATCTCCACAGGAATGACGGTCGGAGGATCAACTGCAGCAGGAGGAACCCGAAGCTCATCGGCGGATAAAGGAGTCACTTTGGTCTTCCTCTTTTTAGTACGAAGAGCTTGCATTCGCTCCTTAGCCGGCATGTCAATCAGACTGGTGGTAGAATATGCTGAGATTCTGGAAGGACCGATCTTGGTTTCCGAACAGCCCTCTTCTTCTGTCAAGGTCGGCTAGGTTCCTCCACAGTTTCTGATCCATGGAAGACTTCAGCGCCATGGGCTTCCGAAGCCGGAAGTTCTTCCTGTGAGATGTCGGTGGGGGATGATGATGATTTACCGGAAAGGAATTTATCCAATTCCCTTCGGTCGATCGATGTTGGTTTTATCAAAGATAGTTTATGGTCATATAACCATGCTTGCTTGCTCAGGAGCCCGAAGCTCCATTCCTTCAGAGGAATCTTCTCGAGAATGCTCGCCATTTCTTTCACGCGCTCCTCTGGAATGTCCCCGAAGTCTGCAGAAATCTGCTCGAAAGTGGTCCATTCCGGGATAGACGGGATTTCAGGCCCCTTCACGAAGAACCATTCTCTGTGCCACCCCTTGTTGCTCGAAGGAGTATCCATCAATGGTCGCTTCTCGAACTTGGCGTTGGGCTTGGGGGACTGTTTGCTCAGCACTTTGAAGCCTCGTTCCCGAGACTTCCCCGCAGAGAAGAGAGTGAAAAAAGAATCAACTGTTGGGGGTATCCCCAACTCATAACAGAACACTATGAAGGCCAGGATGTGGATGTACGAATTCGGCACCAGTTGGCCGAATCCCACTCCGACAAATCCCAGGAGAGTAACAAGGAAGGAGTGAAGAGGGAATCTAACTCCCTTCTCTAGAACAGTTACCGGTACGGCAGTCCACCCATCCGGTCGTTGATACATCCGTTCGTGCGGTTCCGGAGCCCTCACCAGATGGGTGTCCGGAATCTGATACCGACTTCTGATGGCACGCAGCTCGATTTCGGTAATGATAGAGGGGATATTGGCGTGAGGATATTGTTCTTCACTCTCAAAAAACTCTGAGGGGTTAGGTAGGGGGTTTGAAGGGTTCCCAACAGGGCTAGCCGTGATTTGGGGGTTGGGGTTTGGAACCGACTCGGTAAGGTTGTGACTGGGAGGAGTGATGGAAATCGGAACAGCAAGAATAGGGGTGGAGTTGTCAGAATCTTGGGCCGCCATTGCTACTAAGATCTTGCAGGAAAGAAAGAAATCAGAGAGAAGGAGAAAACACTGTATATCAAATTCAAATTAAGCTGGTAAAGTCGTCAGAATTGGGGAAAATAGGCTTTTATAGCAGTCTTTTCAAATTTTGCACGAAAGCCGAGGGCGGCGCATTAATTGGAGGTAATGATGTGGGAGAGGAAGGGGTAACGTCTGATTTTAGTTTTATTGGGTTATCCAAGGTGGGCTGGCGCTCGTTGGATCCCTTTTCGCTATGGACTTACACTATTTACAGTCTTCCACTAAACAGCCTGTTTAATAAAAGACTGGGGGGCAATGTTGGGCCATAATACTTTCCATACTGGACCGGGCTGAATGGGCTTATCCTTTGGATTATGTCACTTTTACCGTATTGGGTCAAATAACTTGGGTCTCGCTACTTGACTATAATATTGGGCTTAGTCACTGGGTTGGTCCATTATGTAAGTTGTCACTTATCCTATCTTTGACCGGTAAGCATCACAAAAGGTAGTAGTTGACTGTTATGTCTGCCACCTTTCTGCATGGCATTAATGAGGATGGGACTCCGATTGCCAGCGGGAGGTAACAGTGGTAGCAGGTAGGAAAATAAGCTACATGCTTTCGGCTGAGATGACCGGGGGTGAGAGGAGGTGTCAGGAGATAGTGGGTGGCACAGTAAACCGGGTCTAGGGAATGTATGGGGCAAGGATCACAAAAAAAAAGAGGTAACAAAACACTACACACATTATCATTTTTCAGACACTCAAACACTAGTCAATATTTTCCTCCATTGTTAACCTTGTGATCGCCTGTACTGACTCTCACGCCGGAGCTATCCCCCGACGGTCAGGCCGTCAAGCTTTTGGTGTTGACTTGTTGAACTGTGCAGGATCAGAGCGTCTTACGTGATTGGGACGTGGGAGAAGATCTTGGCGTTGACACCCACTATATACTCCGCCCCCTACGATTACACGCCTCACTTTAACGTAACAATATCTCCTAACTATTTATCAATTTATTTGTTAGTATTATCCCTAAAATAAAGGGATTTCTTATTTTCACTAAGTAGCCAAAATAACAGTTTCTTTCTCTTCTTTCTTAAATTTTTGTTTCTAATTTTTTCTATTGATAGTTTAAATAATGTCACAATATTGTCAAGTTTATCACTAACATTTTATTATCATGCAAAATATGCAATCACTATTAACACTCAATAAATTAGTGATAAATATGAAACAAAATATAAAATTTTCAAAAGAAACTTCTTTCTTTTTTCCGTTTCTTCTGATTTTTCCTTTTTTTAATTTTATAAAGGGAGTAGTGTCACACATAATGTAAATTTGAGTTAAAATTACTTTCGAATACATTTAAAAGGAAAAATATCACTTCATTTATAGACTATTATCAGAGATTAACGGCCATATATATAATACAGATATAAGCCGGAGTAAGAATTTATCTTTACATGCCTAAAATTTATAAATCTTGTATTCTAGGGGAAATAATATTTCCATCATATTTTTTTATACAAATTTGAATATAATGTACAACTTTTATGAGAGTGGTTATTCTCAAGTTAACTTTGGTCAATTGACTAATATAATGTCGACATGCAGACGAAAGATGATATCTCTACGTGTCAGCACTGTATTGGTCAATTGACAAACTTGTCATAAAGTTAATTTCATGGTAAACCGATCCAACTTTTATACACATGGTACAACAATATTGCATCTTTTGTTTGGTAAGTGAAAACTGTGCCAAAAATATCATCTCCCTATCCTAGAAGAATAAAATGTACAACTGTGCCGTTTCGCTAAGTTCTTCTTTTGCTTCTGATCATATGCGTCGCAAAAAAAAATCACTTGATTGTTCCTTAAAGCTAAAACAATAGATACAAAAAGAAAATATAAAGATACCAAAAATAGATCAGATTAATATATAAGAGAGAAAGAGAAATTATTTACAGGATTGAGAGTGCTATTAACTTTGAAGATGTCTTCTAAAATAATATTACTAGCTAGTATGGAATATTGGGAGTCTACGTTTCTTTCCTGCACCACTTATTTCCTCTTCATCTTGATCATCACTAATTACTTTACGAGAGACTTTTTTCAACTTCAACTTCTTTACTGCTGAAATCTCTTTCCCTCTTTATGCTCAAATTAAAAAACGATGCACTAATCGATGAGGCCTGTCGATAACATGAAATGGCGCCGGATTTGGATTTGACACGGGGTTTACTTGCATCAAAAGTTAAGCCTTCTTGGGATGTGAGGACTTGATGATCTGAAGATACGGCTAAAGTGAGAGATGGGAAAAAGTGATCGGATTTTTCGGATGATGAATTCGTCTTTTGTTGATGATTGAACTGAAAATATTGATCTTTTGGGACTAAGCCAATTAAGACTAAGGCCTGCGTTTATGCTGAGATCCTCAAAACCATGGTGTATAAGTATATAACTAGAGTATATATTGATGGAAGAAATTATGAACAAGGCCTGAAGTATAACAAAGGTGGTGTTGAAATATATGGAGAGGAGAAGAGATATTAAGCAAAAGAAGGATTGAGTAGAGAAAATGAATAGATCTAGACTCGAGTATGAAAATCCCCACATCCCTTTGTTTTCATAGGTTGACCAAACTCCTCTCTCTAAATAGAATATATAGAGAGATAATACTAATCTTGTATTATGTTTTCTTATGTGTGTTTACAACAGAGATGTTCTCTTTATATATACACATATGATAACAACTAAAGCTAAAATCAAGGAGTCAGATATTCTAAGATGACATGAATCAAGGAGTCAAATATTCTAAGGAGATGATTGTGAAAATTCAAAAATAATATCTAATCTAATTGCTAATTATTAGCTAGTGCTGATATCCCCCTCAAGCCAAAGGGTAATCTGGAAGACACTTTGAGCTTGTTCCGGTTGTACAAAAAATGGTTGGTTGGTAGTGGTTTGGTGAGAGCGTCGACAACATTATCTTGAGAGGAAACAAACTGAATAGAGACCTGTTTGTTCGCAACCATTTCACGAACAAAGTGGTAATCGATCTCAATGTGTTTTGTTCGGGCTTGGAAGACAGGATTGGAAGCAAGGTAAGAGGCACCAAGATTATCACACCACAATACAGGCACGTGATGAAGGGGCAGTTGCAACTCCGTGAGCAGGGAACAAAATCATTTTAAATCTGCGGCTACGTCAGCAATGGCTTTATACTCAGACTCTGTAGAAGAACGTGCAATTGTGCGTTGTTTTTGGGAAACCCAAGAAATTAAGTTGCTGCCCAAGAAGATTGCATTTCCGGCAGTGGATTTTCGATCATCTATGTTGCCAGCCCAGTCCGCATCTGTAAAGGCATGTAGAGTGTGAGAGGCCTTAGCTGAGAAAAATAAACCATGGGACAAAGTGCTTTGTAAGTAGCGCAGAATCCATTTTACTGCAGCCCAGTGGAGAACAGTGGGTTTATGCATAAACTGACAAACTTTGTTTACAGCGAAAGAGATATCTAGCCGAGTGAGGCTGAGATATTGAAGTGAGCCAATAATTTGCCAATATAAAGTAGGATTGTCAAACAAGGTGCCTGAAGAGGTGGATAATTTATCTGATGGAGACATAGGAGTTGGTTGGGGTTTACAGTGTGACATAGATGCACGAAGTAGAATATTTTGTATATATTTTTTCTGAGAAAGAAGAAGACCAGCCTCATTTCGTACAACCTCGACACCCTAAGTCTTTGAAAGAGAACTCAACACCAAGAGTAATCAGCAGATTAGAAAGAGATTGTCTTGAATTACCTATGATTAAAATATCATCAACATATACAAGGACAAATAAATTAGTGTTAGAATCATTATAAATGAATAAAGAAGTATCATTTTGAGACTATTGAAAATTGTGAGTCAGAAGAAAGGAAGAGAGACATGAAAACCAGGCCCTGAGTGCCTGTTTTAACCCATATAGCGACCGCTGCAGTTTACACACATAATCTGGATGTTTGGCATCAATAAAACCTTGCGATTGCTGCATATAGACAGGTTCTGTTAAAAAACCATTGAGAAAAGCATTGTTCACATAAAGTTATCGAATGGGCCACTGGTTGGTAACTGCCAAGGATAGAATTAAACGAATGGTCGTCGGTTTAATAACCAGACTGAAAGTTTCAAAATAGTCTATCCCAGGTTACTGATGAAAGCCTTTGGCAACAAGACGTGCTTTGTATCGGGCAAGAGAGCCATCAGCGTCGGTCTTAATACGAAAGACCAACTTATTTTCGACAATATTCATGTGAGGAGATTTAGGCACCAATGTCCAGATTTGATTTTTGTACAAGGCAGTGAGTTCATCTAGCATTGCTTGACGCCAAATGGGACTTTGATTTGCTGTTTGGAAGGAGGTAGGCTCTATGGTGAATACGAAGATAGTGTGAGCTTGTTTATGAGAGCGAAAAACCATGGGGTGTATTTAGTGGAGAGACGATGATTGTGTAGTAGAATTATTAGGAGAAGAATGGGATGAAGAAGCTAATGCAGGCATATGAGAGGAGGTGAGAAAGATTTTGGTGTGGGCAGTTATGAGCTGGACATACATTGGGTGGACAGAGATTGGGATTGATCAGAATGTGCGGATTGAGAACCAGGAAGAGGGAGAGTACGAGCATAAATTTCACTTAAGGGGCAGTCCGATGAGGTTGGACAGACAAAGAAGAAGAGGCAGTGTGAGAATATTGCGAAAAAGTAGGCAGTTGTTCGCCAGACTGTCCGGATTGATCTCATGGTGTCCAGATAGGGTATCAGGCTGTCCGAATTGGTTTGCGGGGTGTCCGGATTGGGTTTCAGGGTGTCCAGATTGGGTCTCAGGGTGTCCAGATTGTCTGGAGTGAGAAGCAGAGTGGCTGAGATGGGTGTTAGGGGGTCTAGATGTAGAAATGGACGGATTGGACTGTCCAAATTCTGCAGATTTGAAAGTTGAACCAAGAGAAAGAATTGGACTTGATAACAATGGAGGTGTATGAGGGGGATGAGACTTAGTTGACAAAGGTGACAAAGCCAAAGTGTGAGAGTGAGAAAAAGGAAATTGACTCTCTTCAAATCTTACATGGCGAGCTTAATAATTTTTTTGTGATTTTGGTTCAAAACAATAGTATCCTAAGTGAGTAGAACTGTAACCCAAGAAAATGCACGGGAAAGACCGATATTCAAATTTGTGTTTATTGTATGGCCTTAAGAAGGGAAAACATAAAAACCCAAAAAATTTCAAAAAATTGTAGTTTGGTGGCTTGGAAAATATTTTTTGAAAAGGAGAAAGATTGTGGTTAACTGAAGATGGCATGCGATTTATTAGATAAGTTGCACATTCAAAGGCATAGTCCCAAAAAATCCCTGGAGCTAAGGCTTGAGCCAATAATGTTAAGCCAGTTTCAACGACATGACGGTGACGTCTCTCAACAAGCCCATTTTGAAGTGAAGTATGTGGACATGAAATACGATGAATGATGCCATTTTGAGAAGAATGAGACTTAAGTGGTAAAAAATCCTTAGCACCATCAGTTTGAAAATATTTAATTTTGGAGTGAAAAAGACGTTCCACCATGGATTGAAATTGCAGAAATTTAGAGGGAACCTCACTGCGCAACTTAATAAAATAAATCCAAGAAAATTTTGTATAAGCATCGACAAAAAGTACATAATATTTATTTCCATGCAAAGAGGCGAAGGGAGCAGGACCCCAAACATCACAAATTATTAATTCAAGAAAATGTTGAGCAGAAAAGGAACTACTATTAAGAGCAAATCTACAGGCCTTGCCCATATGACATGCCATATAGACAGAAGAACCTTTATTAGATGACACACCTAGACTATGTTTGGAAATAATGTGACGAAGAACACGTTCATGAGGATGACCCAGACGTTGATGCCAATCGAACAGAGTGACCTTGGAAGCAGAAAGGGCATGGAATGAGCAAGGAATTTGTAGAGTATAGAGGCCATCCTTAGTTGGGCAGCTAAGAAGCGTTTTCTACGAGACGGGATCCTTAACATGAAAACAAGATGGGTGAAATTCAAAATAGACATTATTATCTCGACAAAACATAATACAAGATTAGTATTATCTCTCTTTATATTTTATTCTGGTATCAAAGCCAAGAGCCTAAGGGAAATCCTTCACTATTCTGCTACTTCATTTTTTTCCCATATCCACCTCCTCTACCACAATCTTCAACCCTCCTTCCTCATCTGTTATTCTCTCTCAAGCCCATCACTATATCACACTAAAAATAAATTCTTCCAACTATCTCTTATGGCGTACACAAATTGATCCATACTTGCAAGGCCACAATCTGTTTGGTTATGTCACCGGTGAGTTCGCCCGTCCTCCATCTCTTCTGCAATCTAGTCCTTCCTCCACTACTTCGACCACTTCCCCTATTTCCAACCCAGCGGCACAAACATGGGATACACAAGACAAACTTCTTATAAGTCTACTCATCTCCTCCTTTAGTGAAGATGTGGTACCCCTTGCAATCAGACTCACTTCATCTCTTGAACTCTGGTCCACCCTCTCTGCAGTGTTTGCCAGTCCTTCCAACACACGTATGCTTCGCCTCTCCATGGAGCTGCATTCTCTGCAAAAATATGATGAAACTCTAAGTGCCTATCTTCATCGTCTAAAGCGAATTTTTGATGAATTATCAGCCTCTGCACAACCCATCTCTCAATCTGATTTCCTAGTTGCTGTTTTAAAAGGTCTTCGTACTAAATTTGCGTCCCTCAAATCCTCTCTCTCCATGCTTGATACTCCTTTGTCATTCTCTGCGTTACTCAGCAAATGTCTCAGCCACGAGTTCATTACCGAACCAAATATTTTAGTTGATTCTCCCTCTGCACCATCGGCCAATAATGTCCAACGTTTCCCCACCAATCCTCCACGCTTCAACAACTATCGTGGTCAAGGTCGTGGTGCCCGAGGTCGTGGGCGAGGTAATATCCGCCCACCTATCCCTCCGTATTCCTCCAATTTTATTCGTCCACGCTGTGTGTTTTATGGTGGCTCCAATCATGACTCATACATGTGTTATTTTCACCCTCAATCCTCAACTTCTACAGGTCTCCTTGGTCCATCTCCTGTCTCCTCGCCTCCAGCTGCTAACTTTATTGGCACTACACCCATCCATTCCTCCAACCTGTCATCACCATCCCTCTCTTCTCTCCAATGGTATCCTGATATAGGTGCTATTTATCATGTTACACCAGGCTTAGCGGGTATCAATCATGTTGATGAGTACAATGGATTGGATCATCTTCAAGTTGCCAATGGTAATATTGGTCCTATAAATAAGCTCTGATACCAGAATAGAATATAGAGAGAGATAATACTAATCTTGTATTATATTTTCTTATATATGTTTACAGCAGAGATGTCCTCTTTATATATACATATATGATAACAACTAAAGCTAAAATCAAGGAGTCAGATATTCTAAGATGATATGAATCAAGGAGTCAAATATTCTAAGGAGATGATTGTGGAAATTCAAAAACAATATCTAATCTAATTGCTAATTATTAGCTAGTGCTGATATCTTTATGATGAGAAACCAACATGCTCATCTTCCTTCATTATTCTGTACAAAATCCTTCTTCTTCCTCCCTTATATATTTGCTCTCAGATCAAAAGTAGAAATGAGATCTACCATCATTATCTCGTAAAGATTCGGATAAAAGTACCTAAAACCCCAAATTTGATGCCATAATATTGAAAAAAATTTGACTCAAATCGTTAATGGTGATCTACATATGATGATGGTTGTGGAGGCTTGTTCAGAAAGGGAGAATACGGACGCAGGAAATATGGAAAAGGCCCATGGCAGAGAGGGATGGAGAAAAGTGTTGGATAAATATATATATATATATATATATATATATATATATATATATATATATATATATATATAAATTAATGAAATAAAACCAATAGCTGTGACCTTTGGTTCATATTTTTTCAAATAGATGTACCTTTTCAAAGAGATGTATCTTTTCAAAAGGATGTAACCTTTTAAAAGGATATAACCTTTTGAAAGGATGTATATCTTCAAAGGGATGTTTGGAAACCTATAAATAGGTTCAAAATCTACCCAAAATAATCACTTCAAATTCAACTTCAATCCTTCTCAAGTTCTTAAAAAATTAAATTCATTCTTCATTCATTAAAAGTCATAGAGAGTATTCAAAATTTTGTTGGTTCGTGGAACTCTTCTATTGAAGTGCTTCTTGTGAGAGTTAAAGACTATTTTATCCTGGGAAGTAGACGTCCATTGTTTCATCCGTAAGCACCGATAACGGGGACGAAATCTACTTTAAAGAGAGACTATCCAACAGTTGACTTGGTTTTAAAAGTTTGTCAATTACATCTAGTAAGTCATTATTATAAAATTGTTTATCTTCTACTTCTGTTTATTTATAATTAGTATATAATTATTTTTGAAATAACAATCTTAAAACAGATTTTTATATACGACAATTTTATATGACATGCATGATTCCACAAGTAGCGATTGTAGTGGCTTTAAATATTAAAATGAATTTACAGAAGAAGATTAATTGATTACTATTACCATGTACCTTTGTGAGTGAATGTGCTTGTGTGTAACTTTATCATTCACCCGGTCACCTTAAATTACTTTAATAAAACAAAAATAAGAGGGTATAGTATAAGTATTATGGTAATATAAATATATTAATATAGAATAAGTTCTACTATATTAATATATAAAATAGAATATTATAGTTCTGTTTAGTTTTATTACAGAAATTTGTTTCTGATTTATAAAAAATAATATTAATAATATTATATATAGATTTACTTTATTGTAATTATAAATTTAGTTTTTATTTTTCTCTTTCTATTGTTTCTATTTTATTAAAGTGATTATGCAAATTGTGTATTTAACATAATTATGGAATTATCTAATTCAATTGTGCCTAACTCTATTACAACCAATGTTCCTATCAATGTTCCTACACATGTTAGTCATGGTGAGACACCTGAAAAATTCAGTGGGATTGATTTTAAAAGATGGCAATAGAAAATGTTATTTTATCTTAGTACATTGAATCTTTCAAGGTTTTTAAATGAGGATGCCCCTGTGGTAAACGATAATGAAACTGGTAGGACCACATTGGTTGCTGTGGATGCATGGAAGCATTCTGATTCTCTTTGCAAAAATTATATCCTCAATGGATTGGATAATATATTGTATAATGTGTATATCCCAATCAAAACTGCTAAGTTATTATGGGAGTCTTTGGATAAAAAATATAAAACGGAAGATGCCGGCGTGAAGAAATTTGTTGTCGGTAGATTCTTAGATTTTAAAATGGTTGATACAAAGACTGTCATAAATTAAGTCCAAGAGCTTTAATTGATAATCCATGAGATTCATGCTGAAAAAATGGTTTTAAGCGAATCTTTTCAAGTGGCCGCAGTAATTGAAAAATTACCCCCTTCTTAGAAAGATTTTAAAAATTATTTAAAGCATAAATGTAAAGAAATGGGGCTCAAGGACTTGATAGTTAGGTTGAGGATTGAAGAAGATAATCGAATGTCTGAAAAGAAAGTTGGACAACTTACAATTACATTCAATGCTAATGTAATAGAGAGTGGTAACAAAACTAAGAAAAGGAAACACAACTGTAAAGACCCAAGTCAAGGAAGCGGTCCTTCAAAGAAGTTCAAAGGGAAATGCTATAATTGCAACAAGATAGGGCATCTTGCAAAGGATTGTCGCAAACCCAAAAAGCAAGAGAACTTTAAAAGGAAAAATGCTCAAGCAAATATAGCAGAAATAGATGAAGTATCTACTAAAATTTTTGATATGTATTTTTCAGCAGTTGTCTCAGAAGCCAATTTGGTAGGAAATCTTAAAGAATGGTGGGTTGATACTGGTGCTACACGCCACATGCTCGGATAATAAACTGTTTACTACCTATCAACCAATAAAAAATGGTGAGCAACTATTCATGGGTAATTCCTCCACTTCTAAAGTTGAAGGAAAAGGAAAGGTCGTGTTAAAGATGACTTCGGGAAAGGAACTCACGCTCAATGATGTACTACATGTGCTGGACATTCGCAAGAATCTAGTCTCTGGATCTGTATTGAGCAAGAAAGGGTTTAAACTAGTGTTTTATGCTGATAAATTTGTACTTACTAAAGATGGAATGTATATTGGAAAATGCTATATGTGTGATGGGATGTTCAAAATGAACGTCATGACTATTGTACCATATGTTATTATTAATAATAAAAATACATCTTCTATTTATATGCTTGAGTCTATGAATGTGTGGCATGGTAGATTAGGACATGTGAACTATGGTACTTTAAGTAAATTAATTAATTTATAATTAATTCAAAAATTTAGTATTGACAAAAGTCATAAATGTGAAACATGTGTAGAGGCTAAATTAACTAGAACATCATTTCATTCTGTTGAAAGAAGTTTAGAACCTCTAGATTTAATTCACATTGATATATGTGATTTAAAATTTTTGCAAACTAGAGGTGGAAAAAAGTACTTTATTACTTTTGTAGATGATTGCACAAGATATTGTTATGTGTATCTTTTAAGGACAAAAGATGAAGCAATTGAAATGTTTAAACATTAGAAGAATGAAGTTGAGAATCAACTTAGCAAAAAAATTAAGGCTATAAGAAGCGATAGAGGTGGTGAATATGAATCATCATTTATAGAATTTTGTTCACAAAATAGTATTATTCACCAAATTACCGCTCTTTATTCACCTCAATCAAATGGTTTTGCTGAACACAAGAATTAAACTTTAAAAGAAATGATGAATGCTATGTTAATAAGTTCTGGGTTACCTCATAACATGTGGGGGAAGCATTGATATCTTTAAATTTTATTCTCAACCGTTTGATTCATAAGAAAACAAACAAGATACCTTATGAATTATGGAAAGGTCGAAAACCTTCCTATAAATATCTTCGAGTGTGGGGGTGTCTTGCGAAAGTAATTGTTCCTGATCCTAAGAGGGTTAAGATATGTCCTAAAATAATTGATTGCATATTCATAGGTTATGCAAATAACAGTAGTGCATATCGTTTTCTTGTGCATAAATCATACATTCCTGATATTCATGTCAATACATTTATAGAATCAAGGAATGCATCTTTCTTTGAAGATATTTTTCCATATAAAAATACACAAGAAACAAGTTCTCGTAAAAGACCTAATAATACTACGACTAGTAATCATCAAACTATAATAGACCAAGAGTCTAATGATCAGGGAGATGAAGATGAACCTAGACGTAGTAAAACGGTTAAGATCTTCAAGTCTTTTGGTCCTGACTTTCTAAGTTGCATGTTAGAAAGTGAACCTCAAAGTGTAAAGGAAGCGTTGTCTACTCCAGAAGCTTCATATTGGAAAGAAGCGATCAATAGTGTAATTGAATCCATTATTCAAAATCATACTTGGGAATTGGTGGATCTTCCACCAGGAACCAAACCATTAGGATGCAAATGGATCTTCAAAAGGAAAATGAAGGCCGATGGATCTATTGATAAATACAAAGCAAGATTTGTAGCCAAAGGTTATAGGCAAAAGGAGGGACTTGATTATTTCGACACTTATTCACCAGTTACAAGGATAACATCCATTCGAATGTTAATTGCAATAGCTGCAATACACAATTTAGAAATACATCAAATGGATGTTAAAACTGCCTTTCTTAATGGTGAATTAGAGGAAGAAATTTATATGGAGCAACCAGAAGGTTTGATTGCTCCTGGAAAAGAAAAGAAAGTTTGCAAGCTTGTTAAATCATTATATGGTTTGAAACAAACACCAAAGCAGTGGCATGAAAAATTTCATAATGTTATGATATCAAATAATTTCAAAATAAATGAGTGTGACAAATGTGTATATGTCAAAAACACTCAAAGGGGATATATAATAGTTAGTCTATACGTCGATGATATGCTAATCATTGGTAGTAATAATGATGTTATTAATGCTACCAAACAAATGTTAATTAGCAATTTTGAAATGAAAGACATGGGCCTAGCAGATGTTATTCTAGGAATCAAGATTTCTAGAATATCTAATGGACTTATTATGTCTCAATCTCATTATATTGAGAAAATACTTGCAAAGTATAATAAATACGAGAAAAGTCTAATAAGAACACCTGTTGACCCAACACTTCATCTCACTACTAATCGTGGTGAAAGTATATCCCAATTGGAATATTCTCGTATAATAGGCAGTTTAATGTATTTATCAAACTGCACTCGACCAGACATATCATATTCAATAAGTAAGCTAAGTCGATGTACGAGTAATCCTGGAAAAGAACATTGGAATGCTTTAGTAAGGGTACTTAGATATCTAAGATACACTTTAACAGACGGATTGCATTATAAAAGATATCCAGCTGCACTTGAAGGATACAATGATATAAATTGGATATCTGACTCCCATAATACTAAATCCACAAGTGGATATGTGTTTACTCTGGGAGGTGCAGCTGTATCATGGAAATCCTCTAAACAAACATGTATTGCAAGATCCACTATGGAATCTGAACTTATTGCTTTAGATAAAGTAGGAGAAGAAGCATAATGGCTTCGTAATTTTTTGGAGGATATTCCAATTTGGCCTAAACCAGTGCCACCAATCATTATTCATTGTGATAGTCAATCAGCGATTGGTAGGGCACAAAATAGTAATTATAACGGTAAGTCTAGACATATACGTCGACTACATAAAACTGTTAAACAATTACTCTCAAATGGTATAATATCTATTGATTATGTGAAGTCAAAGGATAATATTATGGATCCACTAACGAAAGGTATACCTGGAGAGCAAGTGAAAAGTTCATCAAGGGGAATGGGTTTAAAGCCTGTAAAATCCTAAAGAGTCGCCATAATGGAAACCTAACCTAAATGATTGGAGATCCCAATAAATAGGTTCAAATGGACAACCTAATTATGTGTGATCTAGTAAGCACTGAGAAGATAAATACTTATTTCCATTCCTATGATGATACAGTGCACAAACTGCCGAGTGGCACAGGATAAACTTTGTTTTTAATAATTTCTATAGCTTGAATATAAAAAGGTCAAGTGGGGTATTAGCAGGACACTCTTTATAGAAATTACCTATGTGAGTGAGAAGGGGACCACTTCTATGAGAATGACGAAGGCTAAATTCTCTAGCACACTCATGAAACCAGGAGGTGTCCAAGGCTAAAATGGACACAATAATGAGAACCAATAAAATAAATTAAAAAATACTGTGTGAATTCTATTGTCTCGGTTTACACTAAAAGGTTGAACAGTTTAAGATATCACGTTCACTGATTGACCAGTAAATCCGATAATATTTCTCTAGGAAAGGTTCAAAGCCACAAGCTACCTTCACCAATTCAGTATTTTTTGTTCATTGATACTCTCTCTAAGTCTGTCTGCATATTCATTTGCATTAATTTACCCAAATTTCATTCATGTGGGGGATTGTTGGATATATATATATATATATATATATATATATATATATATATATATATATATATATATATATATATATATATATATATATATATGAATGAATGAATGAAATAAAACCAATAGGTGTGACCTTTGTTTCATACCTTTTGAAAGGGATGTACCTTTTCAAAGAGATGTATCTTTTCAAAGGGATGTAACCTTTCAAAGGGATGTATCTTTTCAAATGGATGCAACCTTTCAAAATGATGTTACCTTTTGAAAGGATGTATATCTTCAAAAGGGTATTTGGAAACCTATAAATAGGTTCCAAATCTACCCAAAACAATCACTTCAAATTCAACTTCAATCCTTCTCAAGTTCTTAAAAAATTAATTTCATTCTTCATTCATTAAAAGTCATAGAAAGTATTCAAAATTTTGTTGGTTCGTGGAACTCTTCCATTTAAGTGCTTCTTGTGAGAGTTGAAGACCATTTTATCCTAGGAAGTAGACGTCCATTGTTCCATCCGTAAGCACCGATAGCGGGGACGAAATATGCTTTAAGGAGAGACTGTCCGACAGTTGACTTGGTTTTAAAAGTTTGTCAATTGTATCTAGTAAGTCATTATTATAAAATTTGTTTATCTTCTACTTCAGCCTATTTATAATTATTATATAATTAATTTTTGAATAACAAAAAGGAGGGAGGAGAGAGTTAAGGTTTGATTTCTACTGCTCTGTTTTTGACCTTAAGGAAGACTAAAAATAGAAATACATCAAAAATGTTAAATTATACATGTTGGGCCGTGAATATTTAGGCCCAGATGATATTGTGGGTCATAGTCCACGTGTATAAATTTTACCCTGCGTAAGAATTTGTTTTGGCAGTTGAGCATTTTAAGGAATCAAATATTTCTAATTACATTTGATTTCCAACTCCTAAGGAAAGTATAAGATCCCAACTTTTTATGAATAAGATTTAATTTTCTCTATATATTATTTTAAATAGTAAAGTGTTGATTTGATAAATGGGATAATTATGAGTGATATGTGCAAATTTTACAAATTAAGCAAGTTGTCATAAAATATTCTTTTTGTCGGGGAATATTCATACGACGACAAAATCATTGGTGGACCATATAACGGAATAATTGTCGGATATAGAAAGCAACAGAAATAACCTTTTTATATAAATAATGGCAAAACTTTTACCATTAAACCGTTGAAATACCCGATGATAAAAGTACAGTAATACGCGTTGTTGCACAGTTGCACACGGTATTACACAGTATCTCTGATTATTGATTCTTACGTAAGAAGTCACTTAGTATTCAGTAATTGCCACAGTAGCAGCTGTATAGTATCTCATGTCATTGATTCAATAATTGTTACAATAACATCTGCATAATATTTTA
Source organism: Panax notoginseng (assembly GCA_016801055.1). Taxonomy (NCBI): domain Eukaryota; kingdom Viridiplantae; phylum Streptophyta; class Magnoliopsida; order Apiales; family Araliaceae; genus Panax; species Panax notoginseng. Next base: position 245,397,940 of record CM029012.1, read on the forward strand.
TATTATTAAATCAATAAATTGTCACGACACAGTAACTCATATTATTGAAATGATATTATTGATAACATTATTGACAATGTCTAGAAAGTTCTGTCGAGGATAGGGGTTAGGTTATATAATTGCGCGTCAGTAAGGAAAAATTCTTATATGATAGCCCCCTTTTTTCTAGGAACGACCTAGTTGTCAATATTGTGATTCTGTAATAATAATTGTGAATAATAATTGATGACTAAAAATTGTTGATAAATATGATAAGTGAATATTGGTTCAATTTTGATATAAACGAAGGAATTTAGCATGAAACATTTGTTGAAAGTTTGATATATTTTTCAATGGAATCACAATTATCTTCTCCGATAAAATATTCATTCAAATATATTATTATAATATTACATTATAATAGTATAATGTGATAATATAATAGTATAATTTTATAATTTAAATGGTAATATTATTATAATAATATATAATTTTCAGCATGTGAATAAAAGTCGAGTGAATGTTATCATTTTGGTTTTGAATTTCTTTTTCAAAAACCTTCCGTGCACTTCTCTCCTGCACATTCTTTTTCTTTTGTCCAAAGTGGTGGCTTAAAATTTCTCTTGCAAAGCATGATTTCTAAATTTGTAGGCCTCACCCATAAGAAAATATGAGAAAGTTAGGCAAGTTAGGCAGAGAAGAAAAAAAAGTTAGGCAGTTTGTTTAATTTTTCCTTCGAAGTTGCACTATAAAAAGGGAGGTCACCCCTTCATTCTAAGGACACAAAAACACAAGTGTTTCTACTGCAATATTGTGAGTATTTCTTTCGAGTATAAGAATACTTTGAGTGTAACTTATAGTGCAAGATTTTCTCAAGATAAGTTGTTATACCAGTCAGATCTAGTTTTCTACTAAGGTAAAGGATGTTATTTTCTTTCAATACTCGTAAGTGATATCATTTTCTTTCATACTCCATATTATGTAAGTGATATTATTTCATTTCATATTCCTAAATTTAAACTTACTATGGTAAGTATTGCTTCTATAATTCTTGAAATGATGAGAAATTCTTTTAGGTTTGCGCTTCATCTAATATCATTTCACTGGAATATTGGTATGAACTTTCTTATTAAATTTTAATATTTTCATTCCGGGGTACTATTCATCTGGGGTACTATTCATGCCAGAGTACTATTCACGATGAAATTTAGTTTTTTTTCTTTGTTCAAATTATCTTTGAAATATGAATCTTAAATATCATTCTTGAATTTTGCTTCACAATTAGTAATCATGTTGACAATTTGGACATTTTTAAACTCTGGATAAATTAAATTATAAATATCTAATATTTATCCTTGATCTCACTTGATTCATTCTTTATATCACTGTCATCATCGTTATGCTTATATTGTGGTGAAAGTCATCTTTGACCCGTATTGCAAAGATAGACTGTTGATTGGTATGATTATGACCAGAAATTATGTATTGGTATAACCATGACCTTTAATGTTATAGATAAAGGTTTGTGGTGAGAGTCCTCTTTGGCCCGTAGTGTTTAGATGGACATGTGTTTGGCATGATCATGACCTCTGGTGATACAAACGAATATATTTGGCCCGTAGTGCATAGATAATTCATTGGTTTGAAACAATTATTGATTGGTGTTACAGGGATAAAATATTGATGAGAACTTATAAATCATAAAAGATAGTAGACATCATGCTCTACTTGACTCTTCTAATGGATTGTTATTTTCGCTGCAGTTGTTGATCTAAAACTTGTTGTCCATTATATTTTATCTGATTTATCATTGTTGAAGGCTAAAGATAATTTATTCTTCATTATCTTAGTCATAAATATTCTTTACTGGGCTAGTTGAGCTTACCCTTTTCCTTTTTATTCCATTGTTCTTCTCAGGAAATAAAAGTGTAGCTGGGACTAGTCGGGGAGTGGAGTAATAGTAAAATATAGTTACTATAGAAGTCTTCACTATGTTATGAAATAGTGTGATAATAATTGTAATGAAGATTTAATTTAAATTTGGATATTGTTGTATTATGTACGATGCAATATTTGTATTCAAACTCACAGTTTGTGTGGTCATATTTTGAATGACAATTTCATAGTTGTAAATAGGGAAGTCTGTATTGGAATTTTGTAGTATGTATCTGGCGACTCAAAATAGGTTGTGTGGACCTATTTTTAGGGACGCCACAGAAAGAGTCAGGATACAATCCGATTTCTTTCCTTAAAAAGATTGACTATAATCCTATTAAGGTATCTTACCTAATGAGGAATCCTATTCCTATACGGGAAAGGGCTTGGAGATTGTGATGTGATCAATATAAATACACGGCTGCACCCTCATTTTCAGGTACAACTTTATTTTACAGCACTAGAGCATTAAGCCTCAATTGTTAAATCCTATTCAGCCTATACTTATTCCCACATCGGAGCTATCCCCCGGTGGCCCAAGCCGTCAAGCTTTTGGTGTGACTTCATTTTTGTACAGCATTGGACGCGCTTTGGTGATTGAAACGCGTGTGCGGATCTTGGCGTTAACATTGGCGCTAGAATGAAGGCTTTCTAGTGTTGCTAATTTTCAATCACACCAAGAGTGTTCTGGGTGTAATCATAGTAAACTACAAGACAGTCTTTGGAGTTGGGAAGTCAACAACGGACGAGTCTACTCAGCCAAAAGGATTAGTCATGGACATGATGGGTCCATCTAGGAGCATCCAGGATAGGCTCAGGCCCCACAATAACTCAGTGGCTCTTGTTGCCTAATTTCTTAATAGCATTTAACACGCAAGTATACGCGTTCTTTCGTAATATTCAACAAGCAAGGATATCGTTCCCACGAGGAAATAGACTAATATTTATCAATTTCTAATTCCAATGCAATTAATCCTATTTTAAACTACGAAATATTGTTTGTGATTTGAAAATTAAACTCAACAAAAGTAATAATTAAAATCAGAATTTCACAAGAGTAACTGCAGATTTAACAGGTTAAGATTACAACCTCCCTTGGTATTTCATTTAAATCAATTTACTTCCCATTTAAATCAATTAATTAATATGAATCATTATCCAAGAATGTTTTATAGTGCTCACACAATTCTTCCAAAGTCACACGAACAAATCCTCCTAAATCTGATCTTTAAGACGCAGAATTACAAGGAACACCCCAGTTAATCAACTCTCTATATTCCTATGTGAATCAAGTTAATTAAGGTTTTACGCACAAATTCTTTCAATGGATACAAAAGACACAAATGTATATTACTTTCCTACATGCTAATCATATTAACCCTAATCAGATTAAATGAACAGATTTTATCATATCCAGATCTCAATCTATACTCCATCATCCAATTTTATATAGATTATCACAGTAATTGTTGGCCAAACAATTAATCAATAAGCAAAAGATATAATAAACAATTCAATAAAAACTAATTTTCATTCAATGGAAAGATTAATTTAAACTACATACCAAGTTCCGTTGTAATCTTAATGAAAATTTAGTTCATGATAATAATAAAGAAAAACATCATCCAGATTAATAATCCAAACATCCCAGGTAATTACAAAAGATAAAACTAGAGAAGAAAAGAAGAAACTTTGAATTTGCTATAATACTTTGTCTTTGATCTTCAGCCCTTACAATTCTCCTTCGTGTTTTCCTTCGTTGTTCTCTATGCAATTCTCTTGATAATTTCCTTGATACGTCTTTTTTAAAGTCTTCTCTTATTTGTATTCTTCAAAACCCTCATTCAGATTCCTTTTTGGCTTCAAAAACCAACTCAACAGTAGAAAAATTCCTATTTAGCTGCACATGAGCGCCTAGGCGCTCAACCCAGGTCATTTCCAAGCACCTAGGCGCTTGACCAGGATCAAGTATTTACAAAAACGCCACTCAGCTCTAATTTTAATGATTTTTGATCTTTTTCTTCTCCCAAATTGTGACAACCCGAGAATTTGGAAAATTTGTAAATTTTTTATTAATTAATTTAGGGTTCAAAATTAGAACCTAGACAGAAAATAAGTGTATGCGTATGATATTTTTGAGATGAAATTTTGAGGATTTTAAAATTCTGTGATGGATTTAGGTGAATTATTCAGGATTAAGGGAATACGTGAATATGTTCTGTGTATATATATTTAGTATGTGATTAAGGGTCAAGGGTTGACCAGATAAATGATATCTGTAACAAACCCTAGGTATATATTAAGAACGTCAACGTTCGGTTAGAAAACCCGAGTGATTAACAAGAAACCCTAGAAACCGGTTCTGGAAATCCTAATTTCAGTTCCGAGAATCTGAAACCCTAATTCGGTGTATAAAACCCTAATCTGGGAACTTAAATGATTATTATATTGCTTAAGTGCTATATATTATAATATTAATTAAGGTAAAGTTTAATTATTTAGCAAACCCTAATTTCAAATTTAGAAAATCCTAATTTCAGGATTTGAAACCTTAATTTATAATTAGGGAAAACTTAATTGTTGATTTAATAATTTTAATGTTACTTAGGAAATATTAATCCTAATTTTCAAGATATGAGTAATTAGAAAACCCTAATCTAATTACGAAATCTAATTTTTAATTTAGGAAAATTATTTTTCTATTAAAAACCCTAATTCGTGGGTTATAAACTCTAATGACCATTTTAACCCTAATTGCTTAATTAACAATTTTAATTAGGAATTATTAATCCTAATTAGCAATATTTAAGTTATGATTAAGAAATTTTAATATAATTAGAAAATATTAATTATAATTTAGAAATATTAATTTTCTATTTTGAAAACCGAAATTCGAAAATCTTAGAAATTAAATTTTTTTGCAAGTTAAGGGTTAAATTCTAAACCTTAAAATGGTCAAAACCCTAACTCAAACCCTAAACCCTAAGAATTTGACCAAATGTCAAAAATGCCATTAAAATTAAATGGAAAATGACATTAATGCCCTTTAGCATTCTTTAAATGGTTGGAGTGTAGATCTTGCCGAGATAATGGGTTGATGACCAAACCCTAACCCTAGCCTTAGCTATGTGTCAATTATCAACCATTTAGATTTGCTAGAAACATTGAATCACATCATTTATATAGATTAAGGAAGAGAAAATGCATACTTTCATTTTCATTTTTCTCCTACACTTTCTCTCTCTAAAAATCCAAAATGTAGCGTGAGAGAGAGAGAGAGAAAAGATAAGCCAAGAACACTTCTTAGCTAAACAATATCATATCACAAAGTCAGAAGTCAAGATCAAGCACTAGAAAGGTATAAGAACCCTAATCCTAGAAATCTTTTGATTTGATGTTGTATGTTGGAATTGGTTTGTTAAAGTTGTGTATTAGGGTGTCTATAAGTGATCTGGGTTGATAGATCATGGATCTATAACACTTAGATGCATGAATCAAGCATTTTTAGAAATCTGGAAAATAAATGGCATGACAGTCATATGTCAGAGGCCTTTGATCTGTGTGTGTTTGATGTTTTGTGTGTTTTGTGTGTTTTATGTTTTGGACCTGTTCTCTGCCATGTAGGCTTTCATCTAGAACTTGAATTAAGGTTATATCATGTTTAGATTTCATTTTATAATCAGTCAAACTGAGTTGACCGGCCACGAAACTTGGTTTCTAGGTAAACCCAGAATTTCAAAACGCCTGACAAGTTTTTGCAGTCGCTAGATCTTGCTATTTTTAAGTTGTTATGAGATGTTGTTAGTTTTATCTTGTAGATTGACATGCATGCTATACATATATGCCTTTTGATCACTCGGATCCGTAGCCTAATCGTAGCAATTAATGGTCAAACTATCGTTGACCAAACTGCTCAAGAACATTTCTGGAAAACCCGGAAATGTTCAAGAACAGTCCGGACTACTACTTTGACCGGCTCCTATTTTTCATGTGTGATGTTGTTAAGTTTATATTATGTGATTTAGTGGTACACTGACATAAGGACTATAGACCGAAACCATAAAATTACTAAACGATTGACCAGAACCCTTAGATAATTGAGCTCAAAATGAGACACTCAAACTGACTTGGGTTTATGGGTTACCCAGAAAACCCAGGCATGGTCTGACAGTATGTTCCAGAGACCAAATCTTCATATCATGATGTTGTATGACTGCTTTGTTGATTGTTAATGGTAGTGTTGCAAACCTACTACAACATTAAAACAAACACAAGCCCAAAAATCAAGTGTAGCATGAATTAATTTTCGGTCAAACTAGCAACCATGTAGTCTGACAGGATGTGTTGGGTTTCTTCAAGAACAGCCCAAGAACACCTATAGCGACGGGTCTGTCGCTATAGGGCCCTTTAGCGACGGTTTTAATATTATTTATTATCTGATTTTCTGGAAATTATTTAAAAATAGATAAAAATAGTTTTTAATTATTAAAAATACATAATAAATTTCGAAAAATTATTTTAAAGTCTGAAAAATAGTTTTTAATTATTTTAAGTATATTTCATAAAAATTTAATATTTTTGGAATATAAATGGTATTTAATTTATTTAATTATAATATTAAATAAATTATTTAAAAATGATTTTAATTCATGAAAAATCATGAAAAATTATATTATGGTATTAGAAAATATTTTAAGTTATTTTTAATGACTTTTGATATTTTGTGGTAAAATTTATTAATAAATTAATATTAATGATAATTAGTTTATTTAATAAATATATTAAATAAATTATGGAAAAATAGAATAAATAATTTATAAATCATATAAAAAAATGATTTAAGGGTTATAAAAATATTTTAAGTTATAAAATATAACTTTTGATATTTTGTCATGAAAATATTAATATTTTAATATTAAAAGTAATTATTGGATAATGGATTTAAGTGTTTAAAAATCATATAAATATGATTTTAAGGTATTAAAAATGCGTTGTGATATTATAAATATATTATAATATTATGTGATGTATTTCATTAATATTTAATAATAAATAAATATTAATGATGAAAGAATTATGTGGTATTTAATTCTTATAAATACGATATTAATGATTGAAAAATCATGATAAATGATAATAATTATCTGAAAATTATTATAAGGCTTAGAAAAATATTTTGACTGATATTAAAATTATCTGAGATAATTGTTAGGTGTTAAGACATAATTTAATTGAACTTAGACTCGATAAAAGTCTGACTATACCGTCGGGATGTTAGATTTGTGTCGGGTTCAACTCAGATTGCAATAGTTTGATTTGATACCGAGTCTTATGTGTGTTATAGACTGATAGGGTTATGTGTTATGTGTTTAAGTTATTCTGTGTGTGTGTGTGTGTATATATATATATATATATATATATATATATATATATATATATATATATATATATATATATATATATATATATATATATATTGTGATGATATTATTCTAATATTGGAGATCTATATTACTAATATTAGGTCTTCGAATAAAGCGTTATAAATTGCGTAGCGGTAATCAACAGTTCAGGCAAGTTTGTTTTTACTTAACTCTACTAAGAGTTGTTTCATTCGGATAAGCTTATGGTCAATCATTGCTGGTTGCCATGAATTGTACTCTGTACATATTGCATGTATAAGTCAGGTATGAAAGGTTAATCACCTTCATTACCAGTTGGTTCAGATATATTTGTTCATGTATAATACTTCTTCAATCATAAATTTATTCCTGCTATTTCACAATTATATTATTGAATTATAGCCAGCTTATTATTCAGACTTTTTCAATCATGATATATCGTTATATTATTAAACTTAAACTTGCTGGGCAATCCTTATGCTCACCCTTGCTATATCATGATAAAATATTACAGATTATGGTGAATGTGTCGGATACAAGGAAAAGTTAAAGACAGTTCCAGCTTAAAGATAATGTGCGTGATTAGTTTTGTAATAGTGGTATAATAATAATGTTATGTGTTAAATAAGTATGTATTATGTATTAAGTTAAGGTTACTCGACCTTGGGGAATAGTGTGTAATGTAATGTATAAACAATTTATGTTTATATCTTCCGCAAATATAATAATAATGTTAGAATGATCGAACTGGATCCGCGATGATTCGGGACCTCGGATTCGGGGCCGTCACAGATGGTATCAGAGCTGTAGGTTATGAACCTTAGGTAGTAATACCTGAGACTAATAACCGCAGTGATTAGGATAAGATCTAACTCACATAGAGTTAGTTGGTTGGTAAGCTTCAAAGACGAATCTCGGCGGGTTATAAAAGATACAGAGTTCCCTAAATCTGATAATAAAGTTGAACAGTAGTGGTGAATAGATAGAGTCTAAAAGACTAAAAGTACAGTGATAGAAGATCGTAAAATAAAACGATCATAGTGTAGAAATGAATCGTAATATATACGATGAGATCACCCCGTGATCTGATAAGGTGATAGCAGGGAGAAGAATCAATCTGATGATTGGAAAGTTTACAGCAAGATTGCTGTGTGAATTGGTACAGATTCAGGAAAGGATTATGAATACGAGTTAAATGAAATTCGTATTGAAAAGGGTGTTAAGATTAGGTGGGGATTTCAATTGAGGACTCTTGTCAGCAGCTGAGTTGTATGATTCCTTGTATGGGCGGGGAATTGTACTTGGTGTAACAACTACTTAGTTCTGACAATGATAATTATTGAAATGTTTGTGTCGCGCTATTTGCTATATGCATGTTAAGAGGGTGATTCCTTTCTCATGTGTATAACAAATAGATAGGTCATAGGTAGAGGATATATGATTAAGTACAAGTTCTTAAAACTCATACTTATGTGACATTCTTGACTTATAGTTATATGAAATATTTATAAACCCCTCAGCGAATGGACGCCAAAGGTCTGACTAGGACAAGTTCTTAAACTCATATAATTGTGGCAAGTAAATGAACTCATGAGTGTGGTTTGACGAACTGGGTATAGTTGTGTGTAAACGGAGTATTAAGGATAATAAGAATAGATAGACTGTTAAGGAAATGATTATTAGTGGAGACATAAGTTTTCCAAAACTCCTAGCTATGCTAGATTTCGAAATGATTGACATCAAGCTAAATACGCACTATGTGCTTTAAAAAAAATATATGTAGACTCGTAATCATTTTTGAAACGGTTTAAAGTATAGTCTATGCTGCTTATTTCAACTAGACGCAAATGATTTGGAATATCAAAATATATTTTATTTATCACTCATGTACCATGTAACCTAGTGTAGAGATGATAAAAAGGTGATAGAGTTGTAAATACAGGAATACTTAGTGTGAATTTGATCTAAAATCGTTGTTCCACTATTGTATGATGTGTTATGATAAAGTTATGCAATGACGACATCCTCAAACGGACTGTAAATACAGTACGACATCATGACGTCATTCTCGAAAATATTTTCAAAAATTTTAATTTGCTAACAGGGTTTGGCTACACCTGAATAATTCGATTGAATTGAATTATTGATATGAGTCTATGCTATTCGATTCAGCTAGACTAATGTTACGAAAACTCTAAGTGTTCATTGAAAAAATTTTCCGAACCAAATTATTTTGGTGCGGAATCCAACAAGACTGAGGTAAGAAATTTTGTGCGCCTAAGGCGGATAAGAGGAACAAATTGTTCCGACCAGAAGTACTTGGCCAGTAAAGGGCATATCGGGCTAATCACCCTTTGTGTCCGTAAGTAATGACGGTTTGCGGATGAATTTTCATAAAACTTTTGCGAAAATGACAAACATATAGTCTATACGACACCTCAGTACAATTTAAAAACTTTTACTCTTGTGAGTGGTGTATTGGGTAGCATGTGATGATGTGTGAATGGTGTAAGCAGTATGGTGTAAGGTGTAAAGTTAATTTCGGGGATGAAATTCTTAGAAGAAGGGATGAATATAGCAACCCGAGAATTTAGAAAATTTATAAAATTTTTATTAATTAATTTAGGGTTCAAAATTAAAACCTAGACAGAAAATAAGTGTATGCGTCTGATATTTTTGAGATGGAATTTTGAGAATTTCAAAATTCTGTGATGGATTTAGGTGAATTATTCAGGATTAAGGGAATACGTGAATATGTTCTGTGTATATATGTTCAGTATGTGATTAAGGGTCAAGAGTTGACCAGATAAATGATATCTGTAACAAACCCTAGGTATATATTAAGAACATCAACGTTCAGTTAGAAAATCCTAACGATTAACAAGAAACCCTAGAAACCGGTTCTGGAAATCCTAATTTTAGTTCCGAGAATCCGAAATCCTAATTCGGTGTATAAAACCCTAATCTGGGAACTTAAATGATTATTATATTGCTTAAGTGCTATATATTATAATATTAATTAGGGTAAAGCTTAATTATTTAGCAAACCCTAATTTCAAATTTAGAAAACCCTAATTTCGGGATTTAAAACCCTAATTTATAATTAGGGAAAACTTAATTGTTGATTTAATAATTTTAATGTTAATTAGGAAATATTAATTCTAATTTTCAAGATATGAGTAATTAGAAAATCCTAATCCAATTACGAAATCTAATTTCTAATTTATGGAAATTATTTTTATATTAGAAATCCTAATTCGTGGGTTATAAACCCTAATGGCCATTTTAACCCTAATTGCTTAATTAGCAATTTTAATTAGGAATTATTAATCCTAATTAGCAATATTTAAGTTATGATTAAGAAATTTTAATATAATTAGAAAATATTAATTATAATTTAGAAATATTAATTTTCTATTTCGAAAATCGAAATTCGAAAATCTTAGAAATTAAATTTTTTTGCAAGTTAAGGGTTAAATCATAAACCCTAAAATGGTCCAAACCCTAACTCAAATCCTAAACCCTAAGAATTTGACCAAATGTCAAAAATGCCATTAAAATTAAATGGAAAATGACATTAATGCCCTTTAGCATTCTTTAAATGGTTGGAGTGTAGATCTTGCCAAGATAATGGGTTGGTGACCAAACCCTAACCCTAGCCTTAGCTATGTGTCAATTATCAGCCATTTAGATTTGCTAGAAACATTGAGTCACATCATTTGTATAGAGTAAGGAAGAGAAAATGCATACTTTCATTTTCATTTTTCTCCTACACTTTCTCTCTCTAAAAATTCGAAATGTAGAGTGAGAGAGAGAGAAAAGATAAGCCAAGAACACTTCTTAGCTAAACAATATCATATCACAAAGTCAGAAGTCAAGATCAAGCACTAGAAAGGTATAAGAACCCTAATCCTAGAAATCTTTTGATTTGATGTTGTATGTTGGAATTGGTTTGTTAAAGTTGTGTATTAGGGTGTCTATAAGTGATCTGGGTTGATAGATCATGGATCTATAACACTTAGATGCACGAATCAAGCATTTTTAGAAATCTGGAAATCTGGAAAACAAATGGCCTGACAGTCATATGTCAGAGGCCTTAGATCTGTGTGTTTGAAGTTTTGTGTATTTTATGTTTTGGACCTGTTCTATGACGACCCCAAAATAGGTTCATTCCACCCAACCCATTCTGAGTCGTCAAATACATGGTACAGAAAACAACTACAACTTTATTACAACAATTGTCGTGCAAAATACAACAACACATATGCTGTGAGTTTGGATACAAATATATACCAAATGTGACTCATGTTCCAACCGTGGACATCACCTCACAATAACACCTTACATAAAGGTATAGTCAAAAACTGTTTTAGAAATTAGAATCTTTGGGAAGTGCTCAAGGAAACCTTCGTACATGGGAGGCCACGCGTCTAGGTTATGATAGATATCATATGGCCACAGAATTATCCTTGGTTGACCCAATAGACCCCAAAGAAAAACGAGAAGATTACTATCATATTCTTCCCAATGGTGAGTCTTCTCTTGACATATCATTATCTCTACTGTCTCTAATTGAGAATTATACTTTAAACAAACACCAAGATTATATAGGTAGTGTTCGTATATATACTCAGCAAGTGGATGAGCACATCCCTGTCTTATGATGACACGAGGTTGTATGTCGTTAGACATCTTGTATGATAGTGGCAAACCACCCTTCCAACATTGGGTACACCTTACCCTATTGGATTCACCAAATATAACAACTAAATGAACTTTTCTATACTGCTTCGGGAGAACATCCACAGCTAGAGACCACTGTTCTATTTTCCCGTTACCCTCGCTCGACCCAGCTACACTCTTATTACCTGAAAGGAATTGTGAAGCAAAAGGGTGAGCACAACTAGCCCAGTAAAGAATATCATGACTAAAGATAATTAAATTATCAGTAGCCTTCATCAATAATAAATCAGAGATTTAGAACATATGGTAAATGATAAAAATTTCAACCATAGTTGCAGCGGAACGAGCAATCCATTAGAAGAGTCAAATAGACTATAAAGTCTATTATCTTCTCCATGTTAAAAATCCATCAACAATGTTTTATCCCTGTAACATCAATCAACAGTTCCTTTCCACAATCATATGAATAACTCATAATCATAATTGTGATTCTAAATTTTTCTTCGCACCCAGGACGAAGAATATTTTCATCACCTGTCTTTACCTGAAACATCAAAGATCATGGTTATACCAAATCACAATTCCTATTTATAATCATACTAACAAATCCATCTTTGCACTACGGGCCAAAGATATTCATCAACAAACCATCTTTGCACTACGGGCCAAAGATATTCATCAACAAACCATCTTTGCACTACGGGCCAAAGATATTCAACAACAGTTCATCTTTGCACTACAGGCCAAAGATATTCATCAACATGCCATCTTTACACTACATGCCAAAGATATTCATCAACAATTCATATTTGCACTACAGGCCAAATATATTCATATCTCAAAGAAATATATAATCATTTCAGAATTTATATAAACAATAATTATAACCATGTTGATCAATTCACCATTGCACTTAAGCTTAAGATATTCAATTATAAATTCAATGGTCATGATCATACCAGTCACAATTCAACTTTGCACTACAGGCCAAAGAGAACCCTAGTCATGTTCATACCAATAATCTATCCATCTTTACACTCCAGTGAAAGAGAATTTCAACATCAGGGTTATAAAAATGTTATATATGATGATAAAAATAATATGATTAACATATTGTTTTAACCTCAAGAGTAATATTCGTAACTCATGAATAGTAAATTGTGAATAGTAACTCATGAATAGTAACCCCGACACAAAAGATAAAAATTCCACAATAAAATCCATTACTATCCCTTACTATCCCTCACAATCCCATACAATCCCTTACCTCAAAAGAGCAGTACTTCTGACTGGATATCGGATATGATGCTGAAGGAAACTTGCACTGATGAATAGCAACTCACCAAGTATCTAAAAACTCACAAAATATGCTTCATAATATAGAGAGAGAAAGAGAGAAAGCTTATGTTTCTGGTGTGATTTTCAATTCTAACTTAGCCCTCTATTTATAGGAAAATTTTGGTAGGTTTGACCTGCAACCTGATGGCTTTACCTGCTACTATTCCCACCCACCACATTTGAAATATAATTCAGCACATTTCTTCACCAACCACAAGTGGGGCCCACCAATTCTAGAATTTTCTACCAAAATGATAAACTCCAAAAATTCAACAATTTCTGAACCAGTCATCTCGTAAAATTCATAATAAATCATACGTTCATTTTTAACGGTTCAAAATTTGTGGACATATACTCAACTTATATATGTATAACATATCCAAATATTACCACGATCCAACGGTCGGATTAAAAATTATAACCCTCGCAAAATATCTCAAAAACCCTAATTTTTAATACCTCCATTCCAACAAAAATACTGATAAAAACCTCAACATTAACTCCTTCATTTTTTAACCACAAAAATATATCCCTCATTTATATCCATATAAAATAAATATTTTCTTATCATATGAATCAATAATTAATTATTCACAAATAATATTACAGAATCACATTTATGACAACCAGGCCGTTCCCAGGAAAGAGGGGGCTTTCCAATAAGAATTTTTTCTTACTGGCGCGCAATTAGATGACCAAACCTCTCCTTAGACAGAACTTTCTAGTCATTGCCAATAATGTTATCTAATAATATTATTCAAATAATATGAATTATTGATCTGATAATGGGAAATACTGTGCAGTGACAATTATTGAACAACAATAATATAAAATTTCAACGTAGCAATTATTGAATCAATAAAATAAAATATTGAACAATAATTACTGTAACAATTATTGAGTAGTGCCTTCTTACGTAAGAATCAATAATTTTAAAAATACTGTGCAATACCGTGTGCTACTGTGCAATAACGCGTATTACTGTATTTTAATCACCGGGTATTCCAACAGTGTTAACAGTAACAACTATGTCGTTATTTGTAAAAACTCAAATTTGTCGTTTTCTTCACCCGACAGTTATTCGTTATGGGGCCCACAAATAGCTGCGCCGTCGTACGAATATTCCCCGACAGAAAAAATATTCCACGACCAAACGAATATTCCCCGACAACAATGATTATTTTATAACCACTTGTGTATTTTGAAAAAAATCTTATATCACCCTTAACTTTAACATTTATCAATTTAACCATTTACTGAATAGTAATTATAAGAAAAATTGAATACTTTTATTTCATAAAATTCGGGGTCTTACAATCTCCCCTCCTTATGAAATTTCGTCCCCGAAATTTACGTACCTGGTATTTCGAAGAGTTGAGAATACCTTGCTTCCATTTCAGATTCTATCTCTCAGATCATCATGATTTCTCCATTGCTCATCTCCCATGATAACTTCATTTGGGTTCCTCATTTGTTGGGAAGTCATGACAACCGCCATCCCTCGAACTACTCGGCTTTGACTTGTCTGGAGCAGCATTTGGCGTCATCATTACTGTTGGAATATACCTTTCTATAGGACATATTCCTCCCTCAACTGCCTCTTCGTACTCCTCATTCATGATCTGAATCATCAATCTTCGATCCATATCGGATTCAGGTTGACCGCTATGTACAGGGTAATTCAAAACTCGATGTTGGGTTCTCCCAATTGCTTTCCAAAAAGAGAAATTCATATCATCTATTTTAGCCTTCTTAGATCGAACATCTCTTTCCACAATATCCACGTGTCGTGCGGCTTTTGCCCATGCATCACTTATTCTCACTCGTTCAATTTTTTCTTCTTTCAGCTCAGATTCCATTTTTATCATCTTATACTCTGCCAAAGAATGCTTCTGTTCAAGCATCACATATCGGGTAACACAAGCTTGAATTGTTGCATCCTTTTGTTCCACGACCGCCTGTCGTTCTTCTGCCTGCTCTTCTAACTCATGAATACGATTTTGAAATTCTACATTTTGATCATATAATACCTCTAATAAACTCTCCTCTGGTACTTCTTCTTCCTCTTCTTCCTCAGTCTCAGCTGTTACCTCTGCGACTATCTCGGGTGCAACTATCAATTCTTCACTCACCACATAGATATCTCTAATTCCTTCTTCGTCTGACATCACATTATCATGGTTAGTGATTAGAGGTATCCCCACAGTCTCATTCACTCCATTGTTAGCATTCTCAGCTGCCATTCTCAAATACTGCCATAAAATAAGGGTTAATTAAACAAATTAACATATCACATAATATCCCAATATTATGACTAACCAACAAATAAGCTTAGGTAGGACACACTAGCGAAGGATTTACGCATCTCTCCCCTCCTAGTTATATTCCCCGATCTCCACCAGAGATCATATCCCTAAGCTCTGATACCAACTGTGACGACCCCAAAATAGGTTCATTCCACCCAACCCATTCTGAGTCGTCAAATACATGGTACAGAAAACAACTACAACTTTATTACAACAATTGTCGTGCAAAATACAACAACACATATGCTGTGAGTTTGGATACAAATATATACCAAATGTGACTCATGTTCCAACCGTGGACATCACCTCACAATAACACCTTACATAAAGGTATAGTCAAAAACTGTTTTAGAAATTAGAATCTTTGGGAAGTGCTCAAGGAAACCTTCGTACATGGGAGGCCACGCGTCTAGGTTATGATAGATATCATATGGCCACAGAATTATCCTTGGTTGACCCAATAGACCCCAAAGAAAAACGAGAAGATTACTATCATATTCTTCCCAATGGTGAGTCTTCTCTTGACATATCATTATCTCTACTGTCTCTAATTGAGAATTATACTTTAAACAAACACCAAGATTATATAGGTAGTGTTCGTATATATACTCAGCAAGTGGATGAGCACATCCCTGTCTTATGATGACACGAGGTTGTATGTCGTTAGACATCTTGTATGATAGTGGCAAACCACCCTTCCAACATTGGGTACACCTTACCCTATTGGATTCACCAAATATAACAACTAAATGAACTTTTCTATACTGCTTCGGGAGAACATCCACAGCTAGAGACCACTGTTCTATTTTCCCGTTACCCTCGCTCGACCCAGCTACACTCTTATTACCTGAAAGGAATTGTGAAGCAAAAGGGTGAGCACAACTAGCCCAGTAAAGAATATCATGACTAAAGATAATTAAATTATCAGTAGCCTTCATCAATAATAAATCAGAGATTTAGAACATATGGTAAATGATAAAAATTTCAACCATAGTTGCAGCGGAACGAGCAATCCATTAGAAGAGTCAAATAGACTATAAAGTCTATTATCTTCTCCATGTTAAAAATCCATCAACAATGTTTTATCCCTGTAACATCAATCAACAGTTCCTTTCCACAATCATATGAATAACTCATAATCATAATTGTGATTCTAAATTTTTCTTCGCACCCAGGACGAAGAATATTTTCATCACCTGTCTTTACCTGAAACATCAAAGATCATGGTTATACCAAATCACAATTCCTATTTATAATCATACTAACAAATCCATCTTTGCACTACGGGCCAAAGATATTCATCAACAAACCATCTTTGCACTACGGGCCAAAGATATTCATCAACAAACCATCTTTGCACTACGGGCCAAAGATATTCAACAACAGTTCATCTTTGCACTACAGGCCAAAGATATTCATCAACATGCCATCTTTACACTACATGCCA
Organism: Panax notoginseng; assembly: GCA_016801055.1. NCBI lineage: Eukaryota > Viridiplantae > Streptophyta > Magnoliopsida > Apiales > Araliaceae > Panax > Panax notoginseng. The sequence goes on from CM029012.1 coordinate 245,415,030, forward strand.
AAGATATTCATCAACAATTCATATTTGCACTACAGGCCAAATATATTCATATCTCAAAGAAATATATAATCATTTCAGAATTTATATAAACAATAATTATAACCATGTTGATCAATTCACCATTGCACTTAAGCTTAAGATATTCAATTATAAATTCAATGGTCATGATCATACCAGTCACAATTCAACTTTGCACTACAGGCCAAAGAGAACCCTAGTCATGTTCATACCAATAATCTATCCATCTTTACACTCCAGTGAAAGAGAATTTCAACATCAGGGTTATAAAAATGTTATATATGATGATAAAAATAATATGATTAACATATTGTTTTAACCTCAAGAGTAATATTCGTAACTCATGAATAGTAAATCGTGAATAGTAACTCATGAATAGTAACCCCGACACAAAAGATAAAAATTCCACAATAAAATCCATTACTATCCCTTACTATCCCTCACAATCCCATACAATCCCTTACCTCAAAAGAGCAGTACTTCTGACTGGATATCGGATATGATGCTGAAGGAAACTTGCACTGATGAATAGCAACTCACCAAGTATCTAAAAACTCACAAAATATGCTTCATAATATAGAGAGAGAAAGAGAGAAAGCTTATGTTTCTGGTGTGATTTTCAATTCTAACTTAGCCCTCTATTTATAGGAAAATTTTGGTAGGTTTGACCTGCAACCTGATGGCTTTACCTGCTACTATTCCCACCCACCACATTTGAAATATAATTCAGCACATTTCTTCACCAACCACAAGTGGGGCCCACCAATTCTAGAATTTTCTACCAAAATGATAAACTCCAAAAATTCAACAATTTCTGAACCAGTCATCTCGTAAAATTCATAATAAATCATACGTTCATTTTTAACGGTTCAAAATTTGTGGACATATACTCAACTTATATATGTATAACATATCCAAATATTACCACGATCCAACGGTCGGATTAAAAATTATAACCCTCGCAAAATATCTCAAAAACCCTAATTTTTAATACCTCCATTCCAACAAAAATACTGATAAAAACCTCAACATTAACTCCTTCATTTTTTAACCACAAAAATATATCCCTCATTTATATCCATATAAAATAAATATTTTCTTATCATATGAATCAATAATTAATTATTCACAAATAATATTACAGAATCACATTTATGACAACCAGGCCGTTCCCAGGAAAGAGGGGGCTTTCCAATAAGAATTTTTTCTTACTGGCGCGCAATTAGATGACCAAACCTCTCCTTAGACAGAACTTTCTAGTCATTGCCAATAATGTTATCTAATAATATTATTCAAATAATATGAATTATTGATCTGATAATGGGAAATACTGTGCAGTGACAATTATTGAACAACAATAATATAAAATTTCAACGTAGCAATTATTGAATCAATAAAATAAAATATTGAACAATAATTACTGTAACAATTATTGAGTAGTGCCTTCTTACGTAAGAATCAATAATTTTAAAAATACTGTGCAATACCGTGTGCTACTGTGCAATAACGCGTATTACTGTATTTTAATCACCGGGTATTCCAACAGTGTTAACAGTAACAACTATGTCGTTATTTGTAAAAACTCAAATTTGTCGTTTTCTTCACCCGACAGTTATTCGTTATGGGGCCCACAAATAGCTGCGCCGTCGTACGAATATTCCCCGACAGAAAAAATATTCCACGACCAAACGAATATTCCCCGACAACAATGATTATTTTATAACCACTTGTGTATTTTGAAAAAAATCTTATATCACCCTTAACTTTAACATTTATCAATTTAACCATTTACTGAATAGTAATTATAAGAAAAATTGAATACTTTTATTTCATAAAATTCGGGGTCTTACATGTTCTCTGCCATGTAGGCTTTCATTTGGAACTTGAATTAAGGTTATATCATGTTTAGATTTCATTTTATAATCAGTCAAACTGAGTTGACCGGCCACGGAACTTGGTTTCTGGGTAAACCCAAAATTTCAAAAACGCCTGATAAGTTTTTGCAATCGCTAGATCTTGCTATTTTTAAGTTGTTATGAGATGTTGTTAGTTTTATCTTATAGACTAACATGCATGCTATACATATATGCCTTTAGATCACTCAGATCCGTAGCCTAATCGTAGCAATTAATGGTCAAACTATCGTTGACCAAACTGCTCAAGAACATTTCTGGAAAACCCGGAAATGTTCAAGAACAGTCCGGACTACTACTTTGACCGGCTCCTATTTTTCATGTGTGATGTTGTTAAGTTTATATTATGTGATTTAGTGGTACACTGACATAAGGAATATAGACCGAAACCATAAAATCACTAAACGAATGACCAGAACCCTTAGATAATTGAGCTCAAAATGAGACACTCAAACTGACTTGGGTTTCTGGGTTACCCAGAAAACCCAGGCATGGTCTGACAGTATGTTCCAGAGACCAGATCTTCATATCATGATGTTGTATGACTGCGTTGTTGATTGTTAATGGTAGTCTTGCAAACCTACTACAACATTAAAACAGACATAAGCCCAGAAATCAAGTGTAGCATGGATTAATTTTCGGTCAAACTAGTAACCTTGTAGTCTGTTAGGATGTGCTGGGTTTCTTCAAGAACAGCCCATGAACACCTATAGCGACGGGTCTGCCGCTATAGGGCCCTTTAGTGACGGTTTTATTATTATTTATTATCTGATTTTCCGAAAATTATTTAAAAATAGATAAAAATAGTTTTTAATTATTAAAAATACATAATAAATTTCGAAAAATTATTTTAAAGTCTGAAAAATAATTTTTAATTATTTTAAGTATATTTCATAAATATTTAATATTTTTGGAATATAAATGGTATTTAATTTATTTAATTATAATATTAAATAAATTATTTAAAAATGATTTTAATTCATGAAAAATTATATTATGGTATTAGAAAATATTTTAAGTTATTTTTAATGACTTTTGATATTTTGTGATGAAATTCATTAATAAATTAATATTAATGATAATTAGTTTATTTAATAAATATATTAAATAAATTATGGAAAGATAGAATAAATGATTTATAAATCATATAAAAAAATGATTTAAGGGTTATAAAAATATTTTAAGTTATAAAATATAACTTTTGATATTTTGTCATAAAAATATTAATATTTTAATATTAAAAGCAATTATTGAATAATAGATTTAAGTGTTTAAAAATCATATAAATATGATTTTAAGGTATTAAAAATACGTTGTGATATTATAAATATATTATAATATTATGTGATGTATTTCATTAATATTTAATAATAAATAAATATTAATGTTAAAAGAATTATGTGGTATTTAATTCTTATAAATACGATATTAATGATTAAAAAATCTTGATAAATGATAATAATTATCTGAAAATTATTATAAGACTTAGAAAAATATTTTGACTGATATTAAAATTATTTGAGATAATGGTTAAGTGTTAAGGCAGAGTTTAATTGTACTTAGACTCGATAAAAGTCCGACTAGACCGTCGAGATGTTAGATTTGTGTCGGGTTCAACTCAGACTGTAATAGTTTGATTTGATACCGAGTCTTATGTGTGTTATAGACTGATAAGGTTATGTGTTATGTGTTTAGGTTATTATGTATATATATATATATATATATATATATATATATATATATAATAGTATTATATTGTGATGATATTATTATAATATTGGAGATCTATATTACTAATATTAGGCCTTCGGATAAAGCGTTATAAATTACATAGCAGTAATCAACGGTTCAGGCAAGTTTGTTTTTACTTAACTCTACTAAGAGTTGTTTCATTCGGCTAAGCTTATGGTTAATCATTGCTGGTTGCCATGAATTATACTCTGTACATATTGCATGTATAAGTTAGGTATGAAAGGCTGATCACCTTCATTACCAGTTGGTTCAGATATATTTGTTCATGTATAATACTTCTTCAGTCATAAATTTGTTCCTGCTATTTCACAATTATATTGTTGAATTATAGCCAGCTTATTATTCAGACTCTTTCAATCATGATATATCGTTATATTATTGAACTTAAACTTGCTGGGCAATCCTTATGCTCACCCTTGCTATATCATGATAAAATATTGCAGATTAAGGCGAATGCGTCGGATACAAGGAAAGGTTAAAGACAGTTCCAACTTAAAGATAATGTGCACGATTAGTTTTGTAATAGTGGTATAATAATAATGTTATGTGTTAAATAAGTATGTATTGTGTATTAAGTTAAGGTTACTCGACCTTGGGGAATAGTGTGTAATGTAATGTATAAACAATTTATGTTTATATCTTCTGCAAATATAGTAATAGTGTTAGAATGATCGAACCGGATCCGCAGTGATTCAGGACCTCGGATTTGGGGCCATCACACAAATGACCAATTTGTCCCTCCAGCTCCAACCTACAAGAAATAAACACAAAAATACATAAAAAGATACTAAAAACACTTAAAGATAGCAATAATTAAGTTTAATAATATCGAATTCATAGGTATAAAATATACTTACCAAATACCCCTAAACTTAACCAATTATGTGTCCCCAAGCAATGCAAATAAAAATACTTCCTAACTATATGCCTACAAATCCAACCATCAGTCAGTATGAAATCAAAAAAATACGCCTCAGAGGTATCAACAATAGATTCAAACAATACATCCGAACAAGACAATTCAATAACTCATACCAATCTATAAATCAAAGCCTGTTATTGCTGATGTAGGGTGTGTGTGCTTAACAACCATTAAAATCAACTACAGTTCAAATACATTTCATAATATGATTCTTATAAGAAAAGACTTAGTTTTAATTTAAGAAACTCTGTTCACAAGTTAAGTTTCATCTAAAACTACGCAATCACCAAATTTAGAGTCAATACATGATTTATTCCTTCTTTTATTTGCTCACTAGGGCATTTATGCTCTTTCTCGTGTTTACACTTGACCGTGCAATGTCTAGTTCTCTTAGCCTTTTCAGTGATACCCATTAATGAGCTTTCGACCAACGACTCCCAAACCAGATGGCTTTAGGGCGCTAGGTGTAGAGACACCCCTAAGAGCTTACTTACTCAAGTATTAAAGGCCACAAAACTAAACTAGCCAAAGTGTTTATTCGTATGAATTTTTTTTTGATTTTGTTTTCTATTTTTTTCTTTCTTTCTCTTTTTTATTCAATAGAATTCCCATATTTTCCCCCAAACTTGAGTTTTTGTGTCATCATAGCCTTTACTACAAGTTTATCGATTTTTCTTCATTAAAACTAAGATTTCTCCCAAGAAGACAATTATGCGATCATTTAAAACTAAGTTGATCAAAATGGTCAACCTAACGTGCTATCTAGTTACATCAGTTTCAAACAGGATAAGATTTACATCATGATACGACACTACATCCATGTCTTAGTTGTAATACTATTCAAATATACACGTGATCCCAATCTCATCATTGGCTAAGTCAAACTCACACTAACTAACATGCTCGGATTCATGCAATATGAACTAACTAAATGCAATATTTTTTTTAGAAATTAGAATGACAACTACATGAAAAACTACAAGATGAATAAGTTATATTAAACGAATGCAAATACTAAATGAATGCATCTAAATGACTGCAATTCAACTAGAAGAATGCATCCTCAAACTTAACATATGCAATGTCCTTATTGTATATATAAAAAAATAAAAGAAATTAGGCACTGAGGACTTCCCTGAAAGATCGAAGCCTTACTCCTCGTCAGTATCCTCTACTTCTTCTTCATCAACCTCATCCTCAGGGGGTAAATCAGTCGAGGGTACGCAGACAAGGGTGAAAATTGGTAAGGAACGCCCGCTGGATTCATGCGGTTGAACATCTCTATGAATGATGCACTATAGTTCTGATATATCTCCGTTTGTCGCTGATCTAGTCTATCCTAATTTCTGTCACTCGGTCAAAACCATGCTGAACTTGAGTAGCCACCATGTCAATCCTTCTAGTTTGATTTCTTAATTCTCGACGAATATCCTCAAAAAAATTCAGTGGTGGCCCGTAACTTCCAGCTGCAGTAGGATTGTCATTTGACTGTTGATTAGGCTCGTCAGCAGGCTCTGGAGGCACAATAATGAAACCTAACTCTCTTGGGTGTGGTGCACCCCTAACCCATACCTTGTACTTTTTAATAATCGAGTGGTCAATTGGGGCTAAAGGAGGTTGTCTAGCTTCCTCGGCATCCCACTTTACTCCAGCTTGTTGATATAGTCCAGTAATCAAAGATGGATGAGGCAGTCCACCTGAAGTCCCTCCTTAAATTTCTCTGACGATTGAATCATGTATAACCTGACCCACCTATAGTTTTTTCTTGTGCAATGCAGAAAAGCAACGCTGCCCGTTAATTTATGACATCACTCATATGCCTACACAACATCAACTTGGCACTAATAAAGTTTTGTTGACTTTTTGTAATTTGAAATTAGAGCGCATTTGGCTCAACTGAATGATATGGTTGGCACCAGACGTGTTTATGGAGAGTCTTTTATCAGTTTTATTATTATTATCAGGGTTCTTAAGTTTTAACTACTCTAGAGAGGTTTGGATGATTTGATGATACATTTTTACTCCTCTCTTTATCTAGATTAATGAATAATTATTAGTTTGCAACTCTGGAGATTTTTGGTGACTTGGAATAAGCTGGGAACAAAACTTGCATCAGAGATTAATAGATCTGTTTTATCATTTCTATTACATCTATTGATTGATTTTCTTAATTCCATGTTTTGCTTTGATCTCATAATGGCTTTTGGTTCAGAAATGAACGAAACTCCATTATGGGATTCTAATAGATTTTGATGTGTAGTTTAAATATGTATATCTAAATGTGTTGTTGTATATTTATCATTGGAATACCCATTATGATTGAGCTTAATGAATGACTGTTAGATCACCATTCTCACTGTGTGCTTGTATGGATTTGAAAAATAAAATATGAGTATAGATTAAATCATAGTGGCATATGTTCATGAGGCTGATTTGATTAAGCTTTGTGATTCATGGACCGGATAGACATATACCATTTCATCGTGTGTAGTCATTAGAAGAGTTTGCATTTAAATCATATTTGCTTCAAACTCACATAGAAATATAGTGATTTGGGTAATTGTGATGCTTACATGATTTCTATCAAATGTGGATTTTATGTAAATTGGTCATAGTTCATTGAGAAATGGTTATGTCCACTTCTGTGCTCTTGACTAGCTTTCTATGATAAATATTTAAATAGTGCATGAGGGTTACAGTTTAGATGAAACATTAAATGAAATTAGAATCCCATTCTTTTCCAATTTGATTACATCATTTTAATAATTATAATTGTTGTTTCATGAATTTAATTTAGAATTAAATATAATTGTGAGTTGATCATTTAAGCATATAAAATTAGTGATATAGTTGATGCATGATAATTTAGATTTAACACATTTCTCCGTGGATCGATACTTTTCTTACTCTGTACTACATGTTGACCCATGTATGCTTGCATGAGTTAGAGTCCTTTTTGTTAGACTAGAAAGGAGGCAATAAGTTTTTGGCGCTGTTGCTGGGGAAAGCCGTTTATTTTTAATATTGTCATCATCAATTTAAAGCTAAATTTGTATGACTTAGACAAATCTAATCTTATCTTATTTCTATTTTATTTTTGTTTGAATTTCAGGTACTTATGTATAGTATATGCGCACTCAATCGTCACATCCTGAGTTGATTCCTACACAGGAAAATATCAACGGTAGTGCTTGGAGATCGAGAGCACGTAGAAATATACAAGTAGATATAGAAAATACAACATCCAATATGGCAGTCGAAGAGCAAAGAGAAGAGCAACATCAGGCCTTAAGAGAGTATTCAATATCAAATATAAATGGGTTGAAGTCGAGCATTGTGAGGCCAGCTATAGCAGCCAACACTTTTGAGATCAAATCGGGAACTATTTAAATGGTTCAAAATATGGTCCAGTTTGGGAGTGCTGCTATAGATGACCCGAACGAGCATCTATTGAGTTTTATAGAGATATGTGACACCTTCAGGTACAATGGGGTGACAAAAGATGCAATTAGACTCAGGCTATTTCCATTCTCATTACGGGGCAAGGCTAGAAGTTGGCTCCACTCTTTGCCGTCAGGATCGATTACAACATGGGAGGACCTAGCATAAAAGTTCTTAGCCAAATTTTTCCCAATGGCTAAAACTGCTAAAATGAGGACAGCGATCTCTCAGTTTGAGCAGCAACAGGGTGAATCTTTATATGAAGCATGGGAACACTATAAGGAGATGCTAAGGAAGTGTCGACACCATGGTATGCCGGATTGGATGGTGATCAATACTTTTTATAATGGATTGGGATGGCAATCAAGGCCAATTGTAGATGCAGCTGCAGGAGGAGCTTTATGGGCGAAGAGCTATGAAGAGGCCTGCAATCTTATTGAGACTATGACAGCTAATGATTTCCAAAATCCTACAGCCAGAATGCCACAGCCCAAAGTTCCAGGAGTGTTGGAGGTAGATTCTATCACATAATTGTCAGCTCAGATGGCATCTATGGCAAAGAAGATTGATTCGTTGGCTGAAAGTAAGGCGAAGACAGTTGCTTTCATGTGTGAGATATGTGAGCAACTATCAGAAAAATCATAGTCAGTTTCAGAATACCTATAACTCCAACAATCGCAACCATCCAAATGTCAATTGGTCAAATAATCAAAACAATCAATAAAGTCAGTTTCAACCACAACATCAATTTCAGGAACAACCATCTCATCAGCAGTATGCACCGAAACTACCCTACCCTTCAGGATTTTAACAGCAACAACAACATCATCCACCACCTGCACCTCAACAAGAGAAGAAGTTAGAGATGGAGGAGATGAAGATGAAGTATATGGCAAATACTGAGGTGATGATTAAAAGCCAAGTAGTGGCTATCAAAAATTTGGAAACTCAAATGAGTCAGATGGCTAGTATACTCAACAATAGACCACATGGTACATTGCCTAGTACAACAGAGACAAATCTAAGAAGGGAGGGTAAAGAACAATGTCAGGCTATGACTTTAAGGTCAAGGAAGCAGACTACAAAATTTCAGCATGGCGTGCCCGCGCCACATTTACATGAGGAAACCGCGCGGTGAGGAAAATTTTTCTGAGGAAAGTTTGGGTAAATAAGGTTCTGAGAAAGGGGAAGTGAAGAAGAATAAAGAAGAGTCATCTGAGAAACCAGTGACCAAGATACCAGTTGTTCGTCCCCCTGTTCCTTATCCACGGAGACTACAGAAGCAAAGGGAAGATAAGCAGTTCAATAAATTTTTTGAGGTGTTTAAAAAGATACAGATTAACATACCTTTTGCTGAGGCATTGGAACAAATGCCTAGTTATGCAAAGTTTATGAAGGGTATCTTGTCAAGGAAGAAAAGGTTAGAAGACTTTGAAACAGTGTCCTTGACCGAAGAATGTAGTGCAGTGCTTCAACGCAAGTTACCTCCAAAGCTGAAGGACCCGGGAAGCTTCACGATACCTTGTACGATTGGAAAGATGAGTTTTAGCAAATGCTTATGTGATTTAGGGGCAAGTATCAATTTGATGTCGTTGTCAGTGTTTAATCAATTGGGATTGCAGGCTCCAAGGTCGACAAATATTTCTTTACAGCTAGCTGACAGGTCTATTACTTATCCACGGGGTATTGTGGAAGATGTATTGGTTAAAATGGATAAATTCATCTTCCCAGCTGATTTCATCATATTAGACTATGAAGAGGACAGAAGTATACCGATCATTCTTGGAAGACCATTCTTAGCTACAGGAAGGAACTTGATAGACGTTTAGAAAGGGGAATTGACAATGCGAGTTCATGATCAGGAAGTCACTTTCAATGTATTTAAGGCGTTAAAATTTCCAACAGATGAAGTGAAATGCTTCAGGGTTGATTCGGTGGAAAAGGTAATGAATGATGAAGTAGAGAACTTGGTGTAACATAAACCTTTGAAGAAGGCTATTGTAGGAAGTTCAAAAATAGAAGATGGTGAGATTGAAGAAATTGTTCAAATACTTGACACAACTCCACAGTTTAGGAAGTTCAAGACTCTTATTGAGCCATTAAAGATTGCTGGAGAGTCATCAGTGAAATTAAAGCCATCTCTTGAGACACCTCCAGAACTTGAGTTGAAACCATTTCCAGACCATTTGAGGTATGCATTTTTAAATGATAATTCAAAATTACATGTGATTATTTCTTCTGCACTAACATCTTTTCAGAAAGAAAAACTGCTAAGATTTCTCAGAGAGTTTAAATCAGCTATTGGATGGACTATAGCAGATATCAAAGGGATCAGCCCATCTTTCAATATGCACAAGATCCTGGTGGAAGATGATAGCAAGCCTTCAGTGGAGCAAAAAAGGAAACTTAATCCAATTATGAAGGAAGTGGTCAAAAAGGAAGTATTGAAATGGCTGGACGCAGGAATTATATATCCGATCTCAGACAGCTCGTGGGTGAGCTTGGTACAGTGTGTGCCAAAGAAGGGGAAAATGATCGTAGTCTCCATTAAAAATAATGAATTGATACTGACGAGGACAGTAATGAGGTGGAGAGTCTGCATGGATTACCGTAGACTTAACAAAACTACAAGGAAAGATCACTTTCCACTGCCGTTTATTGATCAGATGTTGGACAGACTAGCAGGTCATGAATTTTATTGCCTTCTGAATGGTTATTCAGGCTACAATCAGATTGTGATAGCTCTAAAAGACCAGGATAAGACAACTTTCAAAAGGATGTCTTTCGGGTTATGCAATGCCCCAACCACTTTTCAGAGATGTATGACAACAATTTTTTTGGATATGGTGGAGCATAATGTGGAGGTATTTATGGATGACTTCTAAGTATTTGGGGATTCGTTTGATTTGTGTCTGGAAAATTTAGTGATGGTATTGAGAAGATGTGTTGAGATGAATTTAGTGTTGAATTGGGAAAAGTGCCATTTTATGGTACAAGAAGGAATAATTTTGGGACATAAGGTGTCGAAGAAAGGACTAGAGGTGGATAAGGCCAAATTAGAGACCATTGAGAATTTGCCACCACCAACTTCTATAAAAGGTGTTCAAAGTTTTCTAGGACATGCAGGCTTCTACCGCAGATTCATTAAAGATTTCTCCGAGATAGCAAAGCCACTTTGCAACTTATTGGAGAAGGATGCACAATTCAAGTTTGATGAGAATTGCCTGTCTACATTTGAGCATTTAAAGAGGAAGTTAACTTCAGCACCAGTGATTACAACACCAGATTGGGAACTACTATTTGATTTGATGTGTAATGCCAGTGATTATGCTGTGGGGTCTGTTTTGGGCCAGCAAAGGGAAATGATCTTTAATGTGATATATTATGCGAGAAAGACCCTTACTGATGCTCAGTTAAACTACACCACCACAGAGAAGGAACTTTTGGCAGTTGTGTATGCTTTTGACAAATTTCGAGCGTATCTAATTAGAACTAGGGTGATAGTATACACAGATCATGCGGTAATTTGATACTTGGTTGCAAAGAAGGATGCAAAGCCTCGATTAATCAGGTGGATACTTCTGTTGCAAGAATTTGATTTGGAGATTTAGGACAAGAAAGGTACTGAGAATCAAGTGGCGGACCACTTATCTAGATCGAAAAATCCAGAAAGAGATAGAGATGACAACGTTGTGATTAATGAGTCTTTTCCAGATAAACAGTTGTTTGTGGTGAAAGGGGAAGTGCCCTGGTTCGTGGACTATGCTAACTATTTAGTGAGCAAGATCATTCCTGCAGACTTGATTGGGCACCAAAAGAAGAAATTTTTGCATTATGTGAAGTGGTTTATATGGGGTGAACCGTATTTGTTCAAACAATGTGATGATCAGATGATAAGGAGATGTATCCTATATAGTGAGATAGAGGGGATTTTGTAGGATTGCCACGCTTCTTTATATGGAGGTCACTACGATGGAGAAAGGACAGCGGCTCAAGTATTACAAGCAGGATTCTATTGGCCGACGATTTTTAAAGATGCTTATAGTTTTGTCAAGAGATGTGATAGATGTTAAAGAGTTGGGAATATATCGAAAAGAAAGGAGATGCCATTGAACACGATCCCCGAGGTTAAAATTTTTGATGTTTAGGGGATAGATTTCATGGGTCCTTTCATTTCTTCATGTGGAAATTTATACATCTTGTTAGCAATCGACTATTTTTTGAAGTGGGTGGAAGTGGCAGCTCTTCCAAGTAATGATGCCAAGGTGGTCCTACGATTTTTACAAAGAAGTATTTTTACAAGGTTTGGGGACTCCAAGGGCTATCATTAGTGATGAAGACAGTCATTTCTGTAATTGGCAATTTACAGCTCTATTGGCCAAGTATAGGGTAAATCATCGCATTGCTACAGCTTACCATCCTCAAACCAATGGCCAGACAGAGGTTTCGAATCGTGAAGTAGAGATAATTTTGGAGAAAGTCGTGAACCTCACAAGAAAGGATTGGTTATTAAAGCTTGACGATGCTGTATGGGCTTCCAGGACCGCCTACAAGACTCTGTTGGGCATGTTACCATTTCAGCTGGTTTATGGAAATGCTTGTCACATTCCCATGGAGCTTGAGCATAAGGCATATTGGGTAATTAGGAAGCTTAACTTTGACTTAAAGGCTGCAGGTGAAAAATGACTCCTCCAACTTAATGAGTTGGATGAATTCAGGTTGCACGCCTATGAAAACTCCAAGCTGTATAAATAAAAGGTGAAGAAATGGTATGACCGAAAAATTATGGAAAGAGTGTTCGAGCCGGGATAAAGAGTTCTCCTATTCAATTCAAGACTTAAACTCTTCCCTGGGAAGCTCAAATCAAGGTGGTCAAGGCCATTTACAGTGAAGACAATTTATCCACATAGTGCAGTAGAGGTATTCAAAAAATTCCCAGATAAGCCGTTCAAAGTGAATAGACAGCGGCTTAAGCACTACTATGGTGGTGAGGTTGACAGGCAAAAAGTCACCTCCATTCTTTCTTCAGCATGATTGAATCAGAGATTAGTCAAGCTAATTAACTATAACTTAGCGCTCGATGGGAGGCACCCCATTATTTCTATCCTTACCTCTTGTTTAATTCTGTTTTGATCATATTTATTTCTCACTTTCATGATAGTTTTTTATAGCATAACAAGTGTTGGTATAAGTTTTGAGGAGCTGAATATGTATATGATGATGATTAGGAGTATCATATAAAGCATTGTTTTGGGATAGTCATCCATGCATATTAATTAGTTCATGTTTTGATTTTGGAGAATTGATATATCTCATACTGGTATTCGTTGTTTGTACATGTGCATTGCAGATTATCAGTAGCCATTTTGCTATACTTAAAGATGTAGTTCAGTATGATCAGAATGCAGGGCCGTGCGGCCGCGCAATGAAATAATTTAAAAACCGCGTGCCCGCGCTATGTCTCTGTCAGCATAGTCAATAGCGCGCCCGCACTCTTATCTAGTATAAATGCTGCGCGGCCTTGCCCGAGACCGGAGTTAGAAATTTTTTTTAAGTTTTTAAAAACGTGTCAACCCCACTCTCTTATATCAGTACTTTGAAGACGTGCGTCTCTCTATTTCTATTCAAACCGATGCCTATCTTCTCCTTCTCCAAACCGTTCCAATTTCAAATTCTAACTCCTCACCTTAATACGCATTATATGCGATCATTCTCCTACCTACGTCCAAAATCTTCAACTAATTCTTCATTCAGTTTCAAGGAAAAAGTTAGGGTTTCTTCAGAGGGTGAGCACCAACAGTATGTCTGGGCGAGTTCGAATACAGAGAACGTATTTTCTCAGTCAAATTCTTCTCTTCAACTTAGGGTTTTCGTCTTCATCAAGTGAAATGGGGCCAACAAGAGCACGTTCTTTTACTCCATTATCGTCGTCTTCCTCCAGCAGTCAGAGTGAGGATGTAGTGGACCATACAAAGTTTATCAGCCTTGATGCCCAGATAGAACACTACAGGATAGTAGAAAAAACCTTTGTGAAGGAACGAGGTTTCAAGCCTGAGAAGCAAGATAGCCAATTATGGGATATAATATGTAAGACCCCAATTTTTTTTTTAATAAAGATGAGTTTTCTATAAATATCATTTTTAAATATTATGGAATGAATTTGATATAATGTTATAGTTGTGGGTAATATTTATAAATTTTGCAAAGTATGCAAGTTGTTGTATAATATTCGATTGGTCGGGGAATATTCGTTTTAATAGGGAATATTCGTACGACGACACAATCATTGGTGGACCCCACCACGAAATTATTGTCAGATTAAGAAAACGACAAAAATATTTTATGAAAATAACGGCAGAAGTTTTACCGTTAATACTGCTGAACTACTCGGTAGTGAAAGTACAGTAATACGCGTGGTTGCATAGTAGCACACGGTATTGATTATTGATGCTTATGTGATAAGTCACTCAGTTTTGTTTTATTGGTATTATTAATGTAATAAAACAGAAAAGCTTTTTATAAAAAACAGAATACTTTTATAAAGTTATCTGTTTTATTAAACTATAAATAGAATATATTATATTCTATTATGCATAGTATTTTGCATAGTAAAATATTTTTATATAAAATAGAATACTTTTATAAAGTTATTTGTTTTATTAGTTTTTAAATAGAATATATTATATTTTATTATGCATAGTGTTTGCATAGTGCATGCATAGTGTTTGCATAGTAAAATCTTTTTATATAAAACAGAATACTTTTATAAAGTTATTCGTTTTATTAGATTATAAATAGAATATATTATATTTTATTTAAAAGATTTTGCTTTAAATATGGATCGTTCGATTAAAAGTAAATCAATCTGGACCGTTCATGAATTAGTTACTATGTAGTCCATTCATCTAAAAATAGAAGCTCATTCCTTCACTATTTTTTACGAATTCACTGAAACTCTAGAGAGAGAAATTATAGAGGAAAAGAAGAAAAATATTCTGTTACTGCACTACTCCTATATCCAGTACTCTTCTTCTTAAGGTAAGGGGTATTATTTCTTTTGTATTTATGAAGAGAACTTCTGTTATTCCATTATTTATTATTCTGTTGGAATAACCTATATACGCGGGCTACCCTATACTTGGTGAAATTCTTCTGTTATTACATTCTTTATTATTCTGTTGGAATATCATGTCTGTGCGTTTTACGCCGGACCTGGTTCCATCTTTATTATTCTGTTGGAATATCCTGTTTGTGCATTTTACGCCGGACCTGGTTCTATTCTTTATAATTCTGTTGGAATATCCTGTCTGTGCGTTTTATGCCAGACCTGATTTCGTCTTTATTATTCTGTTGGAATATCCTGTCTGTGCGTTTTACGCCGGACCTGGTTCCATTATTTATAATTCTGTTGGAATAACCTACCTGTGCGGTCTATCGTATGCTTGGTAATTTCTTTTGTTATTCCATTCTTTATTATACTCAGTTGGTTAATGTTTTGGCTTCTATACTCCATGAAATTAGTGGAATATCCTTGATATTAGCACTTCATCTAGTATCTTTTCATGAAAATATTCTTCTGAGCATTCTTGAATTTTACTCTACAAAGAAGTATCATGTTGACAATTTGGACGTTATTAGTTCCTGGATAAATTAATTCTTGAACTTGTTTTATTGAATTCTTATATCATTGTCATCATCCTCATGTTTATATTTTGTTGAAATCATCTGTGGCCTGTAGTGCATAGATGGACTTGGTATGATTATGACCAGGGATTATTCGGTGTAATCATGACCGTAATGTTATAAATGATGTGGTAAAAATCCTCATTGGCCCGTAGTGTATTGATGGACAGTTGTTGGCATGATCATGACCATTGATGAATACACGAATATCCTTGGCCCATAGTGCATGAATAATTTATGGTTGTGATAATAATGAATATCCTTGGCCGTAGTGCAGGGATGATGTGGATTATTTATTAAGCTGAGTCCCAGCGATAAAAGTGATAAAAACCTTTTAAATCATAAAAGATAGTAGATTTTATTCTCTACTTGACTCTTTTAATGGATTATTTTTTTCGCTACAATTAAACTTAATGTTTGTTATATTTTATCAGTTTAACACTGTTGAAGGTTAACGATAATTTATTCTGCATTATCTTAATCATAATATTTCTTATTAGGCTAGTTGAGCTCACCCTTTTGCTTTCATTGTTCTATTCAGGAAATGAGAACGTAGCGGGGACTAGTCGGGGAACGGAGTGACGATTCAGACGATAGCATTAATAGTCGTCACTATTCTATAAAATAGTGTGAAAATAAATGTATTAAGGACTTATTTTGAGTTTGAATTATGTTTAGAAGAAAGTGTTGTATTTAAACTCACAGCTTATGTTTTGTCGTATTTTATACGACAGTTGTATAATTAAGTTTTATTTGTATTTTGTACCATGTATTTGACGATTCAGAATAGTTGATGTATACCTATTTTGGGGGCGTCACAGTTGGTATCAGAGCTTAGGGATATGATCCCTGGCTAAGATGTGGGACTAGAACTAGGAGGGGAGAGACGGGGAATTCCTTCACTAGTACGACCTACCTAAGTTTATTTGGTATTTAATTGGTTGGTCAGAGTATAGGGATATTATGTTACATGTCAATTAACCTTTGTTTTGTGGCAGTATCTGAAAATGACATCCGAGAGTGTTGAGAATACCAATGGAGCACAGGAGACCGTTGAGGTTCCACATATCAATAATCAGGATAATGTGCATCAGGAAGGCGACAATCCTCATGCAAACAACAACACTGACCAAATGATGAATGATAGAATGTTCAGAGGCTTTATGCAATTCATGCAACATCAGGCGAGAGAGGCTCCTGTCCAAAATGTAGGTGAAAACACTGGAAACTCTCGGACGATCGCCGCTAAGCAGTTCAAGGAGCTGGGACCACCAAAGTTTATTGGAGAGCCAAAACCACTTAAGGCGGAAACATGGATCAAGCAGATCACCAAGATATTTGATGTCTTGGGATGCGCCGAGGAGCAAAAGGTTCCCTTTGCCACCTTTATGTTGCGAGGAGAGGCAGATTACTGGTGCAAATCAGTAAAACGTACTCACCCTGCCGCATTGAAGATGTCTTGGGAAAAGTTTCAAGAACTGTTCAATGACAAGAACTTTCTCGAAAGTATTCGTCACATGAAGGAGGTAGAGTTCATCAAGTTGGAGCAGAATAATATGACCGTGTCGCAGTACGAAGCTAAGTTTGCCGAGTTGTCCCGGTTTGCATCCCACTTGGTTGATAATGAGGAGAGAATGACGCGGATGTTTTTAAGAGGTTTGAAACCGGAGATACATCAATATCTTATTTCTTATAAACTGTGTTTGTATTCAGATGTTGTAAATAGGGCTCAGTTATTGGAGCGCGATAACGAGTCAACTCAACCAAGAGAAAGCAGCCGACAAAATGATAATATCAGTGAGAGCAGTCATCGAAGCGGTGACAACAAATGTGGAGGGAATCAACATGCCAAAAATGGTAACCACTTTGGTGGTAATCATGGCCAAAAAAATAAGAATGGACATTTCAAGAAGAGGAGATTCAACAATGATGGAAAGACGTTATCACCAACACCCATTGTTAAAGAAGGAGAACGACCACCTATCATATGCTTCAAATGCAGAGGGGATGGACATATCAGTCCAAACTGCGCGATGCCATCCAAAGCGTGTTATAATTATGGAAGAGAAGGTCACCTAGCCCGATTTTGTCGTGCACCGAAGACAAGTCCAGTTGGAACAGTGACATAAAATATCGTCCCAGACAAGCCAAAATCAGTAGTTCAAGGGAGAGCTTTTGTTGTGACCTCTCAGAAAGCAAGAAACCCGAACGAGGTCATCACAGGTAAGCTTATCATAAACTCTAGTGAAGTCTATACCTTATTTGATACTGGTTCTACCCATTCTTTTATTTCTCTTACTTGCGCTCAATGATTAAATTTGACTCCAGAAAAATTATACTTTGACTTATCTGTGGAAACTCCGTTGGGAGAAATCTTCATTACATCCACTGTTTATAAGTCTTGTTTGGTTCAAATCGGTACCCTCACATTACCTGTCGATCTTATTTGATTGAAAATACTTGCATTTGATGTGATTCTAGGGATTGATTGGTTAACTACTCATCATGCTAAAATTGATTATTTTCGTAAGGTTGTTAGCTTTCATATTCCTAATCAACCTATTATTTGAATTCAAGTGACCAAACCATTAAAATCAATCATTGTCATCTCAAGCCATAAAGTTATTCGTTTATTGAAAAACGGATGTCAAGCTTTCTTAGCTCATGTCACAGATCTAAACAAAAATACGTCAGTTTTAAATGATATTTCTATTGTTAATGAATTTCTTGACGTATTCCCTAAAGAACTTCCTGGCCTACCCCCAGAGCGTGAAATTAAATTTTGTATTGACCTTGAACTTGGTACAAAACCAATTTCCAAAGCCCCATATCGGATGGCTCCTATTGAACTTTAGGAGTTAAAGACCCAATTACAGGAATTGTTAGATATCGGTTTCATTCGACCTAGTACTTCTCCTTGGGGTGCTCCTATTCTATTCGTGAAGAAGAAAGATGGAAGTATGCGACTTTATATTGATTATCGGGAGTTGAATCATGTCACCATAAAAAATAAGTACCCGTTGCCTCGCATTGATGACCTGTTTGACCAGTTGCAAGGAGCACAATTCTTTTCAAAGATCGATCTTTATTCTGAATATCATCAGCTGAAGGTTAGAACTGAGAATATTCTAAAGACTGCCTTCAGAACTCGGTACGGGCATTATGAATTCTTAGTCATGTCTTTTGGATTGACTAATGCTCCTGCTGCCTTCATGGATATGATGAACCGAGTATTCAAGGAATATTTGGATCACTTTGTGGTCGTCTTTATTGATGACATCCTTATTAATTCCAAAAGCCGCGAAGATCATGAGCAACACTTGAGGCTGATACTCCAAAAGCTTCGTGAAAACAAACTTTATGCCAAGTTGAAGAAATGCGAGTTCTGGCTTGAAGAAGTGGCATTCTTTGGGCACGTAGTATCAAGTCATGAAATATCTGTTGACCCGGCAAAGATTGAATCTATTCAAAGATGGGAGCAACCCAAATTAGTGACCGAAGTACGTAGCTTTCTCGGCTTAGCTAGTTATTATCGGAGATTCGTGGAAAGATTTTCTCGAATCACTACTCCACTAACTCAGCTGACTCGGAAAGATACAAAATTCAGTTGGAGCGAGGAATATGAGAATAGTTTTCAAGAACTTAAGAGAAGACTCATTTCAGCACCTGTTCTGACTATACCATCTGGCTCGGAGGGATTTGTCATCTACAGTGATGCTTTGGGCAAAGGGTTAGGATGTGTTCTCATGCAACATGGAAAAGTCATAGCCTATGCCTCTCGACAACTCAAAGAATATGAGAGAAATTATCTTACTCATGATCTAGAGTTGGCAGCTGTTATTTTTGCACTTAAAATTTGGAGGCATTACTTGTATGGGGAGAAAGTGGAGATCTTTACGGATCATAAAAGCCTCAAATATTTCTTCACCCAAAAATAACTTAACATGCGACAACGACGTTGGCTTGAACTGTTGAAAGATTATGATCATACCCTCCAATACCATCCTGAAAAAGCGAACGTGGTAGCTGACACATTGAGTAGAAGATCATATGCGGGTACAAGTGCGATATTGTCAACGCAAAGGCCCATTTTGTGTGACTTGCAAAAGATGGAGATAGAGTTAAAGACTCCGGGGTCCCATGTGATGATGGCGAATATACGAGTAGAACCGACTTTAATTGATAAAGTTAAAGCTGCTCAAGCTACAGACCTGGAGCTGATGCATATGAGGAAGAAAGTGCAAGAAGGTGCTATGCCGGAAGCAAAAATCGATGATGAAGGAATACTTCGAGTCAACTCTAGACTTTGTGTTCCTAAAGACCCTGATTTAAAGTATAACATCATGACGGTGGCGCACAACACACCATTTGCAATCCATCCTGGGAGTACCAAAATGTATCATGATCTTCGACATACATTTTGGTGGGGCAATATGAAGAGAGAGATAATGTTGTTTATCTCAAGGTGTCTAACGTGTCAACGAGTCAAGGCGGAGCATCAAGTACCAAAATGTAAGACCCCAACTTATTAATGAATAAAATCAAATTTTTTTCTAATTATTATTGTGAATAATAAGGTGTTAATTTGATATAATATTTTGTTATGGGTGAAATGTAAAAATTTTTCAAAATAAACAAGTGGTTATGAAATATTTATTTTTTCGGGAAATATTCGTTTGGTCGTGGAATATTCTTTCTATCAGAGAATATTCGTACGACGACGCAGCTATTTATGGGCCCCATAACAGAAAACGGTTGGATGAAGATAACGACAAAATTGAGTTTTTATAAATAATGGCGTAGTTGTTACCGTTAACATTGTTAGAATACCCGGTGGTTAAAAATACAGTAATACATGTGATTGCACAGTAGCACACGGATTGCACAATATTTTTGAATTATTGATTCTTACGAAGGAAGGCACTACTCAATGATTCTTATGAGGGATATATTTTTGTGGTTAAAAATGAAGGAGTTAATGTTGAGGTATTTTATCAGTATTTTTGTCGGAATGGAGGTAATAAAAATCAAATTAGAGTTTTTGAGATATTTTGCGGGGGTTATAATTTTTAATCCGACCGTTGGATCGTTGTGATTTTTGGATATGTTATACATATATAAGTTGAGTATATGTCCATAAATTTTGAACAGTTAAAAATGAACATATGATTTGTTATGAATCTTACGAGATGACTGGTTCATAAATTATTAAATTTTCGGAGTTTATCATTTTGGTAGAAAATTTTAAAATTGGTGGGCCCCACTTTTGGTTGGTGAGAAAATATGCTGAGATTTTTATCAAATGTGGTAGGCTTGAATAGTAGCAGGTAAAGCCATCAGGTTGCATGTCAAGTCTGCTTCGGTGTGTTAACATTTTTCTATAAATAGAGGGCTAAGTTAGAATTGAAAATCACACCAGAATTCATAAATTTTCTCTCTTTCTCTCTCTATATTATTGAGTATATTTTGTGAGTATTTTGATACTTTGAGAGTTGCTATTCAGCACAAGTTTCATTCAGCCTCGTATCCGATATTTCGATCAGAAGTACTGTTCGTTTAAAGTAAGTGATATTATTTTCTTCCTAATGATGTTATTCTCTCAACATCATTATGCCGAAATATTGATCTGAACTTTTTATCAAATTTAGAACTTTTTGGTGTCGAGGTTACTATTCACGTATACGGCACTATTCACATATACGACACTATTTGTGAATACAACACTATTCATCGAAAAATAAAATTTTCTTCTTTTTGTCCAAGTTGTCTATTATGGTTACTTTCTTTGATTGTATCCATGTTTTGATCTTTATTTTTGAATTTTACTTCAAAATTGGTTATTATGGAGTATTATTGAACTTGGATAAACTGTAATACGAATCTCTAAAATTTATTCTTTTATCTCACTGGATTCGTTTTCTTTAAAATATTTTTCATCATCCTCAGTCCTAAATGATGATATTACTGAATATCTTTGGCCTGTAGTGCAAAGATGAATGATTACCTAATGAATATCTTTGGCCCGTAGTGTAAAGATGAACAGGTGTTGAGATGAACATGACCAACTGGTGATACAAATGAATATCTTTGGCCTGTAGTGCAAAGATGAATATTGATTGTTGTTACAGGAATAAAATATTGATGATGGACTTTTAAATCTTAGAAGATAGTAGAACTCATTCTCTACTTGACTCTTCTAATGGATTGTTGTTTCCGCTGCAGTTGTTGATCTAAAACTTGTTGTCGATTATATTCTATCAGATTTTTCCCTGTTGAAATCTAATGATAATTTGTTGTATATTATCTTAGTCATAATATTTTTTTACTGGGCTAGTTGAGCTCACCCTTTTTATTTCATTTTTCTCAAGATGCGAGAATATAGCGGGAACTAGTCGGGGTACGGAGTGATATTTTCAGTCAGTGGTGTTAGCAGTCCTCACTATTTTATAAAATAGTGTGATAATAATTGTAATAAGGGTTCCTTTTGAGTTTGTATACTCTCTAGTAGAGAATAATTGTATTCAAAATCACCGTATTGGGTTGTTGTATTTTTACACAACAATTGTATTAATGATGTTGTAGTTATTTCTGTACCAAGTATTTGGCGACTAATAATGGGTGATGTATACCTATTTTGGGGGCGTCACAGTTGGTATCAGAGCTTAGGGATATGATCCCTGGCTGAGATGTGAGACAAGAACTAGGAGGGGAGAGATGAGGAATTCCTTCGCTAGTATGACCTGATTAAGTTTATTTGGTGTTTATTTGGTCGGTCAGAGTATAGGGATAATATATGACATGATTATTAACCCTTGTTTTATGACAGTATTTAAGAATGGCAGCTGAGAACGTTAATAATAGAGTAAATCAGACCGTGGAGACACCTTTGATTACCAGCCACGGGAACGTTCAATAGGAAGGTAATATTCCTCCTGTAAACAACACTACTGAACAAATGATGAATGATGGGATGTTTAGATGTTTCTTGCAGTTCATGCAAAACCAGACGAGGGAGACTCGTGCACAAAATACTAGTGGAAATGCTAGCAATGCGCGGCTTGTCACAGCCAAGCAGTTCAAAGAGTTGGGACCACCAGAATTTAAGGGAAAGCCGGATCCGATCATGGCGGAAACGTGGGTCAAGCAAATTACCAAGATATTTGATATCTTGGGATGCACAGAGGAACAGAAGGTTCCATTCGCCACCTTTATGTCCCGCGGTGAGGCAGACTACTGGTAGGAGTCTGTGAAGCGTACCCAGCCTGACCCACTCAACATGTCCTGGGAAACATTTCAGAAACTGTTCAATGACAAGTACTTTCCTAAAAGTATTCGTCATATGAAGGAGGTGGAGTTTATCAGACTGGAATAAAACAACATGACGGTGTCCCAGTACGAGGCGAAGTTTGTAGAGTTATCTAGGTTTACACCTCATTTGGTCGAAAATGAGGAACGAATGACAAGGATGTTTCTGAGAAGTCTAAAACCCGAGATTCGGCAATATCTTATCTCTCATAAATTTTCTTTATATTAAGATATTGTAAATAGGGCTCAATTATTAGAGCGAGATAATGAGTATGTGCAACCCAGGGACCACAACCAGGGTCATACCAGTGGCGGCAGTCATCAAAGCAATGAAAACCAGCAGGGAGAAAAACATTAGGATAAAAGCGGTAACCACTCTGGTGGTAATCGTGGCCGTGATAATAGAAGGAGCGAGTCGGGAGGAGATTTCAAGAAGAGAAGGTACAACAATGATAACGTGAAGACGTCAACACAAATATCAACTGCTTTTAGGGGAGGAGAACGAGCACCAGTTGTTTATTACAAATGCGAGAAGGAGGGACACATTAGCCCAAACTGCTCACAACAGTTCAAGGTATGTTATAACTGTGGAAAGAAAAGTCATATAGCTAAATATTATCTTGTTGTGAAACCAAGTTCAACGGGGATAGTGACTCCGAAGGCTGTTCCGGACAAGTAAAAGTCGGTGGTTCCTGGAAGGGCGTTTGTCGTGACTGCCTAAAATGCGAGAAACCCAAACGAGGTGATCACGGTTAAGCTAATCATAAACTCTTGCGAAGGTTATACCTTATTAGATACTGGTTCTACCCATTCTTTTATCTCTCCTGTTTGTGCTCAATGTTTAAACTTGGCTCCGGAGAAATTAAACCTTGACTTATCTGTTGAGACTCCGTTAGGAGAAACTTTCATTACATCAACCGTATATAAATCTTGCTTGATTCAAGTCGGTACCATCACATTACCTGCCAACCTTATTTCGTTGAAAATTCTTGCATTTTATGTGATTTTAGGGATTGATTGGTTAACCACGCATCATGCTAAAATTGATTGTTTTCGTAAGGTTGTTAGTTTTCATATTCCTAACCAACCTATTATGCGAATTCAAACAACCAAACCATTAAAGTCAATCACTATCATATCAAGCCAAAAAGCTATTCATTTATTAAAAAATGGATGTCAAGCTTTCTTAGCCCATGTTACAGACTTGAACAAAAACACGTCAGATTTGAATACTATTTCCGTTGTTAGTGAATTTCCTGACGTATTTCCTGAAGAACTTCCCTGTCTACCCCCAGAACGTGAAGTTAAATTCTTTATTGACCTTGAACCTGGTACAAAATCCATTTCTAAAACCCCATATCGAATGGCTCCTATTGAACTTTAGGAGTTAAAGGTTCAACTACAGGAGTTGTTGGACATCGGTTTTATTCGTCCTAGTACATCTCCTTGGGGTGCTCCTGTGTTATTCGTAAAGAAGAAAGACAAGAGTATGCAACTTTGTATCGACTACTGAGAATTGAGTCATGTCACTATCAAGAATAGGTATCCGCTACCTCGTATTGATGACCCGTTTGACTAGTTGCAAGGAGCATAATTCTTTTCAAAGATCGATCTTAGTTCTGGATATCATCAGATGAAAATTAAAACTGAGGATATTCCAAAGACTGCCTTCAGAACTCGGTACGGGTATTATGAATTCTTAGTCATGTCTTTCAGATTGATTAATGCTCATGCTGCTTTCATGGATATGATGAACCGTGTATTCAAGGAATATTTGGATCAGTTCGTTGTTGTCTTTATTGATGACATCCTCATCTATTCTAAAAGCCGTGAAGATCATGAGTACCATTTAAACTGGTACTGGAAAGGCTTTGTGATAACAAGCTATATGCCAAGCTAAAGAAATGCGAGTTCTGGCTTGAGGAAGTAGCATTCCTTAGGCATGTGGTGTCAAAACATGGAGTATCTGTCGACCCGGCGAAGATTAAAGCCATACAAAGTTGGGAGCAACCAAAGTTGGTGACCGAAGTACGTAGCTTTCTGGGCTTAGCTGGTTACTATCGGAGATTCGTGGAAGGATTTTCTCGAATCGCTACTCTGTTAACTCAGCTGACTTGTAAAGATATAAAATTTGGTTGGAGCGAGGATTATGAGAAGAGTTTTCAAGAACTCAAGATGAGACTCATTTTGGCACCTGTTCTGACAATACCATCTTGTTCGAATGGATTTGTTATCTACAGCGATGCTTCAGGCAAAGGGTTAGGATGTGTTCTCATGCAACATGGGAAAGTCATAGCCTACGCCTCGCAACAACTCAAAGAATATGAGAGGAATTATCCTACTCATGATTTGAAGTTGGCAGCAGTCGTTTTCGCGTTGAAGATCTAGAGACACTACCTGTATAGGGAGAAAGTGGAGATCTATACAGATCATAAAAGCCTCAAATATTTCTTCTCCCAAAAGGAACTCAAAATGCGGCAACGACGTTGGCTCGAGCTGCTGAAAGATTACGATCATACCATCCAATATCATCTTGAAAAAGCGAACGTAGTAGCTGATGCATTGAGTAAAAGATCATACGCGGGTACGAGTGTAATGTTGTTAACACAAAGGCCCATTTTGTATGACTTACAAAGGATGTAGATAGAGATGAAGGCTCCAAGTACCCATGTGATGCTATCAAACATACGAGTAGAACCGACTTTAATCGATAAAGGTAAAGCTGCTCAAGCTACGGATATGGAGCTGATGCGTATAAAGAAAAAAGTGCAAGAAGGTGCTATTCCAGAAGCAAGAATTGATTAAGAAGGAATACTTCGAGTCAACTCCAGATTTTGTGTTCCTAACGATTTTGACTTGAAGCATAGAATCATGATGGAGGCACACAACAAACCATTTTCAATCCATCCTGGGAGTACCAAAATGTATCACGATCTACGACATACATTTTGGTGGAGCAATATGAAAAGAGAGATCGCGGAGTTTATCTCGAGGTGTTTAACTTGTCAACGTGTAATGGCGGAGCATCAAATGCCAAAGGGTCCATTACAACCACTTGACATTCTGAAATGGAAGTGGGAACAGATTACTATGGATTTAGTTACGGGTCTTCCCAAGGTTTCTCAAGGCATAGATGCGATTTGGGTTATTGTTGATAGATTAACCAAGTCTGCCCACTTCTTGCCTATACGTGAGACTTATTCCCTTGAACGTCTTGCTAGTATGTACGTAGATGAGATTGTGAGATTGCATGGCATGCCAGTATCCGTAGTTTTGGATCGTGACCCAAGATTCACTTCACGATTTTGGGTTAGCTTGCAGAAAGCTATGGGCACGGACTTACGATTCAGTTCGGCATACCATCCTCAAACGGACGGACAATCAGAAAGGACTATTCAAACTCTTGAAGATCTATTAAGACTCTGTGTCCTAGATTTTAAAGGGAGTTGGGATAAGTACCTACCATTGGTGGAATTCTCCTACAACAACAGTTATCAGGAAAGTATAGGCATGGCTCCATTCGAGGCATTGTATGGAAGAAAATGTCGTTCTCCAGTATGCTGGGACGAGGTGGGTGAAGCAACATTATTGGGACCAGAGTTGGTACGAATGACTACAGAGAAGATCTAAATGATTCGACAACGTATACAAACGACACAGGATCGACAAAAGAGTTATGCGGATCTTCATCGGAAGGACGTGGAATTTAATATTGGGGATCATGTATTGTTACGTGTTGCACCATGGAAGGGAGTTACAAGATTTGGGAAGAGAGGAAAGCTCAATCTACGATTTGTTGGTCCATTTGAAATTCTTGACCGAATAGGAAATATGGCCTATAGACTTGCATTACCTCCAAGTATGTCTCGTGTTCATAATGTTTTTCATATATTTGTGCTTCGTAAATATGTGAAAGACCCAAACAACATTATTAAGTTAGAACCGGACGAGATAGCCGAAGATTTAACATACGAGGAGGTACCTGTTAAGATATTGGATAGGAAAGAGCATGTCCTACGCACGAAGGTTATACCACAAGTTAAGATTTTGTGGAGAAACCATGCTATTGAAGAAATGACCTGGGAGTTAGAATCAGAAATGAAAGCGAGGTATCCTCACCTTTTCGAAACACCAGGTACGTACGTCAATTTCGAGGACAAAATTTCATAAGGAGGGGGGAGGTTGTAAGACCCCAACTTATTAATGAATAAAATCAAATTTTCCTCTAATTATTATTGTGAATAATAAGGTGTTAATTTGATATAATATTTTGTTATGGGTGAAATGTGTAAATTTTTCGAAATAAACAAGTGGTTATGAAATATTCATTTTTTCGGGGAATATTTGTTTGGTCGTGGAATATTCTTTCTGTCGGGGAATATTCGTACGACTGCGAAGCTATTTGTGGGCCCCATAACAGAAAACGGTTGGATGAAGATAACGACAAAATTGAGTTTTTATAAATAACGGCGTATTTGTTACAGTTAACACTGCTAGAATACCCGGTGGTTAAAAATACAGTAATACGCGTGGTTGCACAGTAGCACACGGATTGCACAATATTTTTAAATTATTGATTCTTACGAAGGAAGGCACTACTCAATAATTGTTACAGTAGTTACTGTTTAATATTTTATTTTATTGATTCAATAATTGTTGAGTTAATATTTTATATTATTGTGTTTCAATAATTGTTACTGCACAGTATTTCCCATTATCAGATCAATAATTCATATTATTTGAATAATATTATTAGATAGTATTATTGGCAATGTCTAGAAAGTTCTGTCTAAGGAGAGGTTTGGTCACCTAATTGCGCGTCAGTAAGGAGAAATCCTTATTGGAAAGCCCCCTCTTTCCTGAAAACGGTCTGGTTGTCATAAATGTGATTCTGTAATATTATTTGTGAATAATTAATTATTGATTCATATGATAAGAAAATATTTATTTTATGTGGATATAAATGAGGGATATATTTTTGTGGTTAAAAATGAAGGAGTTAATGTTGAGGTGTTTTATCAGTATTTTTGTCGGAATGGAGGTATTAAAAATCAAATTAGAGTTTTTAAAATATTTTGCGGGGGTTATAATTTTTAATCCGACAGTTGGATCGTTGTGATTTTTAGATATGTTATACATATATAAGTTGAGTATATGTCCACAAATTTTGAACCTTTAAAAATGAACGTATGATTTGTTATGAATTTTACGAGATGACTGGTTCAGAAATTATTCAATTTTCGGAGTTTATCATTTTGGTAGAAAATTTTAGAATTGCTAGGCCCCACTTTTGGTTGGTGAGAAAATATGCTGAGATTTTTATCAAATGTGGTAGGCTTGAATAGTAGCAGGTAAAGCCATCAGGTTGTATGTCAAGTCTGCTTCGGCATGTTAATATTTTCCTATAAATAGAGGGCTAAGTTAGAATTGAAAATCACACCAGAATTCATAAGTTTTCTCTCTTTCACTCTCTATATTATTGAGTATATTTTGTGAGTATTTTGATACTTTGAGAGTTGCTATTCAACACAAGTTTCATTCAGCCTCGTATCCGATATTTCGATCAGAAGTACTGTTCGTTTAAAGTAAGGGATATTATTTTCTTCCTAATGATGTTATTCTCTCAACATCATTATGCCGAAATATTGATCTGAACTTTTTATCAAATTTGGAACTTTTTGGTGTCGGGGTTACTATTCACGTATACGGCACTATTCACGTATACGACACTATTCACGAATACAAAACTATTCACCAAAAAATAAAATTTTCTTCTTTTTGTCCAAGTTGTCTATTATGGTTACTTTCTTTGATTGTATTCATGTTTTGATCTTTATTTTTGAATTCTACTTCAAAATTGGTTATTATGGAGTATTATTGAACTTGGATAAACTGTAATACGAATCTCTAAAATTTATTCTTTTATCTAACTGGATTCGTTTTCTTTAAAATATTTTTCATCATCCTCAGTCCTAAATGATGGTATTACTGAATATCTTTGGCCTATAGTGCAAAGTTGAATGATTACCTAATGAATATCTTTTGGCCCGTAGTGCAAAGATGAACAGGTGTTGAGATGAACATGACCAACTGGTGATATAAATGAATATCTTTGGCCTGTAGTGCA
The DNA here is from genome assembly GCA_016801055.1 of Panax notoginseng. Classification (NCBI taxonomy): domain Eukaryota; kingdom Viridiplantae; phylum Streptophyta; class Magnoliopsida; order Apiales; family Araliaceae; genus Panax; species Panax notoginseng. The sequence goes on from CM029012.1 coordinate 245,444,191, forward strand.
AAGATGAATATTTGATTGAAGATGAATATTGATTGTTGTTACAGGGATAAAATATTGATGATGGACTTTTAAATCTTAGAAGATAGTAAAACTCATTCTCTACTTGACTCTTCTAATGGATTGTTATTTTCGCTGCAGTTATTGATCTAAAACTTGTTGTCGATTATATTCTATCAGATTTTTTCCTGTTGAATACTAATGATAATTTGTTGTATATTATCTTAGTCATAATATTTTTTTACTAATCTAGTTGAGCTCACCCTTTTTGTTCCATTTTTCTCAGGAGGCGAGAATATAGCGAGAACTAGTCGGGATGCGGAGTGATGTTTTCAGTCAGTGGTGTTAGCAGTCCTCACTATTTTATAAAATAGTGTGATAATAATTGTAATAAGGACTCCTTTTGAGTTTGTATACTCTCTAGTAGAGAATAATTGTATTCAAACACACAGTATTGGGTTGTTATATTTTTACACAACAATTGTATTAATGAAGTTGTAGTTGTTTCTGTAACAAGTATTTGGCAACTCATAATGGGTGATGTATACCTATTTTGGGGGCGTCACACAAAAGGTCCATTGCAACCACTTGAAATTCCAGAATGGAAGTGGGAGCACATTACCATGGATTTCGTCACTGGTCTTCCCAAGGTTTCTCAAGGTATAGATGCGATTTGGGTCATTGTTGATAGATTGACCAAGTCGGCTCATTTTTTACCTATACGAGAAACTTATACACTTTAACGTCTTGTTCGTATGTACATAAACGAGATTGTAAGATTGCATGGTATGCCAGTATCTATAGTTTCTGATCAAGACCCAAGATTCACTTCACGATTTTGGGTTAGTTTGCAGAAAGCTATGGGCACTGATTTACAGTTTAGTTCGGCATATCATCCTCAAATAGATGGGCAGTCGGAGAGGACTATTCAAACTCTTGAAGATATATTAAGACTCTATGTCCTTGATTGCAAGGGAAGTTGGGGCAAGTTCTTACCATTGGTGGAGTTTTCCTACAACAACAGTTATCAAGCAAGTATTGGCATGGCTCCATTCGAAACATTGTATGGAAGAAAGTGTCATTCTTCAGTATGCTGGGATGAGGTGGGTGAAGCAACGTTGTTGGGACCGGAGTTGGTACGCATGACTACGGAAAAGATTCAAACGATCCGGTAACGTATAAAAACTTCACAAGATTGACAAAAGAGTTATGCTGATCTTCATCGAAAGGACGTGGAATTTAATATTGGAGATCATGTGTTGTTACATGTTGCTCCATAGAAAGGAGTTACGAGATTTGGAAAGAAGGAAAAGCTCAATCCTCGATTCGTTGGCCCATTTTTAATCCTTGATCGAGTAGGAACTGTAGCCTATAGACTCGCTTTACCGCCAAGTATGTCTCGTGTTCATAACGTTTTTTACATATCTATGTTACGTAAATATGTGAAAGACCCACACCACATTATTGAGTTAGAACCGGACGAAATAGCGAAAGATTTAACGTATGAAGAGGTTCCTGTTAAAATCTTGGATAAGAAGGATCATGTGCTACGCTCCAAGGTTATACCTAAAGTCAAAATTTTGTGGAGGAACCACAATGCTGAGGAAATGACCTGGGAATTAGAATCTAAAATAAAATCAAGGTATCCTTACCTCTTCGATATCAGGTACGTACCCTAATTTCGAGGGCGAAATTTCAAAAGAATGGGAGGTTGTAAGACCCCAATTTTTTTTAATAAAGATGAGTTTCCTATAAATATCATTTTTAAATATTATGAAATAAATTTGATATAATGTTATAGTTGTGGGTAATATTTATAAATTTTACAAAGTACGCAAGTTGTTGTATACTATTCGATTGGTCAAGGAATATTCGTTTTAATAGGGAATATTCGTACGACGACACAATCATTGGTGGACCCCACAACGAAATTATTGTCGGATTGACAAAATGACAAAAATATTTTATGAAAATAACGACGGAAGTTTTACCGTTACTACTGTTGAACTACTCGGTAGTAAAAGTACAGTAATACGCGTGGTTGCATAGTAGCGCACGGTATTGATTATTGATGCTTATGTGATAAGTCACTCAGTTTAGTTTTATTAGTATTATTAATGTAATAAAATAGAAAAGTTTTTTATATAAAACAGAATACTTTTATAAAATTATCTATTTTATTAGACTATAAATAGAATATAATATATTCTATTATGCATAGTATTTTGCATATTAAAATCTTTTTATATAAAACAGAATACTTTTATAAAGTTATTTATTTTATTAGTTTTTAAATAGAATATATTATATTTTATTATGTATAGTGTTTGCATAGTGCCTACATAGTGTTTGCATAGTAAAATCTTTTTATATAAAATAAAATACTTTTATAAAGTTATTCGTTTTATTAGATTATAAATAGAATATATTATATTTTATTTAAAAGATTTTACTTTAAATATGGATCGTCCGATTAAAAGTAAATCAATCTGGACCGTTCATGAATTAGTTACTATGCAGTCCATTCTTCTATAAATTGAAGCTCATTCCTTCATTATTTCTTACGAATTCACTGAAACTCTAGAGAGAGAAATTATAGAGGGAAAGAAGAAAAGTATTCTGTTACTACACTACTCCTATATCCAGTACTCTTCTTCTTAAGGTAAGGGGTATTATTTCTTTTGTATTCATGAAGAGAACTTCTGTTATTCCATTATTTATTATTCTGTTGGAATAACCTGTATACGCGGGCTACCCTATACTTGGTGAAATTCTTCTGTTATTACATTCTTTATTATTCTGTTGGAATATCCTGTCTGTGCGTTTTACGCCGGACCTGGTTCCGTCTTTATTAATCTATTGGAATATCCTGTCTGTGCGTTTTACGTCGGACCTGGTTCCATTCTTTATAATTATGTTGGAATATTATGTCTGTGCGTTTTACGCTGGACCTGGTTCCGTCTTTATTATTCTGTTGGAATATCTTGTCTGTGCGTTTTATGCCGGACCTGGTTCCATTATTTATAATTATGTTGGAATAACCTGTCTGTGCGGTCTATCGCATACCTGGTGATTTCTTTTGTTATTCTATTTTTATTATACTCAGTTGGTTAAAGTTTTGGCTTCTATACTCCATGAAATTAGTGGAATATCCTTTATATTTGTGCTTCATCCAGTATCTTTTCATAGAAATATTCTTCTGAGCATTCTTAAATTTTACTCTACAAAGAAATATCATGTTGACAATTTGGACGTTATTAGTTCCTGGATAAATTAATTCTTGAACTTGTTTTATTGAATTTCTATATCATTGTCATCATCCTCATGTTTATATTTTGTTGAAAGTCATCTGTGGCCTGTAGTGCATAGATGGACTTGGTATGATTATGACCAGGGATTATTCGGTGTAATCATGACCGTAATGTTATAAATGATGTGGTAAAAGTCCTCATTGGCCCGTAGTGCATTGATGGACAGTTGTTGGTATGATCATAACCATTGATGAATACACGAATATCCTTGACCCATAGTGCATGGATAATTCGTGGTTGTGATAATAATGAATATCATTGGCCATAGTGTAGGGATGATGTGGATTATTTATTAAGCTGAGTCCCAGCGATAAAAGTGATAAAAATCTTTTAAATCATAAAAGATATTTGATTTTATTCTCTACTTGACTCTTTTAATGGATTGCTTTTTCCGCTGCAGTTAAACTTGATGTTTGTTATATTTTATCAGTTTAACACTGTTGAAGGTTAACGATAATTTATTCTGCATTATCTTAGTCATAATATTTCTTACTGGGCTAGTTGAGCTCACCCTTTTACTTTCATTGTTCTCTTTAGGAAATGAGAACGTAGCAGGGACTAGTCGGGGAACAGAGTGACGGTTCAGATAATAGCATTAGTAGTCCTCACTATTCTATGAAATAGTGTAAAAATAAATGTATTGAGGACTTATTTTTGAGTTTGAATTCTGTTTAGAAGAAAGTGTTGTATTTAAACTCACAGCTTATGTTTTGTCGTATTTTACACGACAGTTGTATAATTAAGTTTTATTTGTATTTTGTACCATGTATTTGACGACTCAAAATAGGTGATGTATACCTATTTTGGGGGCGTCACATGATACGTGAAATAGGATGGGGGGAGTGACTGCTACTCCTATGCATGTACCAATGGGAATTGTTCGGGAGTTTTATACAAATGCCAAAGCCACTATGAGTGGGATATCTATGGTCAGAGGAGTTCAAGTGGACTATCGGCCACAATCGATCAGAGCAGTTTTTCAGATACTCGATACACCACCAACTGGATATGATAATTGGGTCGAGGCTGTACATTTCGAGACTGACTTGGATATAGTCATCATTGACTTGTGCATACCACGGACACAATGGAATTATAGGCCAGGAACGAATCAGCCTAGAACCTTCCAAGCCTCAGCCCTTAATCGCTATGCTAAGGCTTGGAACTTGTTTATCTGTGCAAAGCTCATGCCATCATCACATCAACATGAAATCATAACTGAACGGGCAATTATTTTGTGGGGAATAGTCACAGGCAAGTACATCGATGTGGGCCACCTTATTCATCAGGATATGTTACATTATATGAGGGTGAGCACTACATGAAGTATCCCACATGTGTCCGTTGTTGCTAATCTGTGTGCACAACAAGGAGTCACTTGGGGTAATGAACAACTGCAGTACCCTAACCAAGATATCACCCATGCGACTATTACCAAATTCGAGGATTGGGCGGGAGGTACGCCACACCCGAGGGGAAAAGGCTTTATCCTTCAACCTGCATCATCGGTGCCTTCACCACAGCCCACGCAGGCAACTGAAGCAGGCACGTCAACCTAAGCCATGGCTGTCCATAATGATTGTCTTCTCTAAAGGTTGGAGAGGAAGGTCGACGCTATGTACGATAAATTTGCAGTATTTGCTAATGGTTTGACGAGGTCTCTAGCAGAAGCTTTTGCGCAGCAGGGAGCCATGCTTGAGTGGTCACAATTTGGGATAGCAGTGCCATTTCCACCGCCGGATTCACCACCCGAAGAGGGTGGTATAACTAATAACTAGGGGAGTTCCTTTAAACCCTTTACATTCATTCATTGGGATAATGAATAGTTTAAGTTTGGGGGTTTTGGGTAGTAGTGTAGTTGAATATAGTTAATTTGCATCATTTTTGCATGTTAGTTTAATTTTCGCATGTCTATTTGTTTAGTATGTGTTTATTTAATAATTGCAATTTTTTTTGAATTTTAGAGATTATTATGTGTTTTAAGTATGTGTTTAGTTGCATATCCCAAGTATATAGTCTCAAGGAATTTTAGTCTAGCTAATGATAAAATAGAATTTTGAAGGATTTTTGAATTTAGTGGATAACATGAGCTTAACTATAATATTTTACATGATGTAAGTCATGCTTGTTGTTTAGATGCTTTCGGTTAGCACATATGTGTTCACATATGCTTGTTGGTATAAGAATAGTGTGTTTTTATTGCTTAGTGGAAAATGTTATTTTTAAAAATAGAATTGTATAGAAAGTGGACTTAGGCTATGAAAACATTGATAATCAAATTTTTGGAACGCATGGGTATGCTTATAGTATATAAAAAAAAGAAAAAAATGAAAAGAAAAATCCATCTTGGAACCTTCCTGAGCTGAATTACTAAATCCTTGGAAGGGGCAAGATGGAGAGTAAAACGCACTCGCTGTGTATAAAAAAAATATAGCAATAAACACCACGAAAAAGTGCGAAAATCGCCCTCGTGAGTAAAAATAAAGCAGATTAAACCCATTGTTGAACCTTAGTTTGTATTGATGTGTTGGAGTAGTTTTTGTGCACTAGTATACATGGTTCTTGACTTAGACTTCAATTTTCTATTTTTAGCAGTATAACGTGTGTAGTCTTTGCCTTGATCAAGTGTATTTGTGAACACAACAACACACACACAACATCTTTATAGTGAGTATGGGTTATTTGATTGTATGATATTATGTCTGTAGTTTGGTTTGAAACTTTAGTCATGAATCCAAATAATTCGCTGAGGCATATTAGATTGGAATTCCATTTTAGCTGGAAAAATTGGGACTCAATTGCATCATAGTTTAGTTTGCATAGCATGTAGTTGCATTGCATTGTTTATTGTCGTATGCATTGCTTGAGGGCAAGCAATAGTTCAAGTTTGGGGGTATTTGATAAGTAGGTTTTATACCTACTTATTGGGTGCTATCTCACTGGATTATGCTCATCTCAAGTAGTTTTTACTATATTTTAGTTATATTTTATGTTTATTTTGCAGTACTTGTAGCTGGAACCCCTATGGCAAAGAAAGGCATGGAAAAGCAAGAAATGTCATGGAATGACATTAGCATGGATTGGCATGGTGGCATGAAGCTGGCAAAGGCATGGCAAGATGAACACGAGAAGATGAGGAATGTAGTACAGAAGAGAAGGGCTGAAGAACAAACAATAACAAACAAGAAGCAGCAACAACAAGACAACAGAAGACAGAATGCAGTAGCAGTGCGGCCGCGCTGCTAATCAAGCCTTAAATTGCGCGCTCGCGCCACATAAATACAAAGACTGCTTTGGACCATCGCGCGGCCGCGCTCCATCAACAAAGGGATTTGGCGCACCCACGCCATACCTTCAGCAGACACTTCCATAACGCGCCCGCAATCGTTTTACATTATAATCTCGCGCGGCCGCGCGAATCTTCTACAATCAGTTTTGTTGACTTTTTGTAATTTGAAATTTGAGCACATTTGGCTCAACTAAACTATATGGTTGGCACCAGACGTGTTTGTGGAGAGTCTTTTATCAGTTTTATTATTATTATTAGGGTTCTTAAGTTTTAACTACTCTAGAGAGGTTTGGATGATTTGATGATACATTTTTACTCCTCTCTTTATCTAGATTAATGAATAATTATTAGTTTACAACTCTGGAGATTTTTGGTGACTTGGAACAAGCTGGGAACAGAACTTTCATCAGAGATTAAAAAATTTGTTTTTATCATTTCTATTACATCTATTGATTGATTTTCTTAATTCCATGTTTTGCTTTGATCCCATAATGACTTTTGGTTCAAAAATGAACTAAACTCCATTATGGGATTCTAATGGATTTTGATGTGTAGTTTAAATATGTATATCTAAATGTGTTGTTGTATATTTATCATTGGAATACCCATTATAATTGAGCTTAATGAATGATTGTTTGATCACCATTCTCACTGTGTGCTTGTATGGATTTGAAAAATGAAATATGAGTATGGATTAAATCATAGTGGCATATGTTCATGAGGCTAATTTGTTTAAGCTTTGTGATTCATGGACCGGATAGACATATACCGTTTCATCGTGTGTAGTCATTAAAAGAGCTTACATTTAAATCATATTTGCTTCAAACTCACATAGAAATATATTGATTTTGGTAATTGTGATGCTTACATGATTTCTATCAAATGTGGATTTTATGTAAATTGGTCATAGTTCATTGAGAAATGGTTATGTCCACTTGTGTGCTCTTAACTAGCTTTCCATGATAAATATTTAAACAGTACATGAGGGTTGCAGTTTAGATGAAAAATTAAATGAAATTAGAATCTCATTCTTCTCCAATTTGATTACATCATTTTAATAATTATAATTATTATTTCATGAATTTAATTTAGAATTAAATATAATTGTGAGTTGATCATTTAAGCATATAAAAATAGTGATATAGTTGATGCATGATAATTTAGATTTAACACCTTTCTCCGTGGATCGATACTTTTCTTACTCTGTACTACTTGTTGACACATGTATGCTTGCATGAGTTAGAGTCCTTTATGTTAGACTAGAAAGGAGGCAACAACATGCCATGCTTTCCCGTAATTACTTAGTGCGGATGTAGGGAAAAGAACAACTTCTTGCTGATCTGTTAATTTCCATTTTTTTCCAGGTACACATAATGCTTGAATGACCTCACTATAGTCCAGCTCGTGCTCTAAATATTACATGTAGACATTATTAGGTATTCTGTCCAAGCCGTAGTAAGCATTTATTGTCCTAAAACTGACCTCCACTGATTTTCTGCAAACCCAAACCATGTTACCAACATCATCTTTTGCATTGACGTAGAATTCCTTGACAATTTTAATGACCGACGGATCCGATTGAGCTGTAAAATTCACCCATCTTCTACTTCCAATCATTTGTAGTAACTCCCCATCTTCTGCCTCTGGCAATAATCCACGCTCAAGAATTAGCGTTTTACTAGAAAGCAAATTGTAATATCTTTCGAACGCACTGGCACTTGTAAATCTCTTTTTGTCAAACTTTTTCGAAGTGCCCGAAGTCTCTCCTCTATGCCTTTTAGTAGCCATAAGTCTTGCTTGTTAATTCCGTGCCCAACAAATTGTATTTAGTGGTTGAATTGATGAAAAACGCTCTCTGTGACAATTTAACAAACACTTGGAGTGCGCTGTTAACAAACCCTTTGTGATGCCTTTCCCCCAAACTTATTTGTCACCAAAATCTGTCAATTAGTAAGCACACTACTCATCCAATGCCATACAATCACAATTTAAGAATAATCAAATCCAATTGAACCAACATAAGTAAAACAACTGATTTCTCTAAATTACTTACTTAGCCAACACTATTCAAGTAATTCCAAGCAATTCAATATAAAACCTTGCATCACGTATATGATTATGTTCATATATGTTGTTCCATCAAAGTAGAAAAAAATAATAATTTGGAGGGTCGATCACTTACTTCAAATCCGTATTTTGATTGGAGGTTGGGAACCAAGATGGTAAGTAGAGATGACAATATGGAGTTTGTGGGATGTGCTTCAATCTCTGATCCATTCGTGTGGGTAGGCTTATATGTTGGATTATGCTTATCAAAGAAGAAGCTTGATTATCGTGGGCTAGATTAGAGGAAGAATGTAATATGATTGAGTTTGTGTTGGAGTAGGAGAGCAAGAGAGTGTTTGATTTGGCTTTAGAAGAGTTATGCCCAATTAGGGCTTTTATTTTTTTCCAAGTCACAACAGGAGCGCTTAGGCGTTGTATTTTGTATGGGTTGGACCGCCTAGGCTGTTACAAACAGAATGTGTTGGACGCCTAAAGCGCTTAGGCGCTTGAATTGGCCTAGGAGGGAGCACTTAGGTGCTTGGGTCGCATCTTGGATTCTGCAGTTAGGCGCCTAGGCGCTTGGGCCTGTCTTGGTGACTTTTGTGCTTCTTCTATGCTTCCGACCTTACACTACTAAGCAATTAAATAACACTAAAAATGAATGAAATGATTAGAAATCTGAGAATTTGACAAATGGACATTCTTCTATTGAGCACATAGGTGCTTGGCTTCCAAGGGGCGTTGCCCCCTTGCAACCCCCGCCAGCTCACCGGCGAGCTGGGCAACCGCTTGCTCACTAGGGAGCGAGACCCCTGACTGGGTAGTTGTATTGGCCATTAGTCGAATCCACCAAATATGAAATCTTGTTTCCTATCCAGAAATCAAATGAAAGACTGTGTTAGAGAACATAAGGGGTGTAACAAATCCTAAACTATAAAAGTTTAACCACTAAATAAATTAACAGTAAAGCAAATAATAAAAATAAAAATAAAAATAAAATAAAAATTCGTGGGTTGCCTCCCAGTTAGCGCTTGGTTTATAGTCTTCATCCTGACTTTCTTCTCTATTCTTATTAGTAAGGTTGACCGATGTCTTTTCACGATCAACATAACCCCTGTAGTAGTGCTTCAATCTCTGACCATTGTCTTTGAAATTACGTTTAGCATTCGGGTCTTCCACCTCCACAGCTCCGTGAGGATAAACTTTTGTAATGATAAATGGTTCTGACCAACGGGATTTCAACTTTCCTGGAAACAGTTTAAGCCTGGAATTGTATAATAGCACTGTTTGCCCTTCTTCAAACTTTTTTTCTAGGATTTTCTCGTCATGCCACCGCTTAACCTTTTCTTTGTATAACTTCGTGTTTTCGTACGACTGGAGTCTGAATTCATCCATTTGGTTCAATTGTAAGAGGCGCTTTTCTCTCGCAGCAGACATATCAAAGTTTAACTTTCAGATTTCCAATAAGCAATGTGCTCCAGTTCAACCGAAAGATGGCATGCCTTCCTATATACTAACATGTACGGAGACATCCCTATCGGAGTTTTGTAAGCTGTAGGATATGCCCATAAAGCATCATCCAACTTGCTAGCCCAATCTTTTCTACTAGGGTATCTTCTCGAGGATTCGTTTCACTTCTCGGTTGGATACCTCGGCTTGACCACTTGTCTGTGGATGGTAAGTAGTAACTATCTTATGAGTGACTCCGTACTTAGCGAAAATAGTTGAGAACTACTTATTACAGAAGTGTGTGCCTTCATCACTAATGATTGCACGAGGAGTGCCGAATCTAGAGAAAATATTCTTCCGGATGAACTTAACCACAACCTTAGCATCATTGGTGGGCGATGCTATAGCTTCAACCCACTTTGAAACGTAGTCCACCGCTAGAAGTATATAGGAGTTGCTAAAAGATGATGGCATGGTCCCATGAAGTCCATGTCCCAAACATCAAACAATTCGACTTCTAGGATCATATTTAGTGGCATCTCTTGTTGCTTTGATATATTACCAACTCTTTGGCATCTGTCACATTTCAATGAAAACACACGGGCATCCTTAAAGAGTGTTGACCAGAAGAATCCGCATTGAAGCACCTAAGCGACCGTTCTTTCTCCCCCAAAATGTCCACCATAGTCAGCTGCATGATATTGGTATAAAATATTTTCCGTTTCAACTTCCGGGACGCACCTTCTTATTACTTGATCTCCATACTGTTTAAATAAAAACGGCTCATCCCATAAATAATGTTTCACATCATGAAGAAATTTCTTCTTTTGCGGACTTGTAAAATCTGGCGAAAACACCTTACTCACAATGAAATTTACATAATCTGCATACCATGGTGTATCCATTCTTAACACAAACAGTTGTTCATTCGAAAAAGATTATTTGATCACTGTTGTGTCATCTTTTTTTAGTTCTGCATTCTCTAACCATGATAAATGATCAGCAACCTAATTTTATGTTCCTTTTCGGTCCCAGATCTCCAAGTCAATCTCTTGTAGCAAATACCCATCGAACTAATCTCAACTTCGCATCCTTCTTTGTTATCAATTACTTAATTGTCGAATGGTCTGTAAACACGATCAGTTTTGTCCCAATCAAATATGAGCAAAATTTATCAAACGCATAAACAACTGCTAATAGCTCCTTCTCGGTAGTGGTATAATTCAGTTGGGCATCCGTTAACGTCTTACTAGTATAGTATATAGCATGAAAAAATTTATCCTTTCATTGGCCAAGAACTGTGCCAATCGCAATGTCGCTAGCATAACACATTAATTAGAACGAGATACTCCAATCTAGCGCTATGATCATAGGTGCAGTAACTAGTGTCTTCTTCAACACATCAAAAGCTTCCAGGCATGCAAGTTGAATGGGACATCCTTCTCCAAAAGATTGCAAAGTGGTTTCGTGATTTTGGAGAAGTCTTTTATAAATCTTCTATAGAAACCAGCGTGTCCCAAAAAACATCAAATACCCTTTACTGAAACTGGTGGCGGGAGGCTCTCAATGGTTTCGATCTTAGCTCTATCATCCTAAATTCCTTTTGATGACACTCAATGACCCAAGATTATCCCCTCTTGCACCATAAAATGACATTTCTCCCAGTTTAAAACCAAATTTGTTTCCATACACCGTTTGAGAACAAGAGTGTGATTTTCCAAACAATAATCCAACAAATCCCCAAAAACTAAAAAATCATCAATAAATACCTCGAGATTTTGTTCGATCATATCGGATAAAATAGCCATCATACACCGTTGAAATGTCTTCGGCGCATTACATAATCCAAAACACATTCTGCGAAAAGCAAAGGTACCATATGGTCATGTGAATGTCGTCTTTTTCTGATCCTTGGGTGCAATGGAAATATGGTTATAACTTGAGTATCCATCCAAGAGACAATAATACTTATGCCTTGCAAGCCTGTCCAACATTTGATCTATGAATGGTAGAGGAAAATGGTCCTTACGAGTGGCCTTGTTTAACTTTCTGTAATACATACACAGTCGCTAACCCGTAACTATTCGAGTTGGGATCAATTCATTATACTCATTCGCAACTACTGTTATTCCCCTTTTCTTTGGCACACATTGAACCGGACTTACCCATGAGCTATCTGAGATAGGGTAGACAATTCCCGCATCCAACCATTTATTGATTTCCTTTTTGATAACTTACTTCATGATGGGATTGAGTCTTCGTTATTGTTCAATAGTTTGTGTCGCTTCGTCTTCCAACATAATCTTATGCATGCAAATTAATGGGCTTATCCCCTTGATATCCACAAGAGTCCACCCAAGAGTAGTCTTGTATTGTCGAAGTACCCTTAGTAACTTTTCTTCTTGAACCTCATCAAGTGATACAGAAATAATAACTGGAAAGGTAGAAGAAGAACCAAGGTAGGCATACCATAGATGGTTAGGCAATGGCTTAAGTTCTAAGGTGGGCGATTCTTCTAAGGATGATTTCATCTTTTCAACTGGCTTTCCCCAATAATCCAAAGGTTTAAATTTTTGCAAACATCGTGAGAACTTCGGAGTTGAATCTAACATTTGAACCCATTCTAGCACAGTTGAATCATCAGATATATTTTCACTTACCAATGCGGTTTCAAGAGGGTCTTCATTCACAGAATCAATAAATACCTCCCTAGTTTCTCCTTCAATTAGATCAATTCTAAAGCAATCTTCCTCTCCCTTTGAAAATTTCATAGCCTTGAAAACATTAAAAGTTACTTCTTCATCTTGGACTCTCATCGTTAACTCTCCCTTATGTACATCAATTAATGTCCTTCCCGTGGCTAAAAATGGTCTTCCAAGGATAATGGGTATGTCTTTATCCTTTTTATAGTCCAACATAATGAAGTCGGCTGGAAATATGAATTTATCCACCTTCACTAATATGTCTTCCACAATTCCCCTAGGGTATGCCATTAATCTATCTGCGAGTTGTAAAGAGATATTTGTTTGCTTTGGTGCTGGTAATCCCAACTGAGTGTAGATCGAAAGTGGCATCAAGTTAATACTCGCACCCAAATCACATAAACATCTGTTAAAGAACTGGGGTCCAATTGTGCACGGTATGGTGAAGCTACCCGGGTCCTTCAACTTCGGTGGTAACTTTCTTTGCAGAATTGCGCTACATTCTTCTGTCAACGCTACAGTTTTAAACTCCCCTAGCTTCCTCTTCCTTGCTAAAATACCTTTCATGAATTTCGCATAGCTAGGCATTTGTTCTAAAGAATCTGCGAATGGAAAGTTGATTTGCAGCTTTTTGAACACTTCTAAAAATTTCAAAAACTATCTATTTAATTTCTTCTTTTGCAATCTTTGAGGAAACGACACAAGTGGTACGACTACTATTTGTTTATCTTCTTGCTGCTTTTTCACAACTTTTTCCCCAGATTTACTTTCCGAATTTACACTCTCTTTTTCACCATCCTCAGCCGAAATTATTTTCTTTTGTCCTTCTAAATCTGTCGTCAACTCCTTCCTACTTCTGAGTGTAACTACCTTACATTGTTCATTTCCATCATTCCTTAAATTTTTCTCCATATCACTAGGTAAAGAACCTGGAGTTCTAGTAATCAAAGCACTAGCTATTTGCCCAATTTGGTTCTCAAGGTTCTTTATTTTAGCTGATTGGTTTTTCGTTGTGGCATCAAACTGAGTTGCTAATCTTACCAACAATTCTTCCATCTGTGATAGCTTATCAGGTTGTTGAGGTTGTGGGTATTGGTGGGATTGTTGATGTGGCTGAAATCTAGGTGGATATGATTGTCTTGGAGCTTGTGCTTGAGCATGTGATTGATTATTACTCCCAAAAAAATTCGAGTGGTTTCTCATTCCTGGATTGTAACTATTTGGATAACTGCCCTGTTGTCTGTTATAACTAGAAACAAACTGGACTGACTCAGGATTTATTGCACATTGATCACTTGAGTGGCTACCCGCACATATTTCACAAATCGTTTCCATTTTCTGAACTGGTTGTACCCCAAGTGCATCTATCTTCTTTGTAAGAGCAGAAATCTGAGCTGTCACTTGAGCTAACAAAGCTGTCATCGCATCCACTTCATAAACCTTGACTGTCCTTGGCTGAGCCGTTCTTGCTGTTGGCCACTAATAATTATTAGCAGCCATGGTTTCAAGAAACTGATACCCCTCATCATAATTCTTGGCAATAATAGCTCCACCCGCTGCAACATCTATACTCGATCTCACTATGCTGAATAAATCGTTATTAAAAGTTTGCACCTGAAGCCATTTAGGAATCCCATGGTGTGGACATTTTCGCAATGAGTCTTTGAATCTCTCCCACACTTCATATAGTGATTCTGAATCGTGCTGAACGAAAGAGAAGATATCGTTCCACAACTTTGCTATTTTTACAGGCGGAAAAAACTTTGCAAGGAATTTCTGGGCTAGGTCGTTCCATGTAGTAATCGAGCCTGGTGGAAGTGAATGGAGCCAACTCTTAGCCTTATCTCTGAGAGTAAATGGAAATAACCTTAGCCTTATTGCATCCTCTGACACATTATTGTACTTGAAAGTATCGTAGATTTCTATAAAGCTGACTATGTGATCGTTTGGATCATCATTCGGTAACCCTCCAAACTGACATGAATTTTGAATCATCTGTATTGTTCCCGGTTTTATCTCAAAACTTGTAGAAGTAATGGCAAGCCACGTAATACTTGACTGAATTTCAGTAACCTGCGGCATAGCATAATCCTGCAGTGCTTTTCGCTCTTCTTCAGCCATATTATCTTTCTTATCAAGTGCCTCTTTGGTTTCTTTAACCCACTTACGCAACTGCTGAAATCGTTTTTTGATATCGTCCTCGTAAGGCAATAAATCTGGCTTTTTCGATCTCGTTTGCATATATTAGTTAAGAACACCTGAAAAGAACAGAAACGAAAAACTTTAAATTAAAATTAACTCTATCAAAATTAATAATAACAAAATATTAAACTAATTTCCCCGGCAATGACGCCAAAAACTTGTTACCAATTTTCTTAATAGCATTTAACACGAAAGTATACGCGTTCGTTCGTAATATTCAGCAAGCAAGGATATCGTTCCCACGAGAAAATAGACTAATATTTATCAATTACTAATTCCAATGCAGTTAATCCTATTTTAAACTACGAAATATTATTTGTGATTTGAAAATTAAACTCAACAAAACTAATAATTAAAATAAGAATTTCACAAGAGTAACTGCAGATTTAACAGGTTAAGATTACAACTTCTCTTGGTATTTCATTAAAATCAATTTACTTCTCATTTGAATCAATTAATTAATATGAATCATTATCCAAGAATGTTTTATAGTGCTCATGCGCTTCTTCCAAAGACACGCAAACAAATCCTCCTAAATCCGATCTTTAAGACGTAGAATTACAAGGAACACCCCAATTAATCAACTTACTATATTCCTATGTGAATCAAGTTAATTAAGGTTATACGCATAAATTCTTTCAATGGATACAAAAGACACACAGGTATATTACTATCCTACATGCTAATCATATTAACCTTAATCAAATTAAATGAACATATGTTATCATATCCAGATCTCAATCTACACTCCATCTTCCAATTTTATATAGATTATCACAGTAAGTGTTGGCCAAACAATTAATCAATAAGCAAAAGATATAATAAACAATTCAATAAAAACTAATTTTCATTCAATGGAAAGATTAATTTAAACTACATACCAAGTTTCGTTGCAATCTTAATGAAAATATAATTCATGATAATAATAAAGAAAAACATCATCCAGATTAATAATCCAAACATCCCAGGTAATTACAAAAGAAAAAACTAGAGAAGAGAAGAAGAAACTTTGAATTTGCTCCAATACTCTCTCTTTGATCATCAGCCCTTGCAATTCTCCTTCGTGTTTTCCTTCGTTGTTCTCTCTGCAATTCTCTTGATAATTTCCTTGATGCGTGTTTTCTAAAGCCTTTTCCTATTTGTATTCTTCAAAACCCTCATTCAGATTCCTTTTTGGCTTCAAAAACCAACACAGCAGTAGAAAAATCCCTCTTTAGCCGCACATGAGCTCCTAGGCGCTCAACCTAGGTCATTTCCAAGCGCCTAGGCACTTGACCAGGACCACGTATTTACAAAAATGCCACTCAGCTCTAATTTTAATGATTTTTAATATTTTTCTTCTCCCAAATGACCAATTTGTCCCTCTAGCTCCAACCTATAAGAAATA
The DNA here is from genome assembly GCA_016801055.1 of Panax notoginseng. Lineage (NCBI taxonomy): Eukaryota > Viridiplantae > Streptophyta > Magnoliopsida > Apiales > Araliaceae > Panax > Panax notoginseng. The sequence goes on from CM029012.1 coordinate 245,460,574, forward strand.
AACACAAAAACACATAAAAAGATACTAAAAATACTTAAAGATAGCAATAATTAAGTTTAATAATATCATATTCATAGGTATAAAACCTACTCATCAGCTCTATCAAGGGACAAGGCTGATGGCCCTCGGCGAAGATTGTTCTCGACTGCCAGCAGGAATGCCGGTCCTAGGGATCGTGTCGAGGATGCACTGTCCCGAACAGGTCCCCATGACGACAACCATAACGAAAGGAGACTGATCTTGACCAGGAAGGCACATGAGACTGATGATGCCTTGAAAGCTTTGTTCATACAACGCTGGGAGATTGGTCAATAGATGGTGTTATTGATCGGGGGGAACTTGTAAGTTGCCTCCAGCCATAGCCGAAGGTGGGGGCGGTCACAAGAGGTTTAGTCCAAGACACATCATCCGGATGATTCTAGGCGAACCGAGAGCAGGATTTAGAGTCACTCTTGGGACAGGAGTGTTGGGTGTAATCTAATTATGCACCACACACAAGTATATGTGATCAACAAATAATACAGTGATGAGTTGAGTATCGTTCCCACGGAGACAAGTATTAATTTTAATCAAACAATTAACAGCTTTGTATTATCACAAAATCGAATTTATGATTGAAAATAATGAAAAACTAATAAATAAAAATCAAAACAAATCAACTCAACTAATTACCGTAAATTTTAATCAGATAATGGAGAATTAAGACTACAACTTCACTTTATGCTTCACTCAGATTATCACACTTCTTTTCAATCCAATTAACTATTCCAGTTCATTAATCAAGAACACAAATTAGAATTAGTCATCTCTCAATGCACTAACACCATATCAACTTAAATCTACAATTGATAGAATTAAGCCAAACACCCTAATTAACTAATTCACTATATCTCTATGTGAATTACAATCAAAGAAGGTTTAAATTCCAAGTTCTTACACGATTATATGCAATGTTAGGTATATTTCTATCCTAAACATACATCATGAATTCCATTAAAACTCAGAAATCATAAACACATGCTATTATGACTAAGTATAGATTCATATCTCATCTCTTGAATCCATACAAATTCACATAGAATTGGTGATCAAGCAATTCATAAATTACCCATAAATCACAAAAGATGAACTGAAAAGATAGCTTTATTGAACTCAAATCAAAGCATGATAATCATTGTTTTACTTAAAGATCCATTGCAAGTTTAATAAGATAATTAGTTCATAATTAATGAATTAAACATTGAATAGATTAAAGAATACGTCATCCCAATTACAGAAATTGAAATAAATGAATAAGAATAGTATTAAACCACCCTTCTCCTCACTCAATTCTGCAATCTTCATGATCTTTGCTCCTTCACTCCGGTCGTCCACAATCTTCTCCAATTAGGGCTTCAAAGTTGAAATTGATGATTGTATGATTAAATGTCTAAATGGAATTGCTTAAGTCTCTGTAATTACTGATAGAAAACGTCCTCCAACCAGTCCTAATCGAAGCCAAAGTCATTCAGTTCATGCCACAACAGTAGTAGAAGTGTATTAGAATTCCTCTTTCTGATCCGCGTACCCCCGCCCCGGCGGGATATTTAAGCTTGGGAACCTCAGCCCCGACAGGGTGTTAAGTTTCTTTCTACCATGTGTACCCCCACCCCGATGGGGTATTTCCTTTGTTAAATGCCCGCCTCGGCAGGGTACTATGATGTACTCTACAATTTTCTTTACTTTTCATGCCAATTCCTGCCACATTGCCACCATCATACTGAAGCTAACACATACTGGAACCTGTAAACAAAACAAGCACAAACAAATAAAACGATACTAAAATAGACGGATTAAATACTGTTTAAATCCAAATAGGTATCCAATTCGTAGGTATGAAACCTACTCATCAAACTCCCCAAAACTTAAACAATGCTTGTCCTCGAGCACAACAATAGGCAATGCAATGCAAATAACTACATGCCTACGAATCCATCTATTAGACAGAACAAAATCTATTCACATGGCCTTAGAGAAATCACAATAGACATGATAGTACATCATATCAAGACAAATTAACAACTTGACATCAATCACCAAATCTATCCCTGTTATGACTGATATAGTGTGTGTGTGCTTAACAACCATGCTAACAGACGTAAAGTTAAATAAAATACATGCATAATAAACCTCTTTAAAGGAATCATACAGCGTAAAGTCAGGAAATCCAAAAATAAGCAAGATCCAGCTAAAACCAAACATTTACCAAATTTAGAAGTCAAGATGGGATACTTATGCTTTATTTATTCACATACGGGGGCTTTTCGCTCTTTTACCCGTTTTTACTTTTTATTCTACTCATGGTTGTGCAATGTCTAGTCCTCTTAAACTTTTCAGTGCTACCCCTTAGCGAGCTTTCGACCAACGACTCCTAAACCGTAAGGCTTTAGGGCGCTAGGTGTAGAGACATCCCCTCGGGCATACTTACTCAAGTAACAAAGGCTACATAACTAGACTAACCACGGTGTTTATTCATTTTTTTTTCTTTCTTTTTTTTCTCTTTTTTTTTACATTTTTTTTCAAATTTTCAATTTTTCAATTTTTTATAGATAACCTAACAAAAATAGAAACATAAAACTATTTACAATACTAAACTACTAACCGTGACGCCCCCAAATTCAGACCACACTTGTCTCAAATTTGTGTGTCACGTACTAACTCTAATAACATACTAAAATCATCACAGCGGAATAATAGAATAAATTACATCGTTATAATATAATTATTCTCATCCCAAGGGTTCGTAACTTAAACATCTCTTACAATACCTTAAACATAATAAAACATTGTTTAGACATAACTAATACATAATCCAATACAACTTAAACAAAGCATAACTTATCATAAATAAGTTATTCTACAACCAGATAATAATACATTCTAGCATTATAGAATAACTACTCCAAATCCTTCTCTTTACCCTTGTCCTTGCCAGAGGGCTCACCACGTTATGCCTTAACTGAAATATTTTTAGGGAAACCAAGGGTGAGCAACAAATTTGCCCAGCTAGTAATATAACAAAAGGGTATTCAAGATAGTTTTGAATTTCTCAAGGGTATATCAATAATGATAGTTCAAGATAGTAAGAAGTATAAATGATTATCAGCAATAGTCGCTATGGATAGAAATATCAATAATATTCAAAGATTTATCAATTCAAGATTTTAAAGTATTAAATACTGAGCAGTCACTAAGGACTACGAACTTCTCCTAGAATTCACAGTAATTAACTAATAATTCCATAAAACGAGTACAACAGGTGATCAGCCTAAAGTACTCTATATCAATGCATTACATTTAATCTTTCTCAAGTGTGTATGTCGGTTTCCCGACAATATATAATTCCCCTACGAAGTGGGTTGTTCATCTCAGTTATATGAGTTCGCACCAAGTAAATTTGGTTTGGATAGCTTTCGATCAATATCAATAGTCTAGCCAAAGCAATGGCTTAAACAGTTTTCTTTCATAGTATATAAGAACAATTATCGTTCGAAATCAAGGTTTGTAAACAATTTTATTTCTAGATTACGAAGTATTATACTTTCAAAGTTCTACTTGTACGATCAACAATTGCACAAGTCCAAATAATGCTCAATAAAGAGTAACGTTCGAATACTCGCCTCAAGCGTAGTTTACCAAAGTAAAGCTTAATACCCTCTTTCGAATCCTAACATAATATATTTACACGTATAAGATATTCATTAGTTTCATAAACTCACATATGTAAGTCCAACGTACACGTAAATGTCTAACTTAGTTATAAACTATATACATACTATATCACATATCCTCGTAACACAATTCAGATTGTATGACGCCACAAAGTCCAACAACACATTTTTAAATCGTTGCTTTATAGTTTGCAAATACCTTTTCGAACTTCATTCTTGAAATTTATAATTATTTGTTAAGTATTTAACTCTAGCATCTAACATGTTTCAACACATTGGATAGCACACTGATCACATAATATAAGTTAACTTATCCCTACATACATGCTTTGAACATCAGATCAGAAACAGAAACTATACATGACTGCAGGATGGTACAGATGCGGCCTGCCCAGGCTTAGGGACGGCGCAGCTGCTGTAGACACTCGAAATTTTCTATACTACTGTCACAAACATTGTAGGAGAGCAGATTCGTCTTTTAAGAGGGAACCCTGAAAGACGATCCATATCCGTACCGGATACTATCGAAAGTTCAGCATCAACCCCAGATCGCAATCTGGGAGTAACAATTCCAATCTCGGAGATAACCCCGAGGCATGCAGATCAATACCGGCACACACACCGGAGAATACCGATTAGATAACTCCGATGTATTCAGTCTCAATCCTAACCATGGGAATAGCCACCAACCTTGGTGATAACCCCAAGGAATGCAATTTCGGTAATAACCCCGAAAATGCTTGTTACAAGTGCGACCAGCTTCAATATCGACGCTCACAACGAGATCCACTGTACCAGCCCGACAATAACATCGGGAAGATAGACACACCTCAAGGATGACAATGAGGACCTTCAACCAATTGTAGCAGTCCAATCCCAGCAAAGCTAGGCAACGTCTGCTTTATCAGCCCAATCCGGTAATAACACCGGTGAGGGGCAACATCGTCATCTGACCAACACGATGCCAGGCCACGTCGCCTTAACATATCTACGCAACAATGTCCTACAAGACTAATCAATCCCGAGTGACTATTGTATGGGGTAACAGATGAAAGTTGAAGCTTGAAGACCGGAGGGCACCGTCCCATCTTCAATGACTTCGTACAAACTCTAAACCCATGCCATCGTACAACTCTCGACAACGGCGGTCTGAAATAGGTCCTGTATACCTCAAATGGATGCCCGGATTGCACTTCTGAAAATTTGAGTGGACATTACAGTGCTCGAGTGCACGTACTTCGAGACGACCTGACCCAAAAATACCCGGGCCAACCCGGGTTGCCTCTGGTACACCTGTGGCTAATATGCCTATAAATAGAGGGCTTGGGGTGCTGATTTTTCAAGAGAAAACGGCGAGGAAGCCCTGCCCAATTTGCTCTGCATTCATCCTAGGCAGTATACTTTCCCCTTTTAAACACCTGTGAGCTCATATATAGCCTCTTTTGTACCCACAAAAGCTAGTGTTTACCCACTCTAAAGATATAGAAGCCTTTTTTAGCAGTCAGCTGTAAGCCTTCTCACACACTTTAGAGTCTTTCTCTTCATCTTTGCACACACCCTTCTACACGTTGAGAGTCGTGTTGCTTGCTTTTGCCCGGGCTTCGGTCCGTGGTTTCATTCCAGTCTATATATATATATATATATATATATATATATATATATATATATATATATATATTGACTAACATTATCGAGTTATGCCTCGATTGAGCCTAGACTTCGGTCTGGAACGTTTAATTATTTTTATATATATATACATTTATATATATGAACTGCGTGTCGAACTCTGTTCGATGAGCCTAGACTTCGGTCTGGAGCGTTTAATTGCTTTTGTATATATATACATTTATATATATATGAACTGCGTGTCGAACTCTGTTCGATGAGCTTAGACTTATGTCTGGTGCGTTTAATGGCTTTCTTACATATAATTATATATATGAACTGCTATCGAACTCTGTTCGGTGAGCCTGGATTTCACATCCGGTGCGTTTACTACTTTAATATATATATACTTATATATATTAACTGTTGTTGGACTCCGTCCGATGAGCCTGGATTTCACATCCGGTGCGTTTACTACTTTAATATATATATACTTATATATATTAACTGTTGTTGGACTCCGTCCGATGAGACTGGATTTCACATCCGGTGCGTTTACTGCTTTAATATATATATATATACTTATATATATTAACTGTTGTTGGACTCCGTCCGATGAGACTGGATTTCACATCCGGTGCGTTTACTGCTTTAATATCTATATACTTATATATATTAACTGTTGTTGGACTCCGTCCGATGAGCTTGAATTTTATATCCGGTGCGTTTATATGCTTATATATATATATATATATATATATATATATATATATATATATATATACATTTCATCCCACCTGGAGTTTACTTCGTGGTGGTTGACCATTTTTACAGCTTTCTGTACATTTCGTCCTGCATGGAGTTTCCTCCGAGGCAGTTGATAGCTTTTACAGTTTATTTATATTTTTGATCCCCCATGGATGTGCTTCGTGGTTGGTGATCATGTATGTATATATATATTTACAGCTTTTATATATATACCTGCTTACTGCGTTTATATCAATTGCGGCATCATGTGAGCCTAGGAATCATGTGATCACAGATTCAGTCCCCTGAATCTAGATTCAGTTCCCGTGATGGACCTTTTCAGCTATAAGCAGCTTGTAAATTTATCTGTGATGTTTGGATTTCCTCAGATGGTTTTCATACCCACGAGGAATTCAGCACCTTTTTATACATTTATTTTTGTACGGATGCCTCACATCTGTCAAATAAAATCAATCAAGCCGAGCACTTAATAAAATGGGAGTGTAAAAGGTCTCAATTACTATTGAGCATCAGAGTTTGAAAAAACCTCTTTTATAAAACATCACTGCCATATCTTGCTTAAAATTGAATTTTTACATAAAATTCAAACCATGTGTATATAGGTGCGAACGAGGCCTCACACTACTTTTAAATAATAGCACATTGGCCCACACACACACATTCAGATAATAGTTTCTTGAAAAGAGGCAGTCACCGTGGTAACACGGATGTCGGGGGGTGCCTAACACCTTCCCTCCGCATAACCAAGTCCCCGAACCCTAATGAATCTCGGTTTCACCGACCCGCTTAGCAGTGTCACATCACTGGGTCAATGTGCAAACCTTTTCTTGGTTGTGTTGGTACAACCATTTAAAAAACCAACTGGCAACTCTTAACAGTCCATCGTCGACATTATACATGTCGGACCTTTTTCACTTATTTTTTCAAACAAATCTCACCTAAAATGAGAACACCAAAGAACAAGTAACGGAAAGGGACAATTAAAAATCCCGACATCGATAGGTGGCGACTCTGCTGGGGACTCCAGTAAGAGGACTTAAGCCGTTATTACAATTTTTTCAAAATTGTTATCTGCTTGTGTGTGAATGTTGCATTTACATTTTTTGATAAATGTGTACGAATGCATTTCCTTACTTAGTGTTTTGCACTATAAACTGCTTGTGATATTAGTGCTTCGCACCATATCTGCTTGTGATATTAGTGCTTCGCACATGTCATCATTTTCATACGATAAGACGCGATGTATGTGAATGTATGTTGTGTGGTCCCTCCACCAGGAGGCTATCCCGTCGGTGTTTGATTACTGGACTCGTGAGAAGACTAATTCTCCGAGGCTCAGGAAAGGCACCACCCAAATTCGCTCCAGTTGAAAGACCGGATTAACTTCCCGTCAAGTAGATTGCGATGATTTGGGAACCTCAATGCCAAAAAGCCGCGAGAGTAACCTAAGATAGGTCAGCCTCTTATAAACCCAAAATAGAGGAAAGTCTCTTCATGCTCTCATTTTAAATTACTTGTAAAGCACAATTACTTGTAATTATCTTCTATATCTATCTCCATGTAATGAGAAATATGAAGAAATGTGTACACATACATGCCACAAACAACTGACATCTGTTTTGCAGGATAAAATTCCTAAACTGGACACATCACATATCATGTTATTATCCACCTTCCCTAAAAACTAAACTATGCAAGTCTTTTGCAGGGAATCAATCGGACCTACCACCCGTTTAATGTCCAAAAAGGCAACAGGCCTACAGTCAATCATGTCGTCATCCGACCAGACTGAACTTAATCCAGTTTCTCGCAAAGAATTCGACGAATTTAGCAAACAGATTACAGATTTGGTTGTTCTACTAAAAGAATTACACCAGTCTACACAGGGTCAGAAAATACCCGTACATGCTGAATCCTCCACATAAGGAGGAACCCAGGTCATTACAATACCTGAACTGCAGTTGTATCCGACCAACAAAACTCATGATGCTGCCCACCCCACTGGAGACCCAAACACTGGTGACATCAAAAAGAAAGTCCTCCAAATGGAAGAGACTCTTCACACTATCAAAGGAATTGGAACACACGAGAGTGTTTCATATGCTGATTTGTGTATTTTCCCTGGTATTCATTATCCAGAAAAGTTTAAGACTCCTGACTTTGAAAAATATGATGGGTTAGGAGATCCTTACACACATCTAAAGGTGTTTATTGGAGAACTAGGATCTTATGCAGAGGATGAAAAACTCAGAATGCAACTGTTCCAAAAAAGTCTAACTAGAGAAGCCCATTCGTGGTACACAAGATTAGATAATTCAAAGATCCATAGTTGGGAAGAGCTAGCACACGCTTTCCTCACCCAATACAACTTTCAATCTCAAATGGCTCCTGATCGGTATCAAATTACCAAGATCAAGAAACAGTCTAATGAGTCTTTCAGAGAGTGCTCAGAGGTGGAGACGCCTGGCTACCCAAGTTAGTCCTTCCATGACAGAATCAGAGATGGTCATGACTTTCATAGACATACAAGAAGCACCTTTCTATGAAAGAGTTTTAGCCGACATCGGCAAGCCATTTTTTGAAATGGTCAAACATGGGGAGATGGCTGAAATGAGATTGAAATCCAGAAAGATTCAAGACCTAGCTGCACTCAAAGCTGTTGTTGATCACATCCAATCTGGAAATTATGGGAACAACCCCCGGAGGGTCCATAAAAAGAAAGATGAGGATGTTTCCTGATACTACAGAGTCAAAAAGGTAATCAGAACATGCCTGTCCAGAGGAGAAATTACACTCCCTTTCAAGCACAGTCTTCAAATCCTCTAGTACCAAAAGGTAGAGAAGCCAAACGCCCTCGAGTATTCACACCCTTAGGGGACACCCTCGAGAACATTCTTAATCTTCTAACAACACAGAAGAAAATAACGCATCTGCTTCCACCAGCCAGCCCTAATGGACGGGGTTTTAATGCTGCTCGGAAATGTGCTTATCATGCCGGGGCACCTGGACATGATACTCAGGATTGTTGGGCCTTGAAACACAAAATCTAAGACCTGATAGACAACGGTGAAATGATGGTCGCCAAACCCGATCAGCCTCACGTTCAAGATAACCCTCTTCCTCAACACAAGGAAGAAGAGGTCAACATGATCAATTGGAGCAGCGGACAGAGTTCCAATTTTAGCTGTGAATCCTCCCAGACCCCTGAAGATGGTGATGACCGATGGGATTATACCAAGTTCCAATTCATAATGGAACGAAAGATAAAAGCTCTCTGTAAACAAATTGAGCAATTGGCGGAACTGGTGACTTATCAGCATCGAGTGACTCGTCAGCTAATCAGCTAGGAGCATGCCAGTCTCCTACCTATTGTCATGAATATTCCCTCTTCACTTTCAGAAAATGAAATGCTGGAAGACAAAGTGACGAAGAGAGCGAATGCTAAGGCCCGTCGGGATTTTGCCAACAAAAGGGAATTCACACATTTGGGCCAACCTATGGAGGAAATCCTTCATATGTTAATTAATGAAGGAAGGATTAGTTCCCTTCTACCTCCAATCAACCCCCGTTCAGGACGATACAACTCTAAGGGAGTATGTCAATATCATTCTCAATCTCGCGGTCACAGTACAGAAGAATGCTGGGCACTCCGCCACCTTATTCAAAATTTAATCGACAGTGGCGTACTGCGCTTGGCAGATAACGACACTGTGTTACGGGCAAGTGAGGATTCGGGTCCTACTAAGTGGAAGAGTGTAGTAGCAGTCATATCCACTGAAAATGATGGGGTTAACAAATCACTTGTTATGCCAGTAATTCAACTCAAAGGAATCAACAATCCTTTGAAAGTGGCCGCTCCCGAGCCAATCAACTTGTCGTGCAGAGCACAATATCCTATTGTTAGCTTGCGCACAGTTCTGTGGAGTTATGGAGAAGGTGAAGGATCCACCTCGCATACAACTGTTGTAGTGTCGAAGGAGAATCCACTGTATCTTCCCCAATAGGTAATGAAGCATGTCATCAAGTCTAAGGGGAAAGTACCCATTGAGAAGATTGAAAATTTCCTCTGCACTATGGGTCATAACGAAGCCAAGGTAGTTTTAAGCTTAAAAGAAGCTCCACAATAGATATCAATCTTGGACTTGGTCCTGACTTCCGAGAATCACCGGAAGGTCTTGTTAAAGGTTTTAGAAGAAGCCTATCTACCGACATCAGTTGATACGAAAAAGTTTCAACATCTGGTTGATCACATTTTCAACAACAATGTGATATCCTTCAGTGGTGATAACATACCACCCAAGGGGACCGGTCATTGCAAACCGTTGCACATTGCGGTCTTATCCTCTGGATATATGGTGGCTGGAGTTTTAATAGGTGGAGGTTCCTCTCTGAATATCTACCCATACGCTTCCTTGGTGAAGATGAATATCAATCCCAATCGAATTCGGAGTAGCCATACCATTATCAAAGCTTTTGATGGAGCCCGCCGTAACTCGGTCGGAGTAGTTGAGCTGCCAATTGAGATTGGTCCTCATACATTTTGCGTATCCTTCCATGTGATCAAGATAAATTTCTGGATACAACCTGCTCTTGGGACTACCATGGATTCACATGGCAGGGGAAGTCCCCTCCACTCTTCACCAACAGTTGAAATACATCATCAACAATAGCCTGGTCACAGTCAATGCTGAACCGGAGATTCCTCAGCACGGGGACATGCCGTTCATCAATGCTTTAGAAATAAGCAATACCCAATACCATGCTATTGGAATGCCACTTCCCGAACCCCAGATTTCTGCCAAGGTAATGTCGGCCACTCAAGAAATGATGTCATTGGGTCATAAATCGGGACAAGGGTTGGGTAAATATTGCCAGGGTATCAAGTACCATATTCGCTTAACCAAGCAAATTGGGACAGTTGGACCAGGCTATTATGCCAGCTCTAGTCACAGGAATCCTCATAAGCATCAACAGATTCCTTCAGCTTCAACCATGCGGCGTTTAGCTTCGCCTGCAAGCTCCGAGTCCGCACAACCTCCCGTAAAGGTGCCAGCCAATATAATGGCGATGTTATTTCCCAAGCCGGTACCGGTGAAGGAGAAAGAAATCTTTGTTCCAGATCCCGCAGTGGAGGAAGAGGAAAGAAGAATCAAGCAAGACGTCATGCGGATGATGTCCGGCATACGCATCATCGTTCATGATGAACATACCAACAGATACACCTTAGACGATGATTGCCCAGACATAATGGCTATCATTCGGGACAGGGAAGATGATGATAATCCCTCTATCACTGCGGTTCACCCGGAATTTGCACTTGCCAATTGGAATAGCATTCCTTGCATTGGTAGTCAAGGGTAAAGCGGGCGGAAACTCTTTCTGCCCTGTAGATATAATAACTGCTTACTTTTCTATACAGTATTAGCGGTTTATTTTCCCAGTATATGCTAACACTGTGTACGATCAATACATTTCATATATACTAAGCGAAAGCATATTTTGTTTTAGGACTCTAAATTTAGATGTGCTTGCACTTGCTGATACGGTGCCTCTTCTCCACAAGGATTGGACCTTTGATGTAGAGATGAATTCAGCCTTGGTGGATATACAGGATGACATTGAGGTGCCTCCAGAAATTCAAGAATGGGTCAAAGACAAACCCAAACCCAACCTTGATCAAACCACTCCTTTTAATCTCGGAACCTTAGAAAATCCTAAGTTAATCCAGATTGGTTCAGACCTTACCCCAAACCGACGGAATGACATGGTTACGCTACTAACCCAGTTCCAGGATGTGTTTGCATGGTCTCATGAGGATATGGTGGGTTTGTCCACTGACATGGTCCTTCATCGCCTTCCCATTAAAGAGGGATTTAAGCCAGTCAAGCAAAAGCTCCGACGATTGAAACCTGAATGGAGCTTAAAGGTAAAAGAAGAAATTGTGAAACAGTTATCATAATGGTGTCTACATATCCTGAGTGGATATCCAACATCGTGCCCGTACCTAAACCTGGAGGGAAGGTGCGAGTTTGTGTGGATTACCGGGACTTGAACAAAGCTTGCTTAAAAGATAGATTTTCTGTGCCATTTATCCACATTCTCATTGACAATATTGCACAATACGACATGTATTCCTTTGCAGATTGCTTTGCGGGGTATCATCAGATCATGGTTGTCGAGGAAGATCGTGAGAACACTGCTTTCATCACTCCTTGGGGAACTTTTTGCTATAGACGGTTGTCATTCGGCCTCATCAATGCTGGAGCTACCTATCAACGAGCTATGACTTAATGCATAAGGAGATCGAGATCTACGTGGATGACATTATTGTCAAATCCCGAAAGGAGGATGACCATATAGACCATCTCAGGAAGTTGTTCAACAGGTTGCGTAAGTACAACTTGAAGTTGAATCCAGCTAAGTGCGCCTTTGACATTAAATCAGGAAAGTTGCTAGGATATCTAGTCAGCCACAAAGGGATAGAGCTGGATCCTGCCAAAATCCAAGCCATCACGGAAATGCCCATTCCTCAGATAGAAAAGGAAATACGGGGATTTTTGGGAAGAATCAACTTCGTTAGCAGATTTATCTCTTAACTCACAGCAACCTGTGAGCCAATCTTCAAGCTATTATGGAAGAACTCCATCATAAAATGGAATGAGGAGTGCCAGAATGCCTTCCTTACAATCAAGAAACAGCTAATCAAAGCTCCAATCTTGGTACCACCCAGGGATGATGTTCCCCTGTTTATGTATCTATCCGTAAGTGACAATGCCATGGGCTGCATGCAGGGACAGAAGGACAATAGAGGCCTAGAACGAGCTATCTATTACCTCAGCAAAAGATTCAGCAGTAGTGAACACAAGTACACTCTGATCGAAAAGACGTGTTGTGCTTTAGCATGGGCTTCCATGAGGTTACAACATTATCTCCATGGTCACACAACCCATCTCATATCCCGCGTGGATCCTCTCAAGTACGTGTTCAACAAACCCATGTTAAATTACCGGCTGTCCAGATGGCAGTTGATCCTACAACAATTTGACATCGTATATGTGACTCAAAAGTCCATCAAAGGTCAAGGAATTGCAGATCAACTGGTCGCCGCACCATCAGGGGATTTCAAACCCTTGGAGGCATATTTCCTCGATGAAGGAGTAATGACAGTTAAGCAACACCATCAGTATGATACACGCCAAACGTGGAAGATGTATTTCGATGGAGCTGTTAATATGAAAGGTTCTGGAGCTGGAGCAGTTCTAGTATCTGATACAGGGGAGCAGTATCATGTCGCCGTCAAATTACAGTTCGTCAGCACCAACAATACGGCTGAGTATGAAGGCTGCCTTATGGGGCTAAAACATGCCCATTCAATGGGCATCATGCGGTTAACTGTCCTTGGAGATTCGGAGTTGGTAATCAGACAATCCACCGAAATCTATCAAACCAAGGAACTACATTTGCTGCCTTACCATCGGCAGGTTTTAAAGATGGCTTTGGGGTTCGAAGAAATATCCTTTCTACACATTCCTCGTAATATGAATGATTTCGCGGACGCGTTAGCAACTTTGGCCTCCTTGATCCGCATATCAGATAAAGAACACTTGCCAAGCGTCACAATTTCCCTGCACAAGGCCCCAACCTATGGGAATTACGTTGGTGAAGTATCGGATGAGCTACCTCCCATCCAACATCCTTGGTATCAGCATATCAAGGAATATCTGCGAGATGGATCTACACCCGCTGAGGCTAGCCCGACTGAGAAAAGGCGGATCCATCGATTTGCTATAAAATTCTACCTGAGTGGAGATGCGCTCTACAAAAGAGATGCAGGATTAGGTCTCCTCAGACGTTTAGACAAAGATCAAGCCCAAAGGTTTATGGATGAAATCCGTGGCGGAGTCTGTGCCCTCCACATGAGTGGCCCCCTCCTTGTCAAGAAAGTCCTCAGGATAGGACATTATTGGCTATCTCTCAAAGCTGATTGCAATGACCACGTCAGGAGATGCTATCAGTGCCAGATTCATGGGAATGCTATACATGCCCCTCCACAGGAACTTCACAATATGAGTTCACCTTGGCCCTTCTCAATGTGGGGAATGGACATTATCGGGCCCATTGAGCCTAAAGCCAGTAATGGTCATCGATTTATCTTCACCATCATCGACTACTTCACCAAATGGGTAGAAGCAGCCTCCTTCCCTAGGGTTACTAAAGAAGTCATCATTGCTTTCATCAGAAATAATGTCATTTGTCGATATGGACAACTAGAGGTGATTGTGTCCGACAATGCCAAGAACCTCAACAACAAAATGATGGAGGAATTATGCATTAAATTCCACATCAAACATCTCAACTCAGTCATCTATCGTCCGAAGACGAATGGTGCTGTTGAAGCGGCAAACAAGAACATCAAGAAGATTATGCAAAAGATGTCCACCAATCACAAAAATTGGCCTGACCTATTGCCTCTGACTCTGTTAGCCTACAGAACCTCAATGCGCACTTCCATTGGGGCAACCCCCTACGCATTAACCTATGGGATGGAAGCGGTACTCCCCATAGAAGTTGAGATGGAATCCCTCAGAGTATTGATAGACGCTCAGTTGGATAAAGACCAATGGGTACAAGATAGGTATCACCAATTGGCTTTAATAGACGAAAGGCTAACCGCGGAAATCTTCCATGGTCAGTTATATCAACAAAGGATCGCCAGATCCTACAACAAAAAAGTCTGGCTATGGCAATTCAGACAATATGACTTGGTTTTGAAGAAAATCTTTAACAACCAAGATCAGTCTAAGGGAAAATTCGCTCCTAATTGGGAAGGCCCGTTTATTATCAAGGAAGTATTGGTAGGAGGCGCTCTCAGATTGCAAGAAATGGACGGTGATGAATTTCCACAACTCATCAACTCGGACACCGTGAAACGATACTATGTCTAAAGTTTCCATCAAGTAAACATCCTGGTGGTAGACCATCAGGTCACCAATCATTCTGGTTCTTTAAACCTTTACCACAAACAACTTTTCTACACTTAGGGAAACATACCTTTCAAGCCAACAGGTTGGCTCTCCTTTGCGGTCATGAAACTTAGGTCATCCCACCACGGATTGAACCTCTTGCGTATACAGTTTGGCTACCCATACCTGGGATCAAACTTTTCACCTGCAGTTTATCCTCAACCTAGGATTAAACTTTCTCTTCCCTGCACTCTGACCTGCACACGGGATTACGCTTTTCATCTCGCCCTGAGGGGCGAACTACGTCGACCTGATCTCCTCTTCAATAGGAGTACGTAGGCAACCATTTCATATGGCCCGATCGCAATAAAACAAAAATAACAAAAACATTTCCACCCTTTTCCTTACAAAAACAAAAATAAAACAAACATTTCCACACCATTCCTGCCACATACAGCGTTGAACCTCTTACACCAGGTTCGAACTACGCAGACCTGATCTCCTCTTCAATAAGAGTACGTAGGCAGCCATTCATGGTGCGCTCTCACCCCCTACCAAAACATAAACCCTTGTCAGTTGGTACTGGGATCATCCTTCAAACCACTACATTTCATTTGGCTTCAGACCAAAGGGATGGAATTACCTGAACTCCTCCCAACTAGGAGATTCGACGGCCATCTAAGCTGCGGTCATACCTTGAAGAGCAACACCAATCCATAAGAGATGGAATTAACTAGGCTTCTCCTAAATAGAAGTACTGGCGACCATCTGTGGTGCGGTTAATCTCAGAGAGGAAAGCCATACTCCTCTCCTCATTTCCATACAGAAACCAGTCCCAAGACACCAAAGATAGTAGGGATACATACAGATCGATGATCCATTCTGAACTATCCAGAGACAACTCAATGTCCATCCACCCAGGAGAAATTCAGAATACATCAAGATCACAAGCCCTGAAGCAGCAGGCAAAATATCAAGCAAGTAGCAAAGCATATCTAAAAGGGAAGTGATCAAAAATATATTTCCCTGTCTTATATATAATGATGTTTAATATACACAATGTAAACTGTACATAACAAAATGGCTAAGCTAGTCTGTGCAGGAAAATACAAGATCATCTACAAGTCAGGGTATATGCGAGCTAACAAGCCCAACATGGCGTCCCTCTCAGAAGATGGAGGTGAAGTTGTGGTCTCCTGTATGAGAATATCTACATGACCCAACAGATCTGCAGCCATCTGCATGGTGACCATATGATCATCAATATATGCGCTCATCTTTGCGATCATGCCAGTGGTAAGGGACCTCACTGCAGTACTATCTGTGATGGCTACATCCCAGGCAGATATGGCGATATCCCGCTCAACTATCGCTGCATCTCTGGCTGATATAGCCTCATCCCGCTCAACAACAGCGGTATCTCAACGAGCCAATGCCTCGTCTCTCTCCAATAGAGCGGCCTCCCTCCCATCAAGAGCTGTCGACATCATAGATCGAATCTGATCTATCTCAAAGATCATCAGATGAAGACTCTGCTCTAAGTAATGTGCCGAGTGCTGAATCACAACAGTACTGGTACTAGGAGAATCCGAAAAAAAATGTTGGCAACCCAACAGTGGGCTCTTCCTCGATGTAGGTATTAATATCCTCCATGGGCTCTACATCATCTAACTCACACTCCGGTACTGCAAATACTGCTGCAGCCGATAAAATCTCTGTCTCCATCAACGCGGAATACTCTGCGGAATAACCAAGATGACTGACAGAAAAAGTCGCTATCTCGCGCTGATCCCAACAGGCGTATACCCGAGATCGGTCCTCTATTGAGAGGTAATGAGAAGCTGAACGCTGACCTGTCGCCCCCTCAAAAGGATGAAAATCTTGGAACTGGTCGAACTGCGACATCACGACCAATGGGTGATAAGTGGTCACTCCCCTCAAACCAGCCAGAGGGAGATAGTCCATGCCCGCAGCATGAGTAATGAAAATGTATGGTGAGCTAAGCCCCGAACACGGCAATATGCTGAATGGATCTCTGATATCTGCCAAGAATATGGACCAGGACAGAGCATCTATACACTCTAATGGCTGAAAATAGTATGACATAGCTACATCATGGGTGAAGCAATACCCATGCCGTCTAAGAGTGCCAATCGGTCTCAAGTGTGATATGAACCACACATATAGCATGACTGAGCTACCTGTGAACACTCCTGTAGGATACGTGCAACAATATGATGCCGACCGCAGCGTTTCTGCTACAATCATAGGTACAATGGTATGACCCTCCCTGAGAGCTCTCACGGCCATGATAATGTCTATATATATCTCATCCATATATCGCGGCATATACACATATGACAATACACATAACATCAGTACGTCAACTCTGGCCAAACGCCAATGATCCTCTGGTGCGGTGAAATCCCCAGAATGTCGTGAATAGCTATCCTCTGAGCCAAATCTGTCGTACAGAAAATGATGGGATATCACGCGGCCAGATGTTAACTCATCCTGTACTACTCTGCGCCTCAATCCTGTGAGAGTCAGGAATCGTTTGTTCATGTCTCCTAAAGCCAGATGCACGCAAGGTCTGTCTAAAGGCAGCATCGTCAAACGTGCATACTCCTCCAGAGTAGGAGTCAACTCATGGGTATGGAATCGGAAAACCTGCCTATCCGGTATCCAATGCTCATAGCATCTACGCTCAAAGGACCTGAAAGGACAGTCCTGCCTTTGAGCGCCACCGCCGAAACTCCTAATAAGGATCTAACGGCGGTAGGGGTAATATTTGCCATGTAAGGCACTGGCTCCCCTCCAAACTCTATACATGTGATAAATCACCAATCCATAGGCGTCAACATCACCTCGCAATCCAGCAGATGGAGTGACTGAGTCTGATGAAACCATCGCTCAGACAATGCCCTGAGATAACCCTAGGGACAATGACGGAGAAGGATAGAGAAAAATGCCCCAAATCCCTACTCATGCACTACCGCTCTATAGTCAGGATGAAGCGCCTGGTACATGGAGTGAATGCTGAATCAGTTCCCTCGAGGCTGTGTAAAACCAGGGACCTGCATGAAACGCAGATCAACATCAAAACCCTTTAATCCTCATCAATAGGAAAGAAGGAAGATCAAAGTCTAATGCCATACCTCGTTAGCACGCAAATACATCGATGGATGTCTGCCCAAATCACCCAGCAACTCTAGGTTCACCACCTGAATGCTCGGAAGCTCCCTACGAGGGACATGTATGACGCCCCCAAAATTAGGTATACATCACCCGTTTTGAGTCGCCAAATACATGGTACAGAAATCAAATACAACTTAATAATACAACTGTCGTGTACAATACGATAAAACATAAATTGTGAGTTTGAATACAATTATTGTCTTCTAGAGAGTATCCATACTCAAAAGGAGTCCTCATTACAATTATTATCACACTATTACATAGAATAGTGAGGACTACTAATACAATAATCTGGTCCATCACTCTGTTTCCCGACTCGTCCCAGCTATATTCTCATTTCCTGAAGAGAACCGTGAAAGAAAGGGTGAGCTCAACTAGCCCAGTAAGAAATATTATGGCTAAAATAATGCAGAATAAATTATCATTAGTCTTCAACAATGTTAAACTGATAAAATACAATAGACATCAAGTTTAACTGCAGCGGATTAAGTAATCCATTAAAAGAGTCAAGTAGATAATAAAATCTACTATCTTTTATCATTTAAAAGGTTTTTCATGACTTTTATCGCTGGGACTCAGCTTAATAAATAATCCACATCATCGAATCACCCCTGCACTACGGCCAAGGATATTCTTTAGTATCACGACCACGAATTATCCATGCACTACGGCTAAAGATAATCATGTTTTCATCAACGGTCCTGATCATGCCATAAAACAATTCATCTTTGCTCCCTTGGCTGAAGAGAATCCATAGTCATAATCATACCAAAAATTATCCATCAATGCACTACAGGCTAATGAGGACTTTTTTCACATCATTTGTAATATTACGGTCATGATTATACCGAATAATCTCTGGTCATAATCATACCAAGTCCATCTATGCACTACAGGCCACAGATGACTTTAAAAAAAATAAACATGAGGATGATGACAATGATATAAGAATTCAATAAAACAAGTTCAAGAATTAAATTATCCAAGAACTAATAACGTCTAAATTGTCAACATGATACTTCTTTGTAGGGTAAATTTCAAGAATGCTCAGAAGAATATTTCCATGAAAAGATACTGGATGAAGCGCAAATACCAAGGACATTCCATTAATTTCATGGAGTATAGAAGTCAAATCTTTAACCAACTGAGTATAATATAGAATGGAATAACAAAAGAAATCACCATGCATGCGGTACTTCGCATAGACAGGTTATTCCAACAGAATAATAAGTAACGGAACTAGGTCAGGCGAAATTCGCACCGACAGGATGTTCCAACAGAATAATTAATAATGGAATAACAACAGAAATCACCATTTATGCGGTACTTTGCATAGACAGGTTATTCAAACAGAATAATAAAGACGGAACCAGGTCCGGCGTAAAATGCACAGACAGGATATTTCAACAGAATAATAAAGACGGAACCGGGTCCGATGTAAAACACACAGACAGGATATTCCAACAGAATAATAAAGACGGAACCAGGTCCGGTGGAAAACACAGAAAGGATATTCCAACAGAATAATAAAGACGGAATAATAGAAGAATGTCACCAAGTATAGGGTAGTCCGCGTATATTGGTTATTCCAGCAGAATAATAAAGAATAGAATAACAGAAGTTCTCTTCATGAATACAAAAGAAATAATACCCCTTACGGTTACAACAAATAATATCCCTTACGAATACGAACGAAATAATACCCCTTACATTTGAAAGAAGAGTATTCCGACTGGTAGGGCGAGGATATATTCGAAGAAAACTTGCACTACGCTCAAAGCTTTCTTAAATTCTAAATAAATACGCACATGATTATAGAAGAAGAACTCTCTCTATAGTTTCTCTCTCTAGAGTTTCAGTAAATTCGTAAGAAATAATGAAGGAATAAGCTTCTATTTATAGAAAAATCGAGTGCATAGTAACTAATCTATCAACGGTCCAGATTGATTTACTTTAATCTGACGGTCCCTATTTAAAAAAAATTTAATAAAATATAATATATTCTATTTATAGAATAACTTTAATAAAGTATTCTGTTTTATATAAAAGATGATTCTGTTTTATTACGTTAATAATACGAATAAAACAAAACTTTATTATCGCTAAATAATTCATATTATTAATTGACAATAATTGAATCAAAATGAGTGACTTCTCACATAAGCATTAATAATCAATACCGTGTGCTACTATGCAACCACACGTATTACTGTACTTTTACTACCGAGTAGTTCAACAGTATCAACGGTAAAACTTCCGCCATTATTTTTAATAAAATATTTTTGTCGTTTTTTCAATCCAACAATAATTTCGTTGTGGGGTCCACTAATAATTGTGCCGTCGTACGAATATTCCCCGATAAAAATAATATTCCCCGACCAATCGAATATAATACAACAACTTGTATACTTTGCAAAATTTATAAATACTACCCATAACATTATCTCAAATTCAGACCATAATATTTAAAAAATATTTCGAAAAAAATTAAATCTTTATTCATAAAATCTAGAGTTTCACAATCTCTCCTCCTTATGAAATTTCGCCCTCAAAATTTACGTAGGTACCTGGTATGCCGAACAGATGAGGACACTTCGTCAGATTCTAACTCTTGAGGTATAACCTTTGAGTGTTGAATACATTCCAGGATTTTAACAGGTACATCTTCATACATTAAATTATCTGCTATCTCGTCCGGTTCTAAATCAATAATGTGGTTCGGGTCGTCCACATATTTACGTAACGTCGATACGTTAAAGACGTTATGACCATGCGACATACTTAGCGGTAAAACGAGTCTATAAGCCACAGTTCCTACTCGATCGAGGATTTCAAATGGGTCAATTAAATTGAGGGTTGAGATTTCAGCAACTCTTGCTATTTAAAATAATGCCCTCTTGAACCTTCTTCTTCATGTTCATCAGCTTCGGGTGCGTAGCTTGAGCAGCTTTAACTTTATCGATTAAAGTCGATTCTACTCGTATATTCGTTATCTTCACGTGGGTTCGTATATTCGTACTCGTATACGCATACAATCTTCTACTCAACGCGTCAGCTACCACGTTTGTTTTTCCACGATGGTGTTGAATGGTACGATCGTAATCTTCAACAGCTCGAGCCAACGTCTTTGGCGCATAATACGTTCGTTTTAGTTAAAAAAATATTTAAAGGTTTAAGAAATGGATTTTGTACTGGGGTCAATACAAAATTCGATTTCACGCTTTTGGGTAGGCTAAGAAGTCTTCAAGAATACGTCAGAAACTTTATTAATAATAGAAATATCGTTCAAAACTGTGACCCTCATCCAAGACTTGGATAGCACGTCACATTGATACCTATCAACTTGCCATCGTCATTCACGATGTCGCCTACAGAAAGTCTGGCTTCGGTGCATTCCACACAAGGAAGTCAACAACGAAAGGATCGGGCTCTTTACTTATGGCTTGATATGATAATGATTGACTTTAGTGGTTTGGTTACTTTGAATTCGCATAACAGGTTGGTTAGGAGTATGAAAGCTAACAACCTTACAAAAAAAAATATGATGAGTAGTTAACCAATCGATTCCTAAAATCACATCAAAGGCAAGTATTTTTAAAGAGATACGATCGACAGGTAACGTGAAAGTGTCGATTTGAATCATACAAGATTTATAAACAGTGGAGGTAACGAAGGTTTCTCCCAACGGAATTTCAACATATAAATCAAAGTCTAACTTCTCCGGAGTTAAGTTTAAACATTGAACATAACTAGGTGAAATAAAAGAGTGAGTAGAACCGGTATCTAACACAGTATAGACTTTAAAAGAGTTTATGACTAACATACCCGTGATAATTTTATTCAAGTTCCTCATCACGAAAAAAAACGCTCTCTCTTAAACTACCGGCTTTGGCTTATCTGGGACATCCTTTGGCATCACTATCCCAGCTGGACTTAACTTCACCATACGACAAAATTGAGCTAGGTGACCTTCTCTTCCGTAATTAAAACACGCTTTGGATTGCTGCGTACAGTTTGGACGGATGTGTCCCTCTTGTCCGCATTTAAAACATACGACCGGTGGTCGTTCTTCTTCCTTTGAAACGGGTGTTGGTGCCGACGTCTTCACGTCATTGTTGAACCTTCTCTTCTTGAAATGTCCATTCTTATTATTTTGGCCATGATCACCACTGAAGTGGTTACCATTTCTGGCATGTTGATTCCCTCCATGCTTATTGTCACCTCTTTTATGACTGTTATCACCGGTGTTATCATTTTGTCGGCTGCTCTCTTTTGGTTAGGTTGACTCGTTATCGCGCTCCAATAACTGAGCCCTATTAACAACATCTGAATACAAACACAGTTTATGAGAAATATGATATTGACGTATCTCAGGCTTCAAACCTCTTAAAAATATTCGCGTCATTCTCTCTTCATTATCAACTAAGTGGGACGCTAATTGGGACAACTCGGCAAACTTGGCTTCGTACTGCGACACGGTCATATTGTTTTGTTCCAACTTGATAAATTCCACCTCTTTCATGTGACGAAAACTTTCTGGAAAGTACTTGTCATTGAACAGCTCTTGGAACTTCTCCCAAGACATCTTGAGTGCGTTTTACAGATTCCCACCAGTGATGTGCCTCTTCATTCAACATAAAGGTGGCAAAGGAAACCTTTTGCTCCTCGGAGCATCCCAAGACATCAAATATCTTGGTGATCTGCTTTAACCACGTCTCCGCCTTAAGTGGTTCTGGCTTTCCCAAAAACTCCGGTGGTCCCATCACCTTGAACTACTTAGCGGTGACCAACCGTGGGTTACCATTATTTTTACCTTCATTATGAACAGGAGCCGCCTTCGCTTGATGTTGCATGAATTCAAAAACACTCCTAAACTTATCGTCGTTCGTCAGTTGATCAGTGTTGTTGTTTACAGGAGGATTATCGCCATCCTGTTGCACATTGTCCTAATTATTGATCTGTGGAGACTCAACGGTCTCCTGTGCTCCATTGTTTATCTCAACATTTTCAGATGCCATTTTCAAATACTGCCACAAAATAAGGGTTAATTGACATATCACATATTATCAATATACTCTGACTGACTAATTAAATACCAAACAAACTTAGGACGGTCATACTAGCGAAGGAATTCCCCGTCTCTCCCCTCCTAGTTCTTATCTCACATCTTAGCCAGGGATCATATCCCTAAGCTCTAATACCAACTGTGACGCCCCCAAAATTAGGTATACATCACCCATTTTGAGTCGCCAGATATATGGTACAGAAATCAAATACAACTTAATAATACAACTGTCGTGTACAATACGACAAAACATAAACTGTGAGTTTGAATACAATTATTGTCTTCTAGAGAGTATCCATACTCAAAAGGAGTCCTCATTACAATTATTATCACACTATTACATAGAATAGTGAGGACTACTAATGCTATCATCTGGTCCATCACTCCGTTTCCCGACTCGTCCTAGCTATATTCTCATTTCCTGAAGAGAACCGTGAAAGAAAGGGTGAGCTCAACTAGCCCAGTAAGAAATATTATGACTAAGATAATGCAGAATAAATTATCATTAGTCTTCAACAATGTTAAACTGATAAAATACAATAGACATCAAGTTTAACTGCAGCGGATTAAGCAATCCATTAAAAGAGTCAAGTAGAGAATAAAATCTACTATCTTTTATCATTTAAAAGGTTTTTCATGACTTTTATCGCTGGGACTCAGCTTAATAAATAATCCACATCATCGAATCACCCCTGCACTACGGCCAAGGATATTCATTAGTATCACGACCACGAATTATCCATGCACTATGGCTAAAGATAATCATATTTTCATCAACGGTCCTGATTATGCCATAAAACAATTCATCTTTGCTCCCTTGGCCGAAGAGAATCCATAGCCATAATCATACCAAAAACTGTCCATCAATGCACTACGGGCCAATGAGGACTTTTTTCACATCATTTGTAATATTACGGTCATGATTATACCGAATAATCCCTGGTCATAATCATACCAAGTCCATCTATGCACTATAGGCCACAGATGGCTTTAAAAAAAATAACATGAGGATGATGACAATGATATAAGAATTCAATAAAACAAGTTCAAGAATTAAATTATCCAGGAACTAATAACGTCTAAATTGTCAACATGATACTTCTTTGTAGGGTAAATTTCAAGAATGCTCAGAAGAATATTTTCATGAAAAGATACTGGATGAAGCGCAAATATCAAGGATATTCCATTAATTTCATGGAGTATAGAAGTCAAAACTTTAACCAACTGAGTATAATATAGAATGGAATAACAAAAGAAATCACCATGCATGCGGTACTTCGCATAGACAGGTTATTCCAACAGAATAATAAGTAACGGAACCAGGTCAGGCGAAATTCGCACCGACAGGATGTTCCAACAGAATAATAAATAATGGAATAGCAACAAAAATCACCATGCATGCGGTACTTTGCATAGACAGGTTATTCCAACATAATAATAAAGACGGAACCAGGTCCGGTGTAAAACGCACAGACAGAATATTCTAATAGAATAATAAAGACGGAACCAGGTCCGGTGGAAAACACACAAACATGATATTCCAACAGAATAATAAAGACGGGACCAGGTCCGGTGTAAAACACAGACAGGATATTCCAACAGAATAATAAAGACGGAATAATAGAAGAATGTCACCAAGTATAGGGTTGTCCGCGTGTACTTGTTATTCCAGCAGAATAATAAAGAATAGAATAACAGAAGTTCTCTTCATGAATACAAACGAAATAATACCCCTTACGGGTACAACAAATAATATCCCTTACGAATACGAAAGAAATAATACCCCTTACATTTGAAAGAAGAGTATTCCGACTGGTAGGGCAAGGATATACTCGAAGAAAACTTGCACTACGCTCAAAGCTTTCTTAAATTCTAAATAAATACGCACATGATTATAGAAGAAGAACTCTCTCTATAGTTTCTCTCTCTAGAGTTTCAGTAAATTCGTAAGAAATAATGAAGGAATAAGCTTCTATTTATAGAAAATGGAGTGCATAGTAACTAATCCATGAACGGTCCAGATTGATTTACTTTAATCTGACGGTCTATATTTAAAGAAAAATCTTTTAAATAAAATATAATATATTCTATTTATAAAATAACTTTAATAAAGTATTCTGTTTTAGATAAAAGATATTTCTGTTTTATTACGTTAATAATACGAATAAAACAAAACTTCATTATCGCTAAATAATTCATATTATTAATTGACAATAATTGAATCAAACTGAGTGACTTCTCACATAAGCATTAATAATCAATACCGTGTGCTACTATGCAACCACACGTATTACTGTACTTTTACTACCGAGTAGTTCAACAGTATCAACGGTAAAACTTTCGCCGTTATTTTTAATAGAATATTTTTGTCGTTTTCTTAATCCGACAATAATTTCGTTATGGGGTCCACCAATAATTGTGCCGTCGTACGAATATTCTTCGATAAAAATAATATTCCCCGACCAATCGAATATAATACAACAACTTGTATACTTTGTAAAATTTATAAATACTACCCACAACATTATCTCAAATTCACACCATAATATTTAAAAAATATTTCGAAAAAAATTAAATCTTTATTCATAAAATCTGGGGT
Source organism: Panax notoginseng (assembly GCA_016801055.1). Classification (NCBI taxonomy): domain Eukaryota; kingdom Viridiplantae; phylum Streptophyta; class Magnoliopsida; order Apiales; family Araliaceae; genus Panax; species Panax notoginseng. The sequence continues at coordinate 245,486,482 of CM029012.1, forward strand.
TTCACAACATGTGCAGCAGGAGCAGGGTCCTCTATCGGAATATCCGCCTCCTCATTCTCAACGTCTGGAACATCTACCTGAACAGGACGTATCACAGCCTCCACCAACCGACGAGGCTGTCTGACAGAACGAGGACGAGGCACTTCAGAAGCCCTCCGCCGTATACCAAAAGTAGTCCTATAGGAACTGCTCGGCTGATCCAGATCCATAATATCTGGACAACAAGTCTCCAAATCACCTCAGAAAGGGTGTGGTATTTCTTTACCTGGAACTTTCTAAAATGCATTCTATGACTATATGCATGCATGCATTTACTTTAACATATAATAGAGTTAAAAATGCATGATTACCCAATGCCTACATTTGGAAAATTTTTGCCATAGTCCCCTTTAAAAATTGGACTATCCACATACATACAGGCATGTCTAGGTGGCCATTCAATAGCACACCTGCCCCAAAGTCATATACATAATATATGCATTAAAAAATTAAAATCATCATGCATAAGGCCAACCTCAATACTAGGAGTACTTTGCCTTGCTACCTTATGCTCATTGAACCTCAAATAGGACAAAAAAAATAGCAGAAAAAGGTGCCAATTTGACTGTCTCAAAAGTCAAATTTTTTCACATCATTATGTTCAGCATGGTTTAATACTAACATTTACTATGTTGAATATTTTTTATCAAGTCATTTGTGCATACATAATCACTACTATGTGTTTAGATGCATTTCATGCGATAACTGAAAATCCAACGGACAGAAATGAGAGAAAATACAGGCATATGTTACCAGGATAGTGTAGAACACTTGTACGGTGACAGAATTTGCAGAAAGCAGCCCGAACTCTGCAGATCTGAAGATGGCTCGCAGTTTTCTCTATGCGAAGCAAGTTGAAAGTGACTTGTGAAGACCACCCTGCAGGATTTATGATCCACGGTTGGCCGCATGCCCATCTGCTACTGCAGCAGGTGCACCTGCGACACCCCTATATGGGACACACCCCTCCAGCTCGGTCCAGTTCAAGTTACAAAGGAGTTCTTGCAGATTAGCAAAATCAAATCAGAAATAAAAATGCCACGCGATTGAGCAAAATTGCATACAATCCTGGTCCTCTTAGATTAGACTTTGAATCTGTACATCACTCATTGGTAGTCACCTGAGTATAAGGTATACCCTGCCAATGATCCCAGTTATCATAAATCACAGACGGTAATACCTTATACAGGTCTGATGCCACCAACTTCGGGTCATTACCCTACGTGAAATCCCTGACGGGGGTCACAACGTGAGGTCCCCGGCGGGGGTTACAACGCATGCTCATCCGTTGACACATAAATCAACGAAGGTCAAGCAGCCTTGACGTTGTTTCTGCCGATGGCAAGTAAACCCATCAAAGCATGGAAAGTTGTTCAATCATTGCATACGTTTATATTCATCACTCCCCAGTGGATCCCCGACGGGGGTTACAATATGAAGTCACGGCAGGGGATTACCACGTATATGCAAGCCGTTGACACACATATCAACGAAGGTCAAGCAGCCTTGACATTATTATAGCCGATAGCGATTTAAACCTATCAGAGCTCTGGAGCTATTCGAGGTTTTCACACCCGACTGCTCGTATTCCCCAGTGGATTCCCGGCGGGGGTCACAACGCACTGTTCTAATGATCTACACGACAGCGGATGTCAAGCAAGTTGACAATCTACCCACAAAGTTTCAGTCGTTGATTCACACGTCGACGAAGGGAATGTCAATAAAGAGGATAGATGATGGAATATGTTATACACATCCTCAAATAGATCAAGCTTCATCCCCTTAGATCTCTCACACATAAGAGGTACATCTTCGGGATCAAGTCATAATCAAAGACACATGACTTTGGTGATAACTCCAACATCAACATCCTAATAGATTCGGATTACATACCAAATCTGGTCATCGTTGTCAACCCCCAGTTGAAGCAACATGGAGCCAGCAATCATCCCTAGCGTGTTGGGCTACAACCCCATACACATGCATCATACATTTGCATCATGTTGCTATCCATAGTACCATGTTCGTCTTGTTACGTTTCAAGTGTCTAGGATTCTTTATCCTACCCATGCATCGCCATGCATGAGTAAGATAAAGAGGGGCATCAGTAGACACTCGAAATTTTATATACTACTGTCACTAACATTATAGGAGAGCAGATTCGTCTTTTAAGAGGGAACCCTAAAAGACGATCCATATCCGTATCGGATACTACCGGAAGTTCAGCATCAACCCCAGATCGCAATCTGGGAGTAACAATTCCAATCTCGAAGATAACCCCGAGGTATGCAGATCAATATCGACACACACACCGGAGGAGACCGATTAATCTCGGAGATAATCCTGAGGTATCCAATCTCAGTCCCAACCATGGGAATAGCCACCAACCTTGGTGATAACCCCAAGGAATTCAATTTCGGCAATAACCCCAGAAATGCTTGTTACAAGTGCGACTATCTTCAATCTCGGCACTCACAATGAGATCCACTGTACCAGCCCGACGATAACATCGGGATGACAAACACACCTCAAGGATGATAATGAGGACCTTCAACCAATTGCAACAGTCCAATCCTAGCAAAGCTGAGTAACGTCTGCTTTATCAGCCCAATCCGGCGATAACACCAGTGAGGGGCAACATCGTCATCTGACCAACACGATGCCACGCCACGTCGCCTCAACATATCTACGTAACAATGTCCTACAAGACTAATCAATCTCGAGTGACTACTATACGGGGTAACGGATGAAAGTTGAAGCTTGAAGACCGGAGGGCACCGTCCCATCTTCAATAACTTTGTACAAACTCTAATCCCATGCCATCGTATAACTCTCAACAACGACGGTCCGAAATAGGTCCTGTATACCTCAAACGGATGCCCGAATTGCACTTCTAAAAATCTGAGTGGACATTACAGTGCCCGAGTGCACGTACTTCGAGACGACCGGACCCAAAAAACCCGGGCCAACCCGGGTTGCCTCTGGTACACCTGCGGCTAATATGCCTATAAATAGAGGGATTGGGGTACTGATTTTTCAAGAGAAAACGGTGAGGAAGCCCTGCTCAATTTGCTCTGCACTCATCCCAGGCAGTGTACTTTCCCCTTTGAAACACCTGTAAGCTCATATATAGCCTCTTTTGTACCCACAAAAGCCAGTGTTTACCCACTCTAAAGATATAGAAGCCTTTTTTAGCAGTCAGCTGTAAGCCTTCTCACACACTTTAGAGTCTTTCTCTTCATCTTTGCACACACCCTTCTACACGTTGAGAGTCGTGTTGCTTGCTTTTGCCCGGGCTTCGGTCCATGGTTTCATTCTAGTCTGTATATATTATATATATATATATAATATATATTGACTAACATTATCGAGTTATGCCTCGATTGAGCCTAGACTTCGGTCTGGAGCGTTTAATTGCTTTTGTATATATATACATTTATATATATGAACTGCGTGTCGAACTCTGTTCGATGATCCTAGACTTCTGTCTGGAGCGTTTAATTACTTTTGTATATATATACATTTATATATATGAACTGCGTGTCGAACTCTATTCGATGAGCCTAGACTTATGTCTGGTGCGTTTAATGGCTTTCTTATATATAATTATATATATGAACTGCTATCGAACTCTGTTCGGTGAGCCTGGATTTCATATCCGGTGCGTTTACTGCTTTAATTTATATATACTTATATATATTAACTGTTGTTGGACTCCGTCCGAGGAGCCTGGATTTCACATCCGGTGCGTTTACTACTTTAATATATATATACTTATATATATTAACTGTTGTTGGACTCCGTCCGATGAGCCTAGATTTCACATCCGGTACGTTTACTGCTTTAATATATATATATATATATATATATATATATATATATATATATATATATAAACGCACCGGATATAAAATCCAGGCTCATCGGATGGAGTCCAACAACAGTTAATATATATATATATATATATATATATATATTTCGTCCCACCTAGAGTTTACTTCGTGGTGGTTGACCGTTTTTACAACTTTCTGTACATTTCGTCCCGCCTGGAGTTTCCTCCGTGGCGGTTGATAGCTTTTATAGCTTTATTTATATTTTTGATCCCCCATGGATGTGATTCGTGGTTGGTGATCATGTATGTATATATATATTTACAGCTTTTATATATATATATATATATATATATATATATATATATATATATATGTATATATATATATATATCTGCTTACTACGTTTATATCAATTGCGGCATCATGTGAGCCTAGGAATCATGTGATCACAGATTCAGTCCCTTGAATCTAGATTCGGTTCCCGTGATGGACCTTTTCAGCTGTAAGCAGCTTGTAAATTTATCTGTGATGTTTGGATTTCCTCAGATGGTTTTCATACCCACGAGGAATTCAGCACCTTTTTATACATTTATTTTTATACGGATGCCTCGCATTTGTCAAATAAAATCAATTAAGCCGAGAACTTAATAAAATGGGAGTGTAAAAGGTCTCAATTACTATTGAGCATCAGGGTTTGAAAAAACCTCTTTTATAAAACATCACTGCCATATCTTGCTTAAAATTGAATTTTTACATAAAATTCAAACCCTGTGTATATAGGTGCGAACGAGGCCTCGCACTACTTTCAAATAACAACACATTGACCCACACACACACACACATTCAGATAACAGTTTCTTGAAAAGAGGCGGTCACCGTCGTAACACGGATGTCGGGGGGTGCCTAACACCTTCCCTCCGCATAACCAAGTCCCCGGACCCTAATGAATCTCTGTTTCACTGACCCGCTTAGCAGTGTCACATCACTGGGTCAATGTGCAAACCTTTTCTCGGTTGTGTTGGTACAACCATTTAAAAAACCAACTGGCGACTCTTAACAGTCCATCGTCGACATTATATATGTCGGACCTTTTTCACTTGTTTTTTCAAACAAATCACACCTAAAATGAGAACACCAAAGAACAAGTAACGGAAAGGGACAATTAAAAATCCTGACGTCGACAGCTGCGCTGTCCCCTGACCAGACCAGACCAGGGTTGAGCTTTGCATTCCTGTTTCTGTCCCATCCTTTAGTATACTCAAATAATCATACTTAACATGCACACAAGCTAAAGTACTTTATATAAATGTATGACCATTCTTGAATTCATTTTTACAAATTTTTAGTTTATGACTTTCCATGGAATTAAAGCATAAAAGGTCATGTAATCATCATGCCTTATAACTTGGGCCATAGGTTTACCTAGAGAGGTCTCACAATCTGTTAATAAATATGATCATGGTGTTCATATTGTTTATTCATAACTAGCCTTGTTTAACACTTCGAAACATGCTTTAAACTCATGTTTGATTAAATTATCTATATGTCCATCACATACGAATCATGTTTAGAGATATATTAAACCCAAACATGCCAGATTAACCCTTTAGAATCTAGATACTCATGTGATGCAGCTAAATTTTGAAAACATGTTCAAGATTGCCTTTGAAATCACTTTATCATAAATAATGCAATATAACACATATAAAACAACTTCAAAACTCTTATCATAAGTAACTAAGTCATGGTAACCTCTTTTCAAGATCAGAAACTATATCTTGTAGCATTCATGTCCATTAGCTTATTATACTAAGCTTTTCTTTTAAAATAATTTCTAACACAAAGCTAACAAGTTTGATCATGATAAAGACACTATAAACACCATATCATGCTTATGTATATTTGAAATCATTCATGTGTATAACCTACTAAGTTCAGAATTTGTAGAACATGTATTACTTCAAAGTTTGGTTTTTAACTTTAAGTTTTGATTACAAATCTCTCACTAAATCATGTTGATTACTTTATACTACATAAGAAAGCTTTCTACCTCATACTATACCTTTTTTTAAGTCTATATTTTAGTTACAACACCAATTCCTTAACACATAGCATAACAAAAATTAGTGTCTGATTTTGGGGTACGGCGCAGCTGCGCTGCACCCTAGTATAAACTGGGCGCAGTTGCGCCATGCTTGGAATCACAGCAGTAACAGACTCTGTTTTGTAGAGCCTTACTCAACTCTGATTCTTTTTTATTTAAACACGTTCCAATCCACATTTAGGGGTTCATATATACAAGCATACTTCCTAAACACGTTATGGCATGTTAATTCACATTGATTAACAGAGAATTTTAAGAAATTTTGAGAACTTGGCAAAAACCCAATTAAGTACAAGAGTGAAGATTTTTATACCTCTTGAAGCTTATTAACTTAGTTTCCTCCTTCTGAATTTGCTAGCCTCTTTTTTGAACCACAACTCACTTACTCTCAAGTTATCAGTGTTTCAAGAACCAAAACAAAGCAACGTAAACTGAAAATTTGGTCTGTTATTTATAGAAGAAACTTGAACTGGGCATTTCCATTGTACTGAGGTTGAAGTCTATGGTATAATGGAAGAAAACATTGGTTAATTGAGAGTGGTTTAACAACCCACCACCAGCCATCTCCATAGCCATTGGCTTTGCAATCATCATCTATGCTTAGCCACTGATCTAAACTTCGAAGTTACGTAATTTAGCCTTAGGTTACTCTTCATATGTACTATGAGGGTCACTCATTTTGGGACAAGAGCAAATCTCAGCAACTTGAGCTTAGTTTAGCAACTTTAACTCCCAAGAATATAATTTTAATGTACAATTGTTACTATATTAGGAAATTAGGGATTAATTCTGTACTCACATCATATAATCCATGTACATTAAATACATGCAATAAAATAACGCATTTAGGTATTATTTTCCGGGTATCTCCCATAATTATTTTTACTACTCTCATAACCACATAATAACATTATTTAATATTAATGTTTATTTAAACATTTAATTCCTTTCTCAGTTTCTAGAATACACAGCTATTTTTAATTATTTCTGTATTAAAGATCACATGGGATTTCATTGTACTACTTGGTACCTTATATCAACATAATGTACTTTTATCCTATGATTTATTAATGTCACACATATAATAAAAGTGTTCCATTTTATTTCTACAGTAGAAACTAACCTATCTCAGACAAACCACTGGCGCAGCTACGCCATTTTGTAGTGCTAGAAGGGCGCAGCTACGCCGGTCCCTGGCAGTGCCAAAATGGTTTAGCTCTAAGCCAGTTCTAGCTTCTATCACCACACTAGTTTTACATGATATGAATTAACTTCCATATTGGTGATATTACTAGTTTAAAACTTATTCATTCCATATACAAAATCACATAATTAATCTTCCTACTTCTCTTTTAACTCACTTAGTGAATTTCCTCATTTCACATTATGCCACACAAGGCACTTCACAAATGCTAATCATAATTCCACACTTCTTAATTCATATTAATCCAAGGCGAATTAATTTAATTACTTCGCTTACAAAACATTAACATTTATATTCAAATAAATATTCATTCTCTTATATTAAAATAATTATTAAATCGTGAATTTCTCGGTTCTTACATCCTTCCCCCTTATAAAAATTTCATCCTCGGAATTGGTATAAGGTTACACAAATAAATGGGGATAATCCCCTCGCATCTTATCTTCTAATTCCCACGTGGCCTCCTCGGCGTCGTGGTTTCGCCAAAGTACTTTTACAGAAGATATACTCTTATTCCTTAATGTCTATTCTTTCCTATCTAATATCTGGACAGGAACTTCTTCATATGCTAAATTCTGCTCTACTTGAATGGGCTCATAAGAAATCACGTATTTGTAGTCAGGCTTGTACGGACGTAACACGGATATGTGAAACACGTTACGGATGTGCTCCAACTCGGGTGGTAATGCAACTTTGTACGCCACTTCTCCTGTGACAACCCGAGAGTTTGAATATTTATAAACTCTTAAAATATTGAATTAAGGTTAAATAATAAACCTAGACAGAAAATAAGCAAATGAATTTGAGATTTCCAGGAAGGAATTTTGTGAATTTAAAATTTTTCTAGAGAATTATTCAGGATTCAGGGTTTAAGTGTATATGTTCTGTGTGTATGGTCATGTATGTGTACAGAATGTGGTTAAGGGTCAAGGGTTGACCAGATAACCTATATCAATGTCAAACCCTATATATATATTAAGAACATCAATGTTCAGTTAGAAAACCCTAGCGATTGATAAGAAACCCTAAAACCGGTTCTGAAAACTCTAATTTCAGTTTCAAAAATTTGAAACCCTAATTCAGAAGTTGAAAACCCTAATTTGGGAATACAAATGCTAGTATAAGGTTTAAACGTTATTAATTATATTTAATTAGGGATAACCCTAATTGATTTTTAGAAAACCCTAATTGTTCAGCAGGAAACCCTAATGCACGATTATGAAACTTAATTGCTAAATTAGCAAATTTGATTAGGAAATATTAATCCTAATTAACAAGCTTGAATTATGATTAGGAAATTTTAATATAATTAGAAAACCCTACTTATAATTTAAAAATATGAATTTTCTATTTTGAAAACCTAAATTAAAAATCCTAGAAATTAAATTGCAAAAGTCTAAGGGTTAAACCCTAAATCCTAAGGGTTAGGGCAAATGTCAAGTTTGCCATTAAAAGCCAAAAGTCCCAAAATACCCTTATTTCATTATTGTGGCATAACTTGCAAATCTTTCCATGATCTTGAGTTGGTGAACTAACCCTAGCCCTAGCCCTAGCCCTAGCCCTAGCTATGTGTCAATTATCAGCCACCTATTGCTATCAAATACATTGAATCATGTCATTTATATAGATTAAGAGAGAGAAAATGCATACTTTCATTTTTATTTTTCTCCAAGACTTTCTCTCTCTATATTTTCGAAATCTAGAGTGAGAGAGAGTGAGAAACCAAGCTAAGATCAGTTCATAGCCTTTCAATAACAAGATCAAAGATCAGATTCAAAGATCTAAACCTAGAAGGTATAAACCCTAAATTCTGTAAATCTTGTGTTTTGATGATAGTTGTTGTTTAGAGTTGTGTATTAGGGTGTCATTTAGTGATCTGGGTTGATAGATCATAGATCTATAACACTCAGATGTACGAAAATAGCCTTTTTAGAAATCTGGAAAAAAGTTAAAAAGGTGGCCTGGCAGCCATATGTCGGAGGCCCTAAATCTTTCTATGTTTTTTTATTTTTGTTGTTTTATGTTATAAATCTGTTCTATGTCATGTGGACTATGATCTGAAACTAGAAACAGGGCCAGATCATGAATAGATTGAGAGATATGAGCAGTCAAACTGCGTTGACCGTTCACGGAAATCAAATTCTGGGCAGCCCAGATTTCCAAGACCTTCCTGGCAACATTTTTGTGGCCTTCGATCTCGCTACTATTAAGTTGTTTGGCCATGTTTATGCAATATATAGGTAGACTGACATGTATGCTATACATTAAAGCCATTAGAACACCCATATCATAACCAGAATAAAATATAATCATGGTCAAACTAGCGTTGACCACCAGCCTGATGAAGAAATCTGGAAAACCCAAATTTCTCAAGAACAGTTATTCTGGCGATTTTGATGTACGTGGACTTAGCTGTTGATTCATACGTGTTCCTTGACATTAGTACTACATGTTTAAACCTTCAGAACACTTAACTAATGACCAGAACCTTAAGATATTTGAGCCACATAGCGAGCACTCGAACCTGTCTAGGTTTCTAGGTAACCCAGAAAACCTAGCAGGCCTCTGATGTAAGACCCCTGTTAGGTTTTGTGAAAATCAAAGTAGCAATCAAATTGCAAAAATAGCGGAAGCATAATAAAATCAGATTTTAAAATTTTTTTCACAAACCAATTATCCGGATCATCCTTTATGCATATTATTAATTAAACGAAGAATAAGAAATTATGAAATCATACCCTTGTAGAAACGAGCTTCCTCAGGTACGAGTTCACCTCCTACTTCTCCGCGATCTCCTTGAATCTCCGGGTAGATTCCTTCCTTTGATCAATGTAAGCCACCCAAGTGTATGGCCTCTAGAGGTGATCCACCAAGGAAGAAGAATTTTCAAGAAGAATGGTGTATTGGCTCAAACCCTAGTTTTTCCTATCTCAATAGAAAAAGGGGTGTACTCTCCAACTATTGAAATTACGTATATCTGATATCTAATATAAGACTCCTCTTATAAAGATATCAGGTAACCCTATTTTAATTAAATAAGGTATTATTCATTTAATTAAACTCTTTTAATTAAATGGACTCCCTAATCCTATTAGGAATCTATGAGAGTACTTATATTAAATTAATTCCTAAACTCTTTTAGAAATTAAAATAATAATAATTGTAATAATATTAATAAGACTTCTCTTATTAATTTATATTTAATATTTCTAAAATATTAAATAATAAATATTAAGCTATTTAATTTATTCTATCACCATAGATTAAATTAAATATACTTAACATATTATTACGATTATGCCATTAACTTCTTGAATAATTATTCTTCCTTTTATGGTGTGACCCTTTAGGTTCTCCATATTAAACCGGTTGTGAATAAATCAATTAGAATAATTCTAATCTTATTTAAATAAATAAATTAAACGATTAATTTATTTAAATAAATAATATTTATTTACAATAGGGATAAGCCTCTCTAGCGATCAACGACTTTTCAGATAATATAGATTTCAACATTAATTATAAAAGAACCTTTGAGTTAATAGTTACCGTACAATTCAATCCTTCCACCATGCAATGTCCCAACTAAATATAAGACATGGAATTACTATCAAATCTTATTTTATTTAATTATATGTATTTCGATTCCTAAATGCACAACTCCTAATGAATGCAAATTAGAAACTACTTTCTAATTTCATTCCACCTTGGCCAAGGATTCCTGGGTTGTCATTTATCGAATCACATAGGACATTTCTCTTCTTTTACTAGAAGTGGTAGATTCTTTATTGATCATTCATTATCTTCATATATAACTTATTACACCCAAGCATACCCTTTGATATACTCTAAGAGTCTTAAGGAATAAGTCAAAGTGTAATTCATTATATATAAGATACTATGATGATCTCAAGTCTAAGGATCATTTGCACTGCTATCACTACAGGAATTCCTATTGATAGACAAGTAAAACTCCATTAGGTATTCCTTAGCGAGTCACGTTCAGTGAACTTATTCTCTAATAAGCAGCTACATACTTACTTTAGTGTCTCCACACAAATGATCATGAGATCAATCATCCTCATCCAATGAGCAAGCAACGTACGTACCAATCTATCCGGATTCACTAATCCCCTTTTTAGTAATCCATTGATTGGGAACATTTTAGTTTTAAGCTATCTAAGAATTTAGATCTCATTAGCATGATCTCATCATGATTCTAAAAGCATTGCTTAAAACTATGGGTTTATCACATATTATTAAAACAGCACCATGTAGATAATAAATGCCTTTAATAAATAATTCTTTTATTAATAAATAAATAAGATTGATTACAAAGTATATGCTTTATCATCATATATGATTGGCTTGTATGCATACTACTTTCAATCTCCCACTTGTACTAAAGCCAATCGCCGTGGTACCTCATACCCATCTTCTCTAAGTGACGATCAAACTGCTGTTGTGTTAACGCTTTAGTAAATGGATCTGCAATATTGTCTTGAGAGTCTACACGCTCCAGGGTGACTTCTCCTCTTTCAATGATCTCTCTGATCAAATGAAATCGCCGCAACACGTGTTTAGATTTCTGATGAGACCTGGGTTCCTTAGCCTGCGCAACAGCTCCGGTGTTATCACAGAATAAAGGCACTAGTCCTGTAATACTAGGAACCACACCAAGTTCGATAATGAACTTCTTCATCCAAACAGCTTCCTTTGCAGCTTCACTTGTAGCTATGTACTCTGCCTCTGTCACTGAATCAGCAACTGTTTGTTGTTTGGAACTCTTCCAACTCACTGTGCCACCGTTTAAGGTAAACACATATCCCGAAACGGATTTACTGTCATCTTGGTCTGTTTGAAAACTTGAGTCTGTGAAGCCCTCTAGTTTCAATTCAGACCCACCGTAGACAAGAAATACATCCTTAGTTCTTCTTAAGTACTTTAGGATATTTTTCACTGCCTTCCAGTGTTCTTCTCCTGGATTCGACTGATATCTGCTTGTTATACTAAGTGCATGAGCGACATCCGGTCTAGTACATATCATACCGTACATGATAGATCCTATTGTTGAAGCATAAGGGATCTTACTCATACGGTCTCTCTCCTCAGGTGTCTTTGGGGCCTGTTTCTTGGAGAGATGTATTCCATAGCTCATCAGCATGAGACCTCTTTTGGAATCTTCCATGCTAAACTTCTTTAGCATCGAGTCAATGTACGTTCCTTGGGACAAGCCAAGCATCCTTTTAGATCTATCTCTATAGATCTTTATCCCCAAAACATAGGATGCTTCTCCCAAGTCCTTCATGGAGAAGTGTTTAGATAACCAGATTTTAATTGATTGTAGCATAGGAATATCATTCCCTATCAGTAATATATCATCAACATATAATACGAGGAATGAAACAGCGCTCCCACTAACCTTCTTGTACACACATGGTTCATCCTCATTTTTGATAAAATCAAACTCTTTGATTATCTCATCAAAACGGATGTTCCACCTACGAGAAGCTTGCTTCAATCCATAAATGGATCGTTGTAGCTTATAGACTTGATTTGTTCCAACCTTTGAAACAAATCCCTCTGGCTGTGTCATATACACATCTTCCTCAAGTTTCCCATTGAGGAAGGCCGTTTTCACGTCCATCTGCCAGATTTCGTAGTCATGGTAAGCTGCAATCGCAAGCAAAATCCGAATGGACTTGAGCATTGCTACTGGTGAAAAGGTTTCGTCATAGTCAACTCCTTGTCTTTGTTTGAAACCTTTTGCGACCAGTCGGGCCTTATAGGTCTTTACCTTACCGTCTGCTCCAGTCTTTCTTTTAAAGACTCATTTACACCCAATAGGCTTAATGCCTTCAGGTGGTGAAACCAAAGTCCATACTTGGTTTTCATACATGGAGTCCATCTCGGATTTCATGGCATCTTGCCACTTCTCTGAGTCTTTACTACTCATAGCATGTTCGTAATTCAATGGATCATCATCATCTATGATGCGTACCTCATCGTCATCCTCTATGATAAGTCCATTCCTATCAGGTATCTTTGGTACTCTTCCAGATTTACGAATAGGGTGTTGTACAGAAGGAATGTCTACTTGGACAGGTTCATCCATTTGATCTGTAGTGGTTTGTGGTTCTTGAATTTCTTCAAGATCTATTTTCCTCCCACTGACCCCTTCAAGGATAAACTCCTTTTCCAAGAAGGCAGCATGTTTGGCAACAAATACCTTTTATTCAGTAGGATTGTAAAAATAATATCCTAAACTTTCTTTAGGATATCCCACAAAAGTACACTTATCAGATCTAGTCCCAAGCTTATCATTTTGAAACCTTTTCACATAAGCTGGACATCCCCAAATCTTAACATGCTTAAGACTAGGCTTCCTCCCTGTCCACATCTCATATGGAGTCTTAGGGACGGATTTCGAGGGAACCTTATTTAGTAGATATGTAGCCACTTCTAGGGCATATCCCCAGAATGACACCGGAAGATCGGTAAAACTCATCATGGAACGAACCATGTCCAACAGTGTTCGATTTCTCCTTTCAGACACACCATTCAGCTGTGGCGTCCCTGGTGGAGTCCATTGTGAGATTATACCATTTTCTTTGAGACAATCGAGAAACTCACTGCTTAAGTATTCACCACCTCGATCTGATCGAAGAATCTTAATACTTTTACCCGTTTGTTTCTCTACTTCACTTCTGAATTCTTTGAACTTTTCAAATGATTCAGATTTGTATTTCATTAAATACACATATCCAAATCTTGAGTGATCATCAGTGAAAGTAATAAAATAAGAATACCCTCCCCGTGCAGTCGTTGTCATGGGTCCACATACATCCGTGTGTACCAACGCTAACAATTCTGTAACTCTTTCTCCTTTTCCACTAAAAGGAGATTTAGTCATTTTTCCCATGAGACAAGATTCACAAGTTGGATATGATTCATAATCCGATAGCTCTTGGAGCCCATCTTTATACAACTTGGATAATCTTGTTTCATTAATATGACCAAGTCTACAGTGCCACATATAGGTATAATTAACATCATCTCTTTTCCTTTTCTTAGTTTGTTCAATTTGAAGTATATTTTCATGCAAGTCAAGAATATAAAGTCCATTTCGTAAATTACCAACACCATATAAAACATTATTATTATAAATAGAACAACTATTGTTCTTTATTATAACGTCAAAACCATCCATATCCAATACAGATATTGAAATAATGTTTCTAATAAGTGATGGAACAAAATAACAATTATTTAAACTAATGGATTTTCCCGTAGACAGTGCTAAACAATAAGTCCCTATAGCTAATGCAGCAACCTTTGCTCCATTTTCCACTCGTAGGACGATCTCATCCTTGCTCAGCTTTCTACTTCTGACCAGTCCCTGCATATTATTACATATATGAGAACCACAGCCGGTATCCAATACCCAAGTAGAAGATTGACTTTCAGAAAAATTAATTTCAATCATAAACAAACCTTGATTAGGATTCGAAGCTTCTCCAAGCTTCTTCTGCTTTTGTTCCGCAAGATAATCCTTGCAGTTCCTCTTCCAGTGACCCGGCTTGTTGCAATGGAAGCAAATTCCTTTGCTAGCTGGATCAGGTTTCTTTTGATCCTTCACTTTTGCCTTTCCCTTAGCCTTCTTGGATTTCTTCTTTTCAGAAGATACCTTGGGCCTCTTCCTTTTCTTGGAAGAATTATCCACCAGTAAGACATGATTCTTCTTGGATGGGAAGTGACCTTCAGCAGTTTTCAACATGTTAAGTAACTCAGGCAAGCTGACGTCCAACTTATTCATGTGAAAATTCACAAAAAATTGTGAGCAGGTGTCAGGGAGTGACTGCAAGATCAAATCTTGACTCAACTCTCCATCCATGATGAACCCAAGCTGTCCAAGACGTTCAATCAAATTAATCATCTTTAGGACATGAGTCTCAACAGTAGTACCCTCGGTCATCCGAGATCGAAAGAGCTCCTTAGATATCTCATATCTAGCAGTCCTACTTTGCTCACCATACAACTCTTGCAGGTGCAGCAGTATAGTAGGAGCATCCATGTTTTCATGCTGACGCTGAAGCTCGTTACTCATAGATGCGAGCATGATGCATTGAGCCACAGATGCATCATCTTGCCACTGTTTAAAAGTAGCAATCTTGTAGCATCCCCAAATCCCGGTCCTAATCACCAAGGATCTGGTATACTATTTCTATAACTATTGCGGAAGATATAAACATAAATTGTTTATACATTAAACTTTTTCACATCATTCCCAAGGTCTACAACCTTAACTTAATACATACATTCAATATCTTAAATGTTTACAATACTATTTTTGCCAGAAGATTTAATAAATCTAACTGCACCATAATTTAGTCTTGCACTTTGCCTTTACTTCTGTCTTTACTCGAGCTTTCTTCTAAATCTAAAAATTTTATCATGATATAGCAAGGGTGAGCATCAAATTTGCCCAGCAAGTTTGAATTTATTTGAGGATATATCATGATTGAAAGAATTGAACAATAAGCTAGCTAACTTTCAACAATATAAACATTGTGAAAGAGCATGAACAAATTTTCTTAGCTGAACGACCAAGTCAATGAAAATGAATGGTCAAGCATAAACATGAACAGATTAACTGAACCAAATGGTAATGAAGGTGATCAGCCTTTCATACCTGATGAACATTTACAATATGCACAACGTGCGAATCAATAATCAATATAGACGTGAATAATCAACAACAACTATTCACTAACATGCTTTGAAATTACAACTCATGGTTGAGTTAGGAAACTTGCCTGAACCGCTGATTACCGCTAAGCAATATAATGTAATCTCTTATGAAAGACCTATCAATTATAAGATTGATCTTTGAATTAGCATAACATACTTATTAACTCATAATACTATTACTTAATCAATCAATTATCTAACACTTAATCACATAATTAAATAACACCTTAACCCATCAGCATTATTATCATCCTTTGATAACTCCTTAATCACTATATCATATACATTATGATTTAACACTCTAATAAGTCAAATACCAAACTAGTAACCTGAATTTCAAATGCAGCAAGCTGGATTCCAAATCCAGTAACCTAGATGGTCAATTCACAAACCCAACTGCAATCCAACAAACTGGATTTCAAATCCAGCAAACTAGATCGCAATCCAACAAACTGGATTCAACAAATTTTTAATCTAGTAAACTATTTTTCAATCCAGCAAGCTGGATTCATCAGATTTTCTAATCCAGCAAGCTGGATTCCATATCTTTTTTTACGAAAATACCAAAACAACTTATTATTTTTCTATCTTTTGGCCATGCTTATATACATATATTTCATACACAAAAAATATTTTTCCATAATTTTCCATCTTCCTTTGGTATTTTTCAAAAATTATTTTTTAGTCATTTCCTTAAGAAATTAGCTACCTCGTGCTTAACTCCAGAAATTCCCATCTCTTGACACAATCTTATATGTCTTAACGTGAGCCCACAGTTTAAATTTCGTGGCCATCGGAGTTATAGAACTCCAGTTATAGCGATTTTCGTCGGAAAATCTCAGAAATTGAAATGGTCATAACTTGGTCATTTTAAGTCAGAATTAGCTCATTTTTGGACAGGAGGTACTTAATACCATATATTTTCATGTCCCAAAAGGCCAGAATTTTTCTCACAATTTAAGTGGCCGAAACTGCCATTTTAAATTTTGGGCAGAAGCTATTTGACGTTTTGCAGTTTTGGAGTCCTTTGGTAAAACTTATATAAATGAGATCTATAACTCCAATTAATGATCCGTCAATTTTTTTGGATTCGTATCTTTCCGATATACAATTTTCATCTATCACAATCCATATTTGGACATGTTAAGCTCCCGGAAATTAGCCTGGAAGTGGCTGGTAAAAACTGTTGTTCTAACAGTTTTCTTAGCTTTGTGTAGTTTGGGATAACTTCCATAACTTGCTCATTTTTCAACCTAATTGAGTGATTCCAAAGGGGTTTTATCCTTAATACATATATCTAGCATCCCAAGAAAATAATCACAAATATCCATCATAGATTTCAAACATCAAAAGCTAGATCACCCTTTCAAGTTTAAGCTTTCCAGAAAAATCCTATTTTTCCATTCCTTTTGATTTCAACCAAATCAACACCCAACATGAGTAGATCTAAACATGAAATACTCATAAACATATAGATCTAAGGTTTTAAACCTCAAGATCATAACTTCATATTATCAAAAATCAAATCAAACAAAATAAAAAGGTTTAAGCTAGTTTAAGTTTTCACCTTAATTTTTGGGCTACTCTTCTTTCTCTTCCAAAGTAGAAGATGAATTTATGGAGCATCAATGGTGTAGATCCTTCCTCTCTCTCTCCTCCTCTCCACCGAATCTCTCTCCCTCTCTCTCTCTTATGTTTTTGCTTTGTTAGTCTAAGAGAAAGTAAGAGGAAGTAAAATAAAAAAATGAAAGAGAATGATGTTAGATTTTGTTAGAGGATTTTGTATAGATATAAGATATGTATATAATAGATATTTCTCCAACATCTTCTTATCTCTTTCTCTCACTTAATCATCACATGGTTGCTTGCACTCTTTGCTTAATGTGTTGGTTAAATAAACAACTGACACATGGAATGAGTTGTCACCAACTAAAGTGAAATAATCATCACATTCATCTCCCCTTCTCTCCTCTCTTGTTTGGGCCGGCCATGTGGCCTTAATTAGTCCAATTTTTGGCTTTCCTTTTATGCTTTAATTGATTTACTAAATGTCTAAAAAGTCCCTCCTCCATTGGGCTAAGTTTTGGGCTCCCAATTAATTCTTTTGGGCTTCAAAATTAAAATGTTTGGCTACAACAACTAACATCTTCCACCACTTCTAATATTACCATTCCCTAATTATTTAATTAGGGTTTTCATTTCCTCAATTATAACATAAATCCTTACTCATGCACATTTAAATTATTAACCCAATTAGACTTGCTATAATTAGGTTATAAAATTAATTAGTTGAGATATATAAATTAAATCTCTTAGAATTAGTATATGTTTTATATACTAACATTCTCACCTATTATAACCTCTTAGGTTATTTACTTAACACACCTAATATATATATTAGGTTACTTAACTTAATCCTTAATTCAACTTACTCACATATTAATACAAAATAATTTAATAAATTGAGACATGGTCCACAAATCTCTTAGATTAGGTCACTAGTATATAATTAAAATACTAGAATCACATACACATAATCTTATGAACTCATACACTAAACATATACCTCATTATCAGACTATCACTTGAAGTCTATCAAATCATTCAAGTTCTTCTCCAAAAAATTTGAAATCTTTAAATTCCTTCATAGAAATGTGAAATCCATACACTTATTTTCTGTCTAGGTTCATCTTATAACCTTTATTCAATCTTTTAAGATTTTATAAAATTGTCTAAATTTTCGGGTTGTCACATTCACCCCTTCTTCTAAGAATTTCGTCCTCGAAATTTCAGTTTACTAATCACCACTCCTTTTATTCATCAAAACTAGGCTGTCTTACTAACCTTTAATTGATTTCATGATCAATTTAATGAGTACATCTTGCTTCCTACTATGAGGAGCTCTACTACTATAACATTCTTCCATAACTTCAGTCTAAGGAGTTAAAACTTTTCAAATCATGCTGAGGGGTCATATAGACCATGAACACGTAGTTTTAACGATATTTATATCGCAAAACAGTAAATTACTAGGTATGTTTACAATCACAAAGAAGGTAAACTACCGTTGCTAGTACTTTAGGTGATTAGCCTATCGTACGCGTACGTCATGCATAACGTATCAATCATGTTTAGCGAATATTTACGCTACTAGATTGGATTATTTTATCCAAACAACATAGTTCACCTCAGTCTTATCATAGGGTTCCGCACCAAAACAATTTGGTTCGGGATAATTTTCAAAGAACGCTTAGGATTTTCATAAAAGTTGGTCTAGCCAAATCAAATAGCTTAGACCCATATCAAATAATTCGAATTTCAATCGAAACATTGCTGGCAAAATTTAGTTGGCAATAATTTACCTTTAAAATTCTTAAAATCATTTTATGACGTCATGATACCGCACTGTATTTACAGTCCGTTTGAGGATTCCGTCATTTTGTGACTTTGTCATACTACATCATAATATAGTGGGCTGACAATCCTTAGATCACATCCAACACTAAGTAATACTGCATTGATGACTCCATCATTTTTATCATTCTGCATCAGGTTCCATGATACATTGATGATATAAAAATACATTTTGATAAGTCAAATCATTTTTGTCTAGCTGAATCAAGTAGCATAAACTATTCTTTAAACCGCTCAAAAATCATTGCAATTCAGTTTTATCATCTCAACAGGTAACGATATGTCGGTGGCCCGAAGCCAACTCATACACAATGGTCACTAGGAGTTGAGAATAAAAATTCATTTTCCAAAAAGCACATAGTGCGTTTTTTAGCTTGATGTCAAAAACTTTGAAGTCTAGCATAGCTAGAAGATTTAGAATACCTATGCTTCCACCATCAACTTCACTTTCTCTAATGATCCATTGCTTAATAAGTCTATCTATTCTATCATCCTCAATGCTCCATTCACCACATAACTATACCCAGTTCGTCAAACTTACCACACATTAGGAGTTCAGGAACTTTCCACAATCATATGAGTTTAAGAACTTGTCATAGTCAGACCTTTGGCGTCCATTCGCTGAGGGGTTCATAAACATATCATATAATTATGAGTCACGAACGTACCATAAGTATGAGTTTTAAGAACTCGTACTTAACCTGATATTCTCTACTTATAACCTATCTATTTGTTATACACATGAGAAAGGAATCACCCTCTTAACACGCATATAGCAAATAGCGCGACACAAACATTTCAATGATTATCATTGCCAGAAACTAAGTGGTTTTTACACCATGTACAATTCAGCTCCCATACGAAGAATCATACAACTCAGCTACTGACATGAGTCCTCAATTGAAATCCTACACAATTCTAACTTTCTCTTTTCTTAATACGAATTTTCTTTAATCCGTATCTTAACATTTACCACTCTTTTCTGAGTTTACATAGTACCATTTCATAGTACAACTGTCGTACAACAATTCTGTTGTAAAGTTTTCAATCATTTGATTGATCCTTCTCCTGCTATGACCTTATCAGATCACGTTGTGATCTCATATTATAACCGTATTATGATCGTTTTATTTTACGATCTTCTTTTCCTTTAATCATATAATATTATGATTTTACACTTTTCATCTTATAGACATAGTCTATTTATTTTCACTTTTCATTTTTATTAATGGAGTCAGGTAACTCCAGATTCTTATCCTTATAACTTTTCAAGATTCTTCTTTGAATCTTATTTATCTTTCTCTTTACTTAATAATGAATTTCTAAAAATTCATCTCTTATCACTTAAACTCGATCTGAGTTTATTCCTTATCATCATCTCTGTGGTTATAGCCTACGGTAAACCTACCTAAGGTTTCTAACCTACGGCTCTGATACCACCTATAGCATCCCCAAATCCCGGTCCTAATCACCAAGGATCTGGTATACTATTTCTATAACTATTGCGGAAGATATAAACATAAATTGTTTATACATTAAACTTTTTCACATCATTCCCAAGGTCTACAACCTTAACTTAATACATACATTCAATATCTTAAATGTTTACAATACTATTTTTGCCAGAAGATTTAATAAATCTAACTGCACCATAATTTAGTCTTGCACTTTGCCTTTACTTCTGTCTTTACTCGAGCTTTCTTCTAAATCTAAAAATTTTATCATGATATAGCAAGGGTGAGCATCAAATTTACCCAGCAAGTTTGAATTTATTTGAGGATATATCATGATTGAAAGAATTGAACAATAAGCTAGCTAACTTTCAACAATATAAACATTGTGAAAGAGCATGAACAAATTTTCTTAGCTGAACGACCAAGTCAATGAAAATGAATGGTCAAGCATAAACATGAACAGATTAACTGAACCAAATGGTAATGAAGGTGATCAGCCTTTCATACCTGATGAACATTTACAATATGCACAACGTGCGAATCAATAATCAATATAGACGTGAATAATCAACAACAACTATTCACTAACATGCTTTGAAATTACAACTCATGGTTGAGTTAGGAAACTTGCCTGAACCGCTGATTACCGCTAAGCAATATAATGTAATCTCTTATGAAAGACCTATCAATTATAAGATTGATCTTTGAATTAGCATAACATACTTATTAACTCATAATACTATTACTTAATCAATCAATTATCTAACACTTAATCACATAATTAAATAACACCTTAACCCATCAGCATTATTATCATCCTTTGATAACTCCTTAATCACTATATCATATACATTATGATTTAACACTCTAATAAGTCAAATACCAAACTAGTAACCTGAATTTCAAATGCAGCAAGCTGGATTCCAAATCCAGTAACCTAGATGGTCAATTCACAAACCCAACTGCAATCCAACAAACTGGATTTCAAATCCAGCAAACTAGATCGCAATCCAACAAACTGGATTCAACAAATTTTTAATCTAGTAAACTATTTTTCAATCCAGCAAGCTGGATTCATCAGATTTTCTAATCCAGCAAGCTGGATTCCATATCTTTTTTTACGAAAATACCAAAACAACTTATTATTTTTCTATCTTTTGGCCATGCTTATATACATATATTTCATACACAAAAAATATTTTTCCATAATTTTCCATCTTCCTTTGGTATTTTTCAAAAATTATTTTTTAGTCATTTCCTTAAGAAATTAGCTACCTCGTGCTTAACTCCAGAAATTCCCATCTCTTGACACAATCTTATATGTCTTAACGTGAGCCCACAGTTTAAATTTCGTGGCCATCGGAGTTATAGAACTCCGGTTATAGCGATTTTCGTCAGAAAATCTCAGAAATTGAAATGGTCATAACTTGGTCATTTTAAGTCAGAATTAGCTCATTTTTGGACAGGAGGTACTTAATACCATATATTTTCATGTCCCAAAAGGCCAGAATTTTTCTCACAATTTAAGTGGCCGAAACTGCCATTTTAAATTTTGGGCAGAAGCTATTTGACGTTTTGCAGTTTTGGAGTCCTTTGGTAAAACTTATATAAAATGAGATCTATAACTCCAATTAATGATCCGTCAATTTTTTTGGATTCGTATCTTTCCGATATACAATTTTCATCTATCACAATCCATATTTGGACATGTTAAGCTCCCGGAAATTAGCCTGGAAGTGGCTGGTAAAAACTGTTGTTCTAACAGTTTTCTTAGCTTTGTGTAGTTTGGGATAACTTCCATAACTTGCTCATTTTTCAACCTAATTGAGTGATTCCAAAGGGGTTTTATCCTTAATACATATATCTAGCATCCCAAGAAAATAATCACAAATATCCATCATAGATTTCAAACATCAAAAGCTAGATCACCCTTTCAAGTTTAAGCTTTCCAGAAAAATCCTATTTTTCCATTCCTTTTGATTTCAACCAAATCAACACCCAACATGAGTAGATCTAAACATGAAATACTCATAAACATATAGATCTAAGGTTTTAAACCTCAAGATCATAACTTCATATTATCAAAAATCAAATCAAACAAAATAAAAAGGTTTAAGCTAGTTTAAGTTTTCACCTTAATTTTTGGGCTACTCTTCTTTCTCTTCCAAAGTAGAAGATGAATTTATGGAGCATCAATGGTGTAGATCCTTCCTCTCTCTCTCCTCCTCTCCACCGAATCTCTCTCCCTCTCTCTCTCTCTCTTATGTTTTTGCTTTGTTAGTCTAAGAGAAAGTAAGAGGAAGTAAAATAAAAAAATGAAAGAGAATGATGTTAGATTTTGTTGGAGGATTTTGTATAGATATAAGATATGTATATAATAGATATTTCTCCAACATCTTCTTATCTCTTTCTCTCACTTAATCATCACATGGTTGCTTGCACTCTTTGCTTAATGTGTTGGTTAAATAAACAACTGACACATGGAATGAGTTGTCACCAACTAAAGTGAAATAATCATCACATTCATCTCCCCTTCTCTCCTCTCTTGTTTGGGCCGGCCATGTGGCCTTAATTAGCCCAATTTTTGGCTTTCCTTTTATGCTTTAATTGATTTACTAAATGTCTAAAAAGTCCCTCCTCCATTGGGCTAAGTTTTGGGCTCCCAATTAATTCTTTTGGGCTTCAAAATTAAAATGTTTGGCTACAACAACTAACATCTTCCACCACTTCTAATATTACCATTCCCTAATTATTTAATTAGGGTTTTCATTTCCTCAATTATAACATAAATCCTTACTCATGCACATTTAAATTATTAACCCAATTAGACTTGCTATAATTAGGTTATAAAATTAATTAGTTGAGATATATAAATTAAATCTCTTAGAATTAGTATATGTTTTATATACTAACATTCTCACCTATTATAACCTCTTAGGTTATTTACTTAACACACCTAATATATATATTAGGTTACTTAACTTAATCCTTAATTCAACTTACTCACATATTAATACAAAATAATTTAATAAATTGAGATATGGTCCACAAATCTCTTAGATTAGGTCACTAGTATATAATTAAAATACTAGAATCACATACACATAATCTTATGAACTCATACACTAAACATATACCTCATTATCAGACTATCACTTGAAGTCTATCAAATCATTCAAGTTCTTCTCCAAAAATTTTGAAATCTTTAAATTCCTTCATAGAAAGATAATATTTTAGCAAACATTCATTTAATTAATTACCAAAATAAATTAGGTCTTATTTTATATTGGTATCTCTCACTATTTTCTTCAAACTATATTACCCTCATGAATATAGTTTGGCAATATCTAATTAAAGATTTGCTAGTGAAAATAAGGATCCCATTTTAAATGTATATAGTCTTGTGTGTGCACAACAAACTATATATAAATAAATAGGTAGACAACTCTTGTCAATTACATCATCATGTAACTCCTTATATTTTGCCTCTTAAATCATAATGGTCAAGTGTGTGCACATCCGAACTAAAATGATTTAAGTTAAGTCATACCCAGTATTTCTATATAAGTGAAGAGAAAACTACAGCCCTTGTGTGTGCACAACAAAGCGGTAATGTTCAATTCCTTATAAACATCAAATGTAATAAAAATAACATCTCATATATTTAATACTCGCCTTGTGTGTGCACAACAAACTCATATTAAATATTCAATGCTCTATTATTTTTATCATGCTGGAAGGCGACGTTCGATATTCTAAATATCTTTGAACGTTACAACTTAATATATTAAAAACTTTGAGGGGTTTGTTTTTATTAGTCTCATCTTGTTTAGCGCGCATGCAAATATATATATAAAATACGCGTCATATTATTAAACATGTGAAGCATGTTTGCATAATATATAATATATATAATACTAGCATGCACATATAGAATACTATATTCTATCCGGATTGATTATGGACTTTTATTCTAGTTTGGTTCACTAGAGCCACCAACTGAACCAAAAGGTCAAACCCTAGGGTGCAAGAATAAACATTTAAATATAACTATTACATTTAAACTCGAGCTCCATTACAAACGGGTCTTCGAGCGCTCCTTTTTCCTTGATCTTCGATTTTTCAAAAAATTCTAACTAATCCTATTACATTATACTATTTAATTTAAATAGAAACCTTGATCAGCAGTCAAGGGAAAGTACATAGGAGCGAGATAGAATTTACATCAAGAAGAAAACCAGAAAAGACGAGGTACGCAGACCCCATTTAATAAAACTCATTCATTCATTCAAACATCCAACCAAAATAAATCCAATCGCATTGGTCAATAATCCATAATCAATCTCATTTATTATCATACATATCATCATATGTATCAATAAATAAAACCATTCCATATATATATGAATATCATTTAATGGGCCATTTTATGTTGCATGAAATCCAATTTCAAGATTAAAATAAACTCTTTTATTTTAATTATAAAATTATTAAGATTAATATATATAAATATATATATATATATATATATATATATATATATATATATATATATATATATATATATAACTATTATATATATATAATTATAGTCCTATTACACGTGACGCACCAGTACCATGAAAACAAATCCTGGACAAGTGTTATGGTTATATATAATATATAATATATAATAATACATGAAAAAGACATGATTTCACTGAAACTGTTTTTCAAACACATGATTTCGCTGCATCCCTTGTATAATATTATATAATAA
Source organism: Panax notoginseng (assembly GCA_016801055.1). Lineage (NCBI taxonomy): Eukaryota > Viridiplantae > Streptophyta > Magnoliopsida > Apiales > Araliaceae > Panax > Panax notoginseng. Next base: position 245,512,040 of record CM029012.1, read on the forward strand.
CAATCACGCGGAAAAAGACAAGTAAAGACGAGAAAAAAAAATGTCAGTATGCAATGACTTTCGCGAATCTGATAACGGTTCAGCCAAAAAAAAAAGTTTTTCAAAATTTGGTTTCGCGAATTTTTTTTTTTCATAAAATAATAATTTTATACAATAAATTATGCCCAATAAATTATTCAAAATACATACCCATATATATATATATATATATATATATATATATATATATATATATATATATATATATATATATGGAATCAAAATAATTAATAATTCGCATAAAGTTTGGCTCTTGATACCACTGTTAGGTTTTGTGAAAATCAAAGTAGCAATCAAATTGCAAAAATAGCGGAAGCATAATAAAATCAGATTTTAAAATTTTTTCACAAACCAATTATCCGGATCATCCTTTATGCATATTATTAATTAAATGAAGAATAAGAAATTATGAAATCATACCCTTGTAGAAACGAGCTTCCTCAGGTACGAGTTCACCTCCTACTTCTCTGCGATCTCCTTGAATCTCCGGGTAGATTCCTTCCTTTGATCAATGTAAGCCACCCAAGTGTATGACCTCTAGAGGTGATCCACCAAGGAAGAAGAATTTTCAAGAAGAATGGTGTATTGGCTCAGACCCTAGTTTTTCCTATCTCTATAGAAAAAGGGGTGTACTCTCCAACTATTGGAATTACGTATATCTAATATCTGATATAAAACTCCTCTTATAAAGATATCAGGTAACCCTATTTTAATTAAATAAGGTATTATTCATTTAATTAAACTCTTTTAATTAAATGGGCTCCCTAATCCTATTAGGAATCTATGAGAGTACTTATATTAAATTAATTTCTAAACTCTTTTAGAAATTAAAATAATAATAATTATAATAATATTAATAAGACTTCTCTTATTAATTTATATTTAATATTTCTAAAATATTAAATAATAAATATTAAGCTATTTAATTTATTCTATCACCATAGATTAAATTAAATATACTTAACATATTATTACGATTATGCCATTAACTTCTTGAATAATTATTCTTCCTTTTATAGTGTGACCCTTTAGGTTCTCCATTTTAAACCGGTTGTGAATAAATCAATTAGAATAATTCTAATCTTATTTAAATAAATAAATTAAACGATTAATTTATTTAAATAAATAATATTTATTTACAATAGGAATAAGCCTCTCTAGCAATCAACGACTTTTCAGATAATATAGATTTCAACATTAATTATAAAAGAACCTTTGAGTTAATAGTTACCGTATAATTCAATCCTTCCACCATGCAATGTCCCAACTAAATATAAGACATGGAATTACTATCAAATCTTATTTTATTTAATTATATGTATTTCGATTCCTAAATGCACAACTCCTAATGAATGCAAATTAGAAACTACTTTCTAATTTCATTCCACCTTGGCCAAGGATTCCTGGGTTGTCATTTATTGAATCACATAGGACATTTCTCTTCTTTTACTAGAAGTGGTAGATTCTTTATTGATCATTCATTATCTTCATATATAACTTATTACACCCAAGCATACCCTTTGATATACTCTAAGAGTCTTAAGGAATAAGCCAAAGTGTAATTCATTATATATAAGATACTATGATGATCTCAAGTCTAAGGATCATTTGCACTACTATCACTACAGGAATTCCTATTGACAGACAAGTAAAACTCCATTAGGTATTCCTTAGCGAGTCACGTTTAGTGAACTTATTCTCTAATAAGCACCTACATACTTACTTTAGTGTCTCCACACAAATGATCATGAGATCAATCATCCTCATCCAATGAGCAAGCAACGTACGTACCAATCTATCCGGATTCACTAATCCCCTTTTTAGTAATCCATTGATTGGGAACATTTTAGTTTTAAGCTATCTAAGAATTTAGATCTCATTAGCATGATCTCATCATGATTCTAAAAGCATTGCTTAAAACTATGGGTTTATCACATATTATTAAAACAGCACCATGTAGATAATAAATGCCTTTAATAAATAATTCTTTTATTAATAAATAAATAAGATTGATTACAAAGTATATGCTTTATCATCATATATGATTGGCTTGTATGCATACTACTTTCAATCTCCCACTTGCACTAAAGTCAATCGCCGTGGTACCTTATACCCATCTTCTCTAAGTGACGATCAAACTGCTGTTGTGTTAACGCTTTAGTAAATGGATCTGCAATAATGTCTTGAGAGTCTACACGCTCCAGGGTGACGTCTCCTCTTTCAATGATCTCTCTGATCAAATGAAATCGCCGCAACACGTGTTTAGATTTCTGATGAGACCTGGGTTCCTTAGCCTGCGCAACAGCTCCGGTGTTGTCACAGAATAAAGGCACTGGTCCTGTAATGCTAGGAACCACACCAAGTTCGGTAATGAACTTCTTCATCCAAACAACTTCCTTTGCATCTTCACTTGCAGCTATGTACTCTGCCTCTGTCACTGAATCAGCAACTGTTTGCTGTTTGGAACTCTTACAACTCACTGCGCCACCGTTTAAGGTAAACACATATCCCGAAACGGATTTACTGTCATCTTGGTCTGTTTGAAAACTTGAGTCTGTGAAGCCCTCTAGTTTCAATTCAGACCCACCGTAGACAAGAAATACATCCTTAGTTCTTCTTAAGTACTTTAGGATATTTTTCACTGCCTTCCAGTGTTCTTCTCCTGGATTCGACTGATATCTGCTTGTTATACTAAGTGCATGAGCGACATCCGGTCTAGTACATATCATACCGTACATGATAGATCCTATTGCTGAAGCATAAGGGATATTACTCATACGGTCTCTCTCCTCAGGTGTCTTTGGGGCCTGTTTCTTGGAGAGATGTATTCCATGGCTCATCGGCATGAGACCTCTTTTGGAATCTTCCATGCTAAACTTCTTTAGCATCGAGTCAATGTACGTTCCTTGGGACAAGCCAAGCATCCTTTTAGATCTATCTCTATAGATCTTTATCCCCAAAATATAGGATGCTTCTCCCAAGTCCTTCATGGAGAAGTGTTTAGATAACCAGATTTTAATTGATTGTAGCATAGGAATATCATTCCCTATCAGTAATATATCATCAACATATAATACGATGAATGAAACAGCGCTCCCACCAACCTTCTTGTACACACATGGTTCATCCTCATTTTTGATAAAATCAAACTCTTTGATTGTCTCATCAAAACGGATGTTCCACCTACGAGAAGCTTGCTTCAATCCATAAATGGATCGTTGTAGCTTACAGACTTAATTTGTTCCAACCTTTGAAACAAATCCCTCTGGCTGTGTCATATACACATCTTCCTCAAGTTTCCCATTGAGGAAGGCCGTTTTCACGTCCATCTGCCAGATTTCGTAGTCATGGTAAGCTGCAATCGCAAGCAAAATCCGAATGGACTTGAGCATTGCTACTGGTAAAAAGGTTTCGTCATAGTCAACTCCTTGTCTTTGTTTGAAACCTTTTACGACCAGTCGGGCCTTATAGGTCTTTACCTTGCCGTCTGCTCCAGTCTTTCTTTTAAAGACCCATTTACACCCAATAGGCTTAATTCCTTCAGGTGGTGAAACCAAAGTCCATACTTGATTTTCATACATGGAGTCCATCTCGGATTTCATGGCATCTTGCCACTTTTCTGAGTCTTTACTACTCATAGCATGTTCGTAATTCAATGGATCATCATCATCTATGATGCGTACCTCATCGTCATCCTCTATGATAAGTCCATTCCTATCAGGTATCTTTGGTACTCTTCTAGATTTACGAATAGGGTGTTGTACAGAAGGAATGTCTACTTGGACAGGTTCATCCATTTGATCTGTAGTGGTTTGTGGTTCTTGAATTTCTTTAACATCTATTTTCCTCCCACTGACCCCTTCAAGGATAAACTCCATTTCTAAGAAGGCAGCATGTTTGGCAACAAATACCTTTTGTTCAGTAGGATTGTAAAAATAATATCCTAAACTTTCTTTAGGATATCCCACAAAAGTACACTTATCAGATCTAGTCCCAAGCTTATCATTTTGAAACCTTTTCACATAAGTTGGACATCCCCAAATCTTAACATGCTTAAGACTAGGCTTCCTCCCTGTCCACATCTCATATGGAGTCTTAAGGACGGATTTCTAGGGAACCTTATTTAGTAGATATGTAGCCGCTTCTAGGGCATATCCCCAGAATGACACCGGATGATCGGTAAAACTCATCATGGAACGAACCATGTCCAACAGTGTTCGATTTCTCCTTTCAGACACACCATTCAGCTGTGGCATCCCTGGTGGAGTCCATTGTGAGATTATACCATTTTCTTTGAGACAATCGAGAAACTCACTGCTTAAGTATTCACCACCTCGATCTGATCGAAGAATCTTAATACTTTTACCCGTTTATTTCTCTACTTCACTTCTGAATTCTTTGAACTTTTCAAATGATTCAGATTTGTATTTCATTAAATACACATATCCAAATCTTGAGTGATCATCAATGAAAGTAATAAAATAAGAATACCCTCCCCGTGCAATCGTTTTCATAGGTCCACATACATCCGTGTGTACCAACGCTAACAACTCTGTAACTCTTTCTCCTTTTCCACTAAAAGGAGATTTAGTCATTTTTCCCATGAGACAAGATTCACAAGTTGGATATGATTCATAATCCGATAGCTCTAGGAGCCCATCTTTATACAACTTGGACAATCTTGTTTCATTAATATGACCAAGTCTACAGTGCCACATATAGGTATAATTAACATCATCTCTTTTCCTTTTCTTAGTTTGTTCAATTTGAAGTATATTTTCATGCAAGTCAAGAATATAAAGTCCATTTCGTAAATTACCAACACCATATAAAATATTATTATTATAAATAGAACAACTATTGTTCTTTATTATAACGTCAAAACCATCCATATCCAATACAGATATTGAAATAATGTTTCTAATAAGTGATGGAACAAAATAACAATTATTTAAACTAATAGATTTTCCCGTAGGCAGTGCTAAACAATAAGTCCCTACAGCTAATGCAGCAACGTTTGCTCCATTTCCCACTCGTAGGACGATCTCATCCTTGCTCAGCTTTCTACTTCTGACCAGTCCTTGCATATTATTACATATATGAGAACCACAGCCGGTATCCAATACCCAAGTAGAAGATTGACTTTCAGAAAAATTAATTTCAATCATAAACAAACCTTGATTAGGATTCGAAGCTTCTCCAAGCTTCTTCTGCTTTTGTTCCGCAAGATAATCCTTGCAGTTTCTCTTCCAGTGACCCGGCTTGTTGCAATGGAAGCAAATTCCTTTGCTAGCTGGATCAGGTTTCTTTTGATCCTTCACTTTTGCCTTTCCCTTAGCCTTCTTGGATTTCTTCTTTTCAGAAGATACCTTGGGCCTCTTCCTTTTCTTGGAAGAATCATCCACTAGTAAGACATGATTCTTCTTGGATGGGAAGTGACCTTCAGCAGTTTTCAACATGTTAAGTAACTCAGGCAAGCTGACGTCCAACTTATTCATGTGAAAATTCACAAAAAATTGTGAGAAGGTGTCAGGGAGTGACTGCAAGATCAAATCTTGACTCAACTCTCCATCCATGATGAACCCAAGCTGTCCAAGACGTTCAATCAAATTAATCATCTTTAGGACATGAGTCTCAATAGTAGTACCCTCGGTCATCCGAGATCGAAAGAGCTCCTTAGATATCTCATATCTAGCAGTCCTACTTTGCTCACCATACAACTCTTGCAGGTGCAGCAGTACAGTAGGAGCATCCATGTTTTCATGCTGACGCTGAAGCTCGTTACTCATAGATGCGAGCATGATGCATTGAACTACAGATGCATCATCTTGCCACTGTTTAAAAGTAGCAATCTCTTCCTCAGAGGCTGTCTCTGCAACTTTTGCAGGTACGGGCGAATTTAGGACATAAGAAATCTTTTCAGCAATGAGAACAATTCTCAAATTTCTTAACCAGTCCGTGTAGTTCGGTCCGGTCAGTTTGTTAGCATCAAGTATGCTACGCAGTGAAATTAGTGAATGTGACATTTTCAAAATTCTGCATGTTAGAAAGATAATATTTTAGCAAACATTCATTTAATTAATTACCAAAATAAATTAGGTCTTATTTTATATTGGTATCTCCCACTATTTTCTTCAAACTATATTACCCTCATGAATATAGTTCGGCAATATCTAATTAAAGATTTGCTAGTGAAAATAAGGATCCCATTTCAAATGTATATAGCCTTGTGTGTGCACAACAAACTATATATAAATAAATAGGTAGACAACTCTTGTCAATTACATCATCATGTAACTCCTTATATTTTGCCTCTTAAATCATAACGGTCAAGTGTGTGCACATCCGAACTAAAATGATTTAAGTTAAGTCATACCCAGTATTTCCATATAAGTGAAGAGAAAACTACAACCCTTGTGTGTGCACAACAAAGCGGTAATGTTCAATTCCTTATAAACATCAAATGTAATAAAAATAACATCTCAAATATTTAATACTCGCCTTGTGTGTGCACAACAAACTCATATTAAATATTCAATGCTCTATTATTTTTATCATGCTGGAAGGCGACGTTCGATATTCTAAATATCTTTGAACGTTACAACTTAATATATTAAAAACTTTGAGGGGTTTGTTTTTATTAGTCTCATCTTGTTTAGCGTGCATGCAAATATATATATAAAATACGCGTCATATTATTAAACATGCGAAGCATGTTTGCATAATATATAATATATATAATACTAGCATGCACATATAGAATACTATATTCTATCCGGATTGATTATGGACTTTTATTCTAGTTTGGTTCACTTGAGCCACCAACTGAACCAAAAGGTCAAACCCTAGGGTGCAAGAATAAACATTTAAATATAACTATTACATTTAAACTCGAGCTCCATTACCAACGGGTCTTCGAGCGCTCCTTTTTCCTTGATCTTCGATTTTTCAAAAAATTCTAACTAATCCTATTACATTATACTATTTAATTTAAATAGAAACCTTGATCAGCAGTCAAGGGAAAGTACATAGGAGCGAGATAGAATTTACATCAAGAAGAAAACCAGAAAAGACGAGGTACGCAGACCCCATTTAATAAAACTCATTCATTCATTCAAACATCCAACCAAAATAAATCCAATCGCATTGGTCAATAATCCATAATCAATCTCATTTATTATCATACATATCATCATATGTATCAATAAATAAAACCATTCCACATATATATGAATATCATTTAATGGGCCATTTTATGTTGCATGAAATCCAATTTCAAGATTAAAATAAACTCTTTTATTTTAATTATAAAATTATTAAGATTAATATATTTATATATATATATATATATATATATATATATATATAACTATTATATATATAATTATAGTCCTATTACACGTGACGCACCAGTACCATGAAAACAAATCCTGGACAAGTGCTATGGTTATATATAATATATAATATATAATAATACATGAAAAAGACATGATTTCACTGAAACTGTTTTTCAAACACATGATTTCGCTGCATCCCTTGTATAATATTATATAATAACAATCACGCGGAAAAAGACAAGTAAAGACGAGAAAAAAAAATGTCAGTATGCAATGACTTTCGCGAATCTGATAACGGTTCAGCCAAAAAAAAAAGTTTTTCAAAATTTAGTTTCGCGAATTTTTTTTTTTCATAAAATAATAATTTTATACAATAAATTATGCCCAATAAATTATTCAAAATACATACCCATATATATATATATATATATATATATATATATATATATATATATATATATATATATATATATATATATGTGGAATCAAAATAGTTAATAATTCGCATAAAGTTTGGCTCTTGATACCACTGTTAGGTTTTGTGAAAATTAAAGTAGCAATCAAATTGCAAAAATAGCGGAAGCATAATAAAATCATATTTTAAAATTTTTTCACCAACCAATTATCCGGATCATCCTTTATGCATATTATTAATTAAACGAAGAATAAGAAAATTATGAAATCATACCCTTGTAGAAATGAGCTTCCTCGGGTACGAGTTCACCTCCTACTTCTCCGCGATCTCCTTGAATCTCCGGGTAGATTCCTTCCTTTGATCAATGTAAGCCACCCAAGTGTATGGCCTCTAGAGGTGATGCACCAAGGAAGAAGAATTTTCAAGAAGAATGGTGTATTGGCTCAAACCCTAGTTTTTCCTATCTCTATAGAAAAAGGGGTGTACTCTCCAACTATTAGAATTACGTATATCTGATATCTTATATAAGACTTCTCTTATAAAGATATTAGGTAACCCTATTTTAATTAAATAAGGTATTATTCATTTAATTAAACTCTTTTAATTAAATGGGCTCCCTAATCCTATTAGGAATCTATGAGAGTACTTATATTAAATTAATTCCTAAACTCTTTTAGAAATTAAAATAATAATAATTGTAATAATATTAATAAGACTTCTCTTATTAATTTATTATTTAATATTTCTAAAATATTAAATAATAAAAATTAAGCTATTTAATTTATTCTATCACCATAGATTAAATTAAATATACTTAACATATTATTACGATTATGCCATTAACTTCTTGAATAATTAATCTTCCTTTTATGGTGTGACCCTTTAGGTTCTCCATATTAAACCGGTTGTGAATAAATCAATTAGAATAATTCTAATCTTATTTAAATAAATAAATTAAACGATTAATTTATTTAAATAAATAATATTTAGTTACAATAGGGATAAGCCTCCCTAGCGATCAACGACTTTTCAGATAATATAGATTTCAACATTAATCATAAAAGAACCTTTGAGTTAATAGTTACCGTACAATTCAATCCTTCCACCATGCAATGTCCCAACTAAATATAAGACATGGAATTACTATCAAATCTTATTTTATTTAATTATATGTATTTCGATTCCTAAATGCACAACTCCTAATGAATGCAAATTAGAAACTACTTTCTAATTTCATTCCACCTTGGCCAAGGATTCCTGGGTTGTCATTTATCGAATCACATAGGACATTTCTCTTCTTTTACTAGAAGTGGTAGATTCTTTATTGATCATTCATTATCTTCATATATAACTTATTACACCCAAGCATACCATTTGATATACTCTAAGAGTCTTAAGGAATAAGTCAAAGTGTAATTCAATATATATAAGATACTATGATGATCTCAAGACTAAGGATCATTTTCACTACTATCACTACAGGAATTCCTATTGACAGACAAGTAAAACTCTATTAGGTATTTCTTAGCGAGTCACGTTCAGTGAACTTATTCTCTAATAAGCACCTACATACTTGCTTTAGTGTCTCCACACAAATGATCATGAGATCAATCATCCTCATCCAATGAGCAAGCAACGTACGTACCAATCTATCCGGATTCACTAATCCCCTTTTTAGTAATCCATTGATTGGGAACATTTTAGTTTTAAGCTATCTAAAAATTTAGATCTCATTAGCATGATCTCATCATGATTCTAAAAGTATTGCTTAAAACTATGGGTTTATCACATATTATTAAAACAGCACCATGTAGATAATAAATGCCTTTAATAAATAATTCTTTTATTAATAAATAAATAAGATTGATTACAAAGTATATGCTTTATCATCATATATGATTGGCTTGTATGCATACTACTTTCAATCTCCCACTTGCACTAAAGCCAATCGCCGTGGTACCTCATACCCATCTTCTCTAAGTGACGATCAAACTGATGTTGTGTTAACGCTACAACGGCGGAAGTTTTACCATTGTTACTATTGAACTACTCAGTAGTAAAAGTACAGTAATACGTGTTGTTGCATAGTAGCACACGGTATTGATTATTAATGCTTATGTGAGAAGTCACTCAGTTTGATTCAATTATTGTCAGTTAATAATATGAATTATTTAGCAATAATGACGTTTTTTTTTATTCGTATTATTAACGTAATAAAACAGAAACATCTTTTTCTATAAAACAGAATACTTTATTAAAGTTATTCTATAAATAGAATATATTATATTTTATTTAAAAGATTTTTCTTTAAATATGGACCGTCAGATTAAAGTAATCAATCTGGACCGTTCATGAATTAGTTACAATGCATTCTATTTTTCTATAAATAGCAGCTCATTCCTTCATTATTTCTTACGAATTCACTGAACTCTAGAGAGAGAAACTATAGAGAGAGAGAAGAAGAGTATTCTGCTACTTAACTACTTCCTTATTTCAGCTATTCTTTAAAACGGTAAGGGGTTTTATTCTTTCTTATTTATGAAGAGAACTGTTGTTATTCCATTTCTAATTATTCTGTTGGAATAACCTGTATACGCGGTCTACCCTATACTTGGTGATATTCTTCTATTATTCTGTTGGAACATCCTGTCTGTGTATTTTACACCGGACCTGGTTCCGTTTTTATTATTATTCTGTTGGAACATCCTGTCTGTGTGTTTTACACCGGACCTGGTTCCGTCTTGTTTTTATTCTGTTGGAACATCCTGTCTATGTGTTTTACACCGGACCTGGTTCCATTATTTATTATTCTGTCGGAATATCCTGTCTGTGCGTTTACGCCGGACCTGGTTCTATTATTTATTATTCTGTTGGAATAACCTATCTGTGCGGTCTATCGCATGCATTGTGATTTCTTTTGTTATTCTATTCTTTATTATACTCAGTTGGTTAAGTTTTGACTTCTATACTCCATGAAATTTGTGAAATATCCTTGATAATTGCGTTTCATCCAGTATCTTTTCATGAAAATATTCTTCTAAGCATTCTTGAATTTTACTCCACAAAGCAGTATCATGTTGACAATTTGGACGTTGTTAATTCTTGGATAAATTAATTCTTGAACTTGTTTTATTGAATTCTTATATCATTGTCATCATCCTCATGTTTATAAAATGTTAAAAGTCATCTGTGGCCTGTAGTGCATAGATGGACTTGGTATGATTATGGCCAGGGATTATTCGGTATAATCATGACCGTAATGTTACAAATGATGTGGTAAAAGTCCTATTAGCCCGTAGTGCATTGATGGACAGTTGTTGGCATGATCATGACCATTAATGAATACATGAATATCCTTGGCCGCAGTGTAGGGGTGATTCGATGATGTGGATTATTTTATTAAGCTGAGTCCCAGCGATCACAGTGTTGAAAAACCTTTTAAATCATAAAAGATAGTAGAGTTTATTTTCTACTTGACTCTTTTAATGGATTGCTTGTTCCGCTGCAGTTAAACTTGATGTCTATTATATTTTATCAGTTTAACATTGTTGAAGGCTAATGATAATTTATTCTGCATTATCTTAGTCATAATATTTCTTACTAGGCTAGTTGAGCTCACCCTTTCTTTCACTGTTCTCTTCAGGAAATGAGAACGTAGCTGGGGCAAGTCGAAAAACGGAGTGATGGTCCGAATGATAGTATTAGTTAGTAGTCCTCACTATTCTATGTAATAGTGTGTTAATAAATGTAATGAGGACTCCTTTTGAGTATGAATACTCTCTAGAAGATAATATTTGTATTCAAACTCACAGTTTATGTTTTGTCGTATAGTACACGACAGTTGTATTAGTAAGTTGTATTTGTATTCTGTACTATGTATCTGATGACTGATGAGTGAGTTTTATACACATGAATTGGATACATTCGGGCTTAATTTATTATTGTTCTCAAGTCTTTTAGGATGTTTTTATGTGTTTGTGTCTATTCATGCATGTTTTATATTGTTTTGTAGGAATTGGGACAAAAGTTACATGGATCCACGTTCGGGGTGGCTAGATACGCGTTTTCGGCTTACCATTTACACAGCAGTCACTTCAGAGTTAATTTGAGTATTTCTACGGACCTTATTTCGAAAAACTTAAAGAATGAAAGTTGTAGATCTACTTCTTCTCTTTCCGGAACATCTTGAATCATCGAAATCGGATTTCGGACGAAGAAGTTATGGCCATTTTCCCAAAGGACGTCGGAGCAGAAAATTTCAGAAAAACTTCCAGCGCCGGGGCGCTATTTCTCTATGTAATTCCAGCGTCGGGGCGCTGGGGGGCAGAATCCCAGCGTCGTGCCCAGCGCCGGGGCGCTGGGGAAGTCAGTGGAAAGGCTTGGACGCGTTTTGGGGCGAATTTTGACATCTTTTTGACTCCAAATTGGATTGGGTTTGTTCCTAACCTAAAAATTAGACTTGTAACCTATAAATATATGATGTAAGACATAAAATAAAGGGGGATTACATAGATTAGACTAGATTAAATACTCCATTAGATTAGAATCTAAACCCTAGTTCTTAATTAGCCATTAGAGATTGAAGCAACTTGGAGATCATTGAAGATCAAGAGCAGGAGCAAGAGGGGAGCATCAGATTTGCTGACAACAGATTCTATTCTCTTCTCTTATCATACTTTTATCTTTTAATGTCTATTCAATTGTGGATTCTTGGTTTCAATTCATTAATTATGAACTAACTCTTTTATTAAGATTTCAATTGAACCTTTTATTTCTATGAATTAGTTATTCGATTTATTCTAATTATTTATGTCAAAGTGAATTGTTTATCTTGTCTTGAGCTTATTGATTAATTATCTGATCAGTAATTACCTTGTTACTCTAGAAGGAATCGGAAGAGGAATTCTAGGGTTAGAACTGGGCATGATAACATGTGACTTAGTTATTTGCATGGTGAATAATTAGGTTTGTGAATAGAATGGAAATATCTGTTTACCGCATGTAACACATAAGGAATTGGGATTGAAAAGAGTTTAATTCAATTGTTTTGCATAGGAATATAGCAAGATTAATCTGGATTAAATAGAAGTCAATTGATCACTTGGAAAAGGACTTTTGGCATTTGAGAATTTCTATTAACAATTCAGTTGGCATAATAATTGGGATAATTGGATAATTGATTTATAGTTTATAATTGGGGATATTGAAGTCTTAATCTTTATTTATTTGAATTAATTTTAGAGTAATCTAGATTTAATTGATTAATTTAGTTTTCTTAATTAGAAAAATCACAATTTATGGTTGTTTAAATAAAATTGATTTGGTTAAGAGTTAGTACTTGGTAATTTTTATTAAATAATTCCTCGTGGGAACGATACTTTTCTTATCACTTTATTACTTGTTGACCGTGTATACTTGCACGTATTCATTGATTGCGAAATCGATCAACAAGTTTTTGGCGCCGCTGCCGGGGAATTAATTTAATAATTATTTACCAATATTAATTTCAATCAATTTAGTCTTAATTTAAACATTTTTATTTTTATTTTTAATTCTCTTCCTATATTTCTCTCTTTTTAGGTACCATGGATGACTTTACGTATCAATGGCCATACACGAACATGACTCAACCAAGGGGAGCGGAGATTGACAGACTCGAGAAACTTTCTGCATTGGCAGCACAGGTGGCCGCAATAGCTAAGAAAATAGAGACATGGAGTCCACCATCCACGCAGCAAGTAGCTATGGTTTGTGAGTTATGTGATGGGAGTCATGCTACATATCAATGTGCCATAAATGCCAAATCAACTAAGTTTGTAGGGAGCTATAGTCATGTCTATCCCAACAATTATCATCAGGATTGGGGGTATCACCCGGATTTTTCATGGAGTAACAATCAAGATCAATTTTATGCTCCAAGTCCAACATACCCACCGGATTTGTCGTGTCCACCTCCACTACAACAGGAAGACCATTCAAATTTGGAGGAAGCCTTGGAAAAATTTATTAAAGCTTCTGAAAAAAGGAACGAGGAACAAGACAAAAAATTGAATCAAATAGAACTGAATATGAAAAGCCAAGGTGCGTCGATAAAGAATCTGGAAAATCAATTGGGGCAGATAGCACAAGCGTTGAACAACCATCCTCAATACACTTGGCTCTATGACATGGATGACGAAACTGATGATGAGTCCGAACCAAATCTGCAACCGGATGGGCCAAATGATATAGATGTTGAAAGAGAGAAAACAATTGGGAACAAACAAAAGGAGATCAATGAAGATTTAACTGTAAGATTCAACGAAGATGAATCGATTTCATTAGTGTCCCATGTACCTTCTCCACCAAAGTTCAAGAATCCGGGCAGTTTTGCAAAACCATGCCCAATTGGCAGTCATGTCGTCGGCAAAGCTCTTTATGACATAAGAGCTAGTACAACTGTGGAGTCATGGTGGGATGAAAAAGAGAAGATAGAGGAAGAGCCCATTGTGTTTGACAAGCTTCCATTCCACACTCTGATCACAGACACAATGGGGAAAGCACCTAGTTGTTTGTCATATTTAATGGGGATCCGATCTAAAAAGAGAATGCTAGGTGACTTAGATTCAATGGCCATTACAAATGGGAACCTACCAAAAGTTATATTATTTCCGATGGATGGAGGGTTCCTCAAATTTCGTAGGGGAATTGGATAGAGAATTAAAGAAGTCAGGCTGAGACTATAAAACAAGCGCTTATTGGGAGGCAACCCAAGTTTAATTTTTATTTTTAGTTTTTATTAAGTTTTATATTAGTAGTTTTGAATTTTCATTTATTTAGGATTTAATAAAAGTGCTTATATCATGGTTTTACAGGTTATTCAAGTCAAATTCAAGTGTGGTGCCCAATTTGTTCCATGTGCTTAGCCTATTCTCCAAACTTAGCGGACAAGGAGGAAGATTGCTATATTTTCAGGGAAGTCCTCTGCTTTAATTTTTTCTATTGTAGCCATTGAGGACAATGTCTAGTTTAAGTTTGGGGGCATTTTAGTGTCGTATTGCATATAGTTAGTTATTTACATTGTAGTTCGTTATATTTTCGGGTTATTTACATTTAGTTTTTGCATTCAGTTTTTTGTTTTAAAAAAAAAATTTTTAAAAATTGCAAAAATAGTAGTTAGTTTACTATGTTTGTTGCAGTTAGTTTATATTTGCATGATTCCAACTGTTAGATAGTAAAAGTCTATTTTGGCCAATGATGAGACTGGAGTTAAGTAGACAAGTATAGTATTGACTGTTAAGACTTTGATGTGATTTCTTGTTATGAATTGAATCTTTTCCTATTTGAAACTGGTATAATTAAGGTTAGCACGTTAATAACAGCTGTGTTGACTGATTAAGTTTAAATTGATACATAATGAATTTCTTAAGGATAATACTAATGTGAAGGAATGAAAGACATGAATAGGCGGAGATGGCTAAATTTTGATAAAAACTTAAGTTTGGGGGGAAAATTTGGGATATATAAGCTTTGCTAAAAAAAAGAAAGAAAAAAAATAAAAATTACCGTGGCTAGTTTTGTTTCGGGGCCTTTGTTACTTGAGTAAGTACGCCCGAAGGGGTATCTTAAAACCTAGCGCCCTAAGGTCTTATATGGTCTGGGAGTCGTTGGTCGAAAGCTCGCTAAGGGGTGACACTGTTAGCCTAATGGAATGAGACATTGCACAGTCATGGTTAAAAAAAAATAATAAAACGGGAAAAGAGCAAAAAGCCCCCGTAATGAAAAGTAAAGCATAAGTATCCCGGATTGGACTCTTGAACTTGGTGGATGTTTAACTTTAGTTGGATCTAGCTTGTTCGTGAATTTTGTGAGTTTTCACTGTATGATACCTTTAAAGAGACCTATTATGTGTTAAATTTGATTTTATATTAGTTAACATTGTTTTGGAGCACACACGCACTATATCAGTGATAACAATCTAAGATTTGATGAGTGATTGGGAAATTACTGATTTGTTTTAATATGATGTATTATCATGTTTACTTGATTTCTCTAAGGCCGGTTGAATAGACTTGTTTCTGTCATTACTTTTGGATTCGTAGGCATATAGATTAGTTTCATTACATTGCATTGTATAACATTTTTGTGTTTTTGCTTGAGGACAAGCAAATGTTTAAGTTTGGGGGTATTTGATGAGTGAGTTTTATACACATGAATTGGATACATTCGGGCTTAATTTATTATTGTTCTCAAGTCTTTTAGGATGTTTTTATGTGTTTGTGTCTATTCATGCATGTTTTATATTGTTTTGTAGGAATTGGGACAAAAGTTACATGGATCCACGTTCGGGGTGGCTAGATACGCGTTTTCGGCTTACCATTTACACAGCAGTCACTTCAGAGTTAATTTGAGTATTTCTACGGACCTTATTTCGAAAAACTTAAAGAATGAAAGTTGTAGATCTACTTCTTCTCTTTCCGGAACATCTTGAATCATCGAAATCGGATTTCGGACGAAGAAGTTATGGCCATTTTCCCAAAGGACGTCGGAGCAGAAAATTTCAGAAAAACTTCCAGCGCCGGGGCGCTATTTCTCTATGTAATTCCAGCGTCGGGGCGCTGGGGGGCAGAATCCCAGCGTCGTGCCCAGCGCCGGGGCGCTGGGGAAGTCAGTGGAAAGGCTTGGACGCGTTTTGGGGCGAATTTTGACATCTTTTTGACTCCAAATTGGATTGGGTTTGTTCCTAACCTAAAAATTAGACTTGTAACCTATAAATATATGATGTAAGACATAAAATAAAGGGGGATTACATAGATTAGACTAGATTAAATACTCCATTAGATTAGAATCTAAACCCTAGTTCTTAATTAGCCATTAGAGATTGAAGCAACTTGGAGATCATTGAAGATCAAGAGCAGGAGCAAGAGGGGAGCATCAGATTTGCTGACAACAGATTCTATTCTCTTCTCTTATCATACTTTTATCTTTTAATGTCTATTCAATTGTGGATTCTTGGTTTCAATTCATTAATTATGAACTAACTCTTTTATTAAGATTTCAATTGAACCTTTTATGTCTATGAATTAGTTATTCGATTTATTCTAATTATTTATGTCAAAGTGAATTGTTTATCTTGTCTTGAGCTTATTGATTAATTATCTGATCAGTAATTACCTTGTTACTCTAGAAGGAATCGGAAGAGGAATTCTAGGGTTAGAACTGGGCATGATAACATGTGACTTAGTTATTTGCATGGTGAATAATTAGGTTTGTGAATAGAATGGAAATATCTGTTTACCGCATGTAACACATAAGGAATTGGGATTGAAAAGAGTTTAATTCAATTGTTTTGCATAGGAATATAGCAAGATAAATCTGGATTAAATAGAAGTCAATTGATCACTTGGAAAAGGACTTTTGGCATTTGAGAATTTCTATTAACAATTCAGTAGGCATAATAATTGGGATAGTTGGATAATTGATTTATAGTTTATAATTGGGGATATTGAAGTCTTAATCTTTATTTATTTGAATTAATTTTAGAGTAATCTAGATTTAATTGATTAATTTAGTTTTCTTAATTAGAAAAATCACAATTTATGGTTGTTTAAATAAAATTGATTTGGTTAAGAGTTAGTACTTGGTAATTTTTATTAAATAATTCCTCGTGGGAACGATACTTTTCTTATCACTTTATTACTTGTTGACCGTGTATACTTGCACGTATTCATTGATTGCGAAATCGATCAACAACGACCCAAGATGGGTGATGTATACCTAATTTTGGGGGCGTCACAGTTGGTATCAGAGCTTAGGGATATGATCCCTGGCTAATATGTGAGAATAGAATTAGGAGGGGAGAGACGGGGAATTCCTTCGCTAGTATGACCTACCTAAGTTTATTTGCATGGTATTTAATTGGTCGGTCATAATATAAGGATAATATATGACATATCAATTAACTTTTATTTTGTGGCAGTATCTGAAAATGGCATCTGAGAATGTTGAGAATAGCAATGGAGCACAGGCGACTGTTGATTCACCACATATCAATAATCAGGATAATGTGCATCAGGAAGGTGGCAATCCTCATGCAAACAACAACACTGACCAGATGAAGAATGATGGAATGTTCAGAAACTTTATGCAGTTCATGCAACAGCAGGCGAGACCGGCTCCTGTCCAAAATATAGGTGGAAACACTGAAAACTCTCGGACGGTCACCGCTAAACAGTTCAAGGAGCTGGGACCACCAGAGTTTAAGGGAGAGCCAAAACCACTTATAGCGGAAACATGGATAAAGCAGATTACCAAGATATTTGATGTCTTGGGCTGCTCCGAGGAGCAAGTATGAGGCTAAATTTGCTGAGTTGTCCCGGTTTGCGTCCCACTTGGTGGATAATGAAGAGCGAATGACGCAAATGTTTTTGCGAGGTTTGAAACCTGAGATACGTCCACATCTTACTTCTCATAAACTGTGTTTGTATTCAGATGTTGTGAATAGGGCTCAGTTAGTGGAGCGCGATAACGAGTCAACGTAACCAAAAGAGAGCAGTCGGGAAAATGATAATACCAGTGAGAGCAATCATCGAAGCGGTGATAACAAGCATGGAGGGAATCAACAGGCCAGAAATGGTAACCACTTCGGTGGTAATCAGGGCCAAAACAATAAAAATGGTCATTTCAAGAAGAGGAGATTCAACAATGATGGAAAGACGTCAGCACCAGCACCCGTTGTTAAGGAAGGAGAACGACCACCTATCATATGTTTCAAATGCGGAGGGGAGGGGCACATCAGTCCAAACTACGCGATGCCGTCTAAAGCATGTTATAATTGTGGAAGAGAAGGTCATTTAGCTCAATTTTGTCGTTTACCAAAAACAAGTTCAGCCAAGATGGAGACACCAAAGGCCGTCCCAGAAAAGTCAAAACCGGTAGTGTAAGGGAGAGCATTTGTTGTGACCTCCCAGAAAGCAAGGAACCCGAATGAGGTCATCACAGGTAAGCTTATCATAAACTCTAACGAAGTTTATACTTTATTTGATACCGGTTCTACCCATTCTTTTATTTCTCCTACTTGCGCTCATCGATTAAATTTGATTCTGGAGAAATTAGACTTTGACTTATCTGTTGAAACTCCATTGGGAGAAACCTTCATTACATCCACGGTTTATAAGTCTTGTTTGGTTCAAGTTGGTACCCACACATTACCTGTCGATCTTATTTCATTAAAAATACTTGCATTTGACGTGATTCTAGGGATTGATTGGTTAACTACTCATCATTCAAAAATTGATTGTTTTCGTAAGGTTGTTAGCTATCATATTCCTAATCGACCTATTATACGAATTCAAGCAACCAAACCATTAAAATCAATCGCTGTCATCTCAAGCCATAAAGCTATTCGTTTATTGAAAAACGGATGTCAAGCTTTCTTAGCTCATGTCACGGATTTAAACAAAAATACGTCAGTTTTGAATGATATTTCTATTGTTAATAAATTCTCTGACGTATTCCCTGAAAAACTTCCTGGCCTACCCCCAGAGCGTGAAATTAAATTTTGTATCGACCTTGAACCCGGTACAAAACCCATTTCTAAAGCCCCATATCGAATGGCTCCTATTGAACTTCAGGAGTTAAAGATCCAACTGCAGGAATTGTTAGACATTGGCTTTATTCGTCCTAGTACTTCTCCTTGGGGTGCTCCTGTTCTATTCGTGAAGAAGAAAGATGGAAGTATGCGACTTTGTATTGATTATCGGGAGTTGAATCATGTCACCATCAAAAACAGGTACCCATTGCCACGTATTGATGGCCTGTTTGACCAGTTGCAAGGAGCACAATTCTTTTCAAAGATTGATCTTTGTTCTGGATATCATCAGCTGAAGGTTAGAACTGAGGATATTCCAAAGACGGCTTTTAGAACTCGGTACGGACATTATGAATTCCTAGTCATGTCCTTTGGATTGACTAATGCTCCTGCTGCCTTCATGGATATGATGAACCGGGTATTCAAGGAATATTTGGATCACTTTGTGGTCGTCTTTATTGATGACATCCTTATTTATTCCAAAAGTCGTGAAGATCATGAGCAACACTTGAGGCTGGTACTCCAAAAGCTTCGTGAATACAAGCTTTATGCCAAGTTGAAGAAATGCGAGTTCTGGCTGGAGGAGGTAACATTCCTTGGGCACGTAGTATCAAGTTGTGGAATATCGGTTGACCCGGCAAAGATTGAAGCTATTCAAAGCTGGGAGCAACCTAAATCAGTGACCGAAGTACGTAGCTTTCTTGGTTTAGCTGGTTATTATCGGAGATTCGTAGAAGGATTTTCTCGAATCGCTACTCCATTAACTCAGTTAACTCAGAAAGATACAAAGTTTGGTTGGAGCGAAGAATGTGAGCAGAGTTTTCAAGAACTTAAGAGGAGACTCATTTCAGCACATGTTCTAACAATACCATCTGGCTCGGAGGGATTTGTCATCTACAGTGATGCTTCGAGCAAAGGGTTGGGATGCGTTCTCATGCAACATGGAAAAGTCATAGCCTATGCATCAAGACAACTCAAGGAATATGAGAGAAATTATCCTACTCATGATCTAGAGTTGGCAGCTGTTGTCTTTGCACTTAAAATTTGGAGGCATTACTTGTATGGGGAGAAGGTGGAGATCTTTACGGATCATAAAAGCCTCAAATATTTCTTCACTCAAAAGGAACTCAACATACGACAACGACGTTGGCTTGAACTGTTGAAAGATTATCATCATACCATTCAATACCATCCTGGAAAAGCGAACGTGGTAGCTGACGCATTGAGTAGAAGATCATATGCAAGTACGAGTGTGATATTGTCAACACAAAGGCCCATTTTGTGTGATTTGCAAAGAATTGAGATAGAGTTAAAGACTCCAGGGACCCATGTGATGATGGCGAATATACGAGTAGAACCGACTTTAATCGATAAAGTTAAAGCTGCTCAAGCTACAGACCTGGAGCTGATGCGTATGAGGAAGAAAGTGCAAGAAGGTGCTATGCTAGAAGCAAGAATCGATGAAGAAGGAATACTTCGAGTCAACTCCAGACTTTGTGTTCCTAACAACCCTGATTTAAAGTATGAAATCATGATGGAGGCGCACAACACACCGTTTGCTATCCATCCTAGAAGTACCAAAATGTATCATGATCTTCGTCATAAATTTTGGTGGAGCAATATGAAGAGAGAGATAGCGTTGTTTATCTCAAGGTGTCTAACTTGTCAACGAGTCAAAGCGGAGCATCAAGTACCAAAAGGTCCATTGCAACCACTTGAAATTCCAGAATGGAAGTGGGAGCACATTACCATGGATTTTGTTACCGGTCTTCCTAGGGTTTCTCAAGGTATTGATGCGATTTGGGTCATTGTTGATAGATTGACCAAGTCTGCTCATTTCTTACCGATACGAGAAACTTATACATTTGAAAGTCTTGCTTGTATGTACATAAACGAGATTGTAAGACTGCATGGTATGCCAGTATCCATAGTTTCTGACCGAGACCCAAGATTCACTTCACGATTTTGGGTTAGTTTACAAAAAGCTATGGGCACGGATTTACGATTTAGTTCAGCATATCATCCTCAGACGGACGGACAATCAGAGAGGACTATTCAAACTCTTGAAGATCTATTAAGACTCTGTGTCTTTGACTTCAAGGGAAGTTGGGACAAGTTCTTACCATTGGTGGAGTTTTCCTACAACAACAGTTATCAAGCAAGTATTGGCATGGCTCCATTCGAAGCATTGTATGGAAGAAAATGTCGTTCTCCAGTATGCTGGGATGAGGTGGGTGAAGCAACGTTGTTGGGACCGGAGTTGGTACGTATGACTACAGAAAAGATTCAAACGATCCGACAACGTATAAAAACCTCACAAGATCGACAAAAGAGTTATGCTGATCTTCATCGAAAGGACATGGAATTTGATGTAGGAGATCATGTGTTCTTACGTGTTGCTCCATGGAAAGGAGTTACGAGATTTGGAAAAAGAGGAAAGCTCAATCCTCGATTCATCGGTCCATTTTTAATCCTCGATCGAGTAGGAAATATGGCTTATAGACTCGCTTTACCGCCAAGTATGTATCGTGTTCATAACGTTTTTCACATATCCATGTTACGCAAATATGTGGAAGACCCGAACCACATTATTGAGTTAGAACCGGACGAAATAGCGGAGGATTTGACGTATGAAGAAGTTCCTGTTCAAATCTTGGATAAGAAGGAACATATTCTACGCTCCAAGGTTATACCTCAAGTCAAAGTTTTGTGGAGAAATCACGATGTTGAGGAAATGACTTGGGAGTTAGAATCTGAAATAAAATCAAGGTATCCTTACCTCTTCGACATACCAGGTACGTACCCTAATTTCGAGGGCAAAATTTCATAAGAAGGGGAGGTTGTAAGACCCCAACTTTTATAAATAAAGATGAATTTTCTATAAATATCATTTTTGAATATTATAGAGTTAATTTGATATAATGTTATAGTTGTGGGTAATGTTTATAAATTTTGCAAAGTACGCAAGTTGTTATATAATATTCGATTGGTCGGGGAATATTCATTTCAACAGGGAATATTCGTACAACGGCACAATCATTGGTGGACCCCACAACGGAATTATTGTCGGATTGAGAAAACGAAAAAAATATTTTATTAAAAATAACGGCGGAAGTTTTACCATTGTTACTGTTGAACTACTCGGTAGTAAAAGTACAGTAATACGTGTGGTTGCATAGTAGCACACGGTATTGATTATTAATGCTTATGTGAGAAGTCACTCAGTTTGATTCAATTATTGTCAGTTAATAATATGAATTATTTAGCGATAATGACGTTTTGTTTTATTCGTATTATTAACGTAATAATATAGAAACATCTTTTTATATAAAACAGAATACTTTATTAAAGTTATTCTATAAATAGAATATATTATATTTTATTTAAAAAAAATTTCTTTAAATATGGAACGTCAGATTAAAGTAATCAATCTGGACCGTTCATGAATTAGTTACTATGCATTCTATTTTTCTATAAATAGCATCTCATTCCTTCATTATTTCTTACGAATTCACTGAACTCTAGAGAGAGAAACTATAGAGAGAAACTATAGAGAGAGAGAAGAAGAGTATTCTGCTACTTAACTACTTCCTTATTTCAGCTATTCTTTAAAACGGTAAGGGGTTTTATTCTTTCTTATTTATGAAGAGAACTGTTGTTATTCCATTTCTTATTATTCTGTTGGAATAACCTGTATACGCGGTCTACCCTATACTTGGTGATATTCTTCTATTATTCTGTTGGAACATCATGTCTGTGTGTTTTACACCGGACCTGGTTCCGTTTTTATTATTATTCTGTTGGAACATCCTGTCTGTGTGTTTTACACCAGACCTGGTTCCGTCTTGTTTTTATTCTGTTGGAACATCCTGTCTGTGTGTTTTACACCGGACCTGGTTCCATTATTTATTATTCTGTCAGAATATCCTGTCTGTGCGTTTACGCCGGACCTGGTTCTATTATTTATTATTCTGTTGGAATAACCTATCTGTGCGGTCAATCGCATGCATGGTGATTTCTTTTGTTATTCTATTCTTTATTATACTCAGTTGGTTAAGTTTTGACTTCTATACTCCATGAAATTTGTGAAATATCCTTGATAATTGCGTTTCATCCAGTATCTTTTCATGAAAATATTCTTCTAAGCATTCTTGAATTTTACTCCACAAAGCAGTATCATGTTGACAATTTGGACGTTGTTAATTCTTGGATAAATTAATTCTTGAACTTGTTTTATTGAATTCTTATATCATTGTCATCATCCTCATGTTTATAAAATGTTAAAAGTCATCTGTGGCCTGTAGTGCATAGATGGACTTGGTATGATTATGACCAGGGATTATTCGGTATAATCATGACCGTAATGTTACAAATGATGTGGTAAAAGTCCTCATTGGCCCGTAGTGCATTGATGGACAGTTGTTGGCATGATCATGACCATTAATGAATACACGAATATCCTTGGCCGTAGTGTAGGGGTGATTCGATGATGTGGATTATTTTATTAAGCTGAGTCCCAGCGATCACAGTGTTGAAAAACCTTTTAAATCATAAAAGATAGTAGAGTTTATTTTCTACTTGACTCTTTTAATGGATTGCTTGTTCCGCTGCAGTTAAACTTGATGTCTATTATATTTTATCAGTTTAACATTGTTGAAGGCTAATGATAATTTATTCTGCATTATCTTAGTCATAATATTTCTTACTGGGCTAGTTGAGCTCACCCTTTCTTTCACTGTTCTCTTCAGGAAATGAGAACGTAGCTGGGGCAAGTCGGGAAACGGAGTGATGGTCCGAATGATAGTATTAGTTAGTAGTCCTCACTATTCTATGTAATAGTGTGTTAATAAATGTAATGAGGACTCCTTTTGAGTATGAATACTCTCTAGAAGATAATATTTGTATTCAAACTCACAGTTTATGTTTTGTCGTATTGTACACGACAGTTGTATTAGTAAGTTATATTTGTATTCTGTACTATGTATCTGACGACCCAAGATGGGTGATGTATACCTAATTTTGGGGGCGTCACAGTTGGTATCAGAGCTTAGGGATATGATCCCTGGCTAAGATGTGAGAATAGAATTAGGAGGGGAGAGACGGGGAATTCCTTCGCTAGTATGACCTACCTAAGTTTATTTGCATGGTATTTAATTGGTCGGTCATAATATAAGGATAATATATGACATATCAATTAACTTTTATTTTGTGACAGTATCTGAAAATGGCATCTGAGAATGTTGAGAATAGCAATGGAGCACAGGCGACTGTTGATTCACCACATATCAATAATCAGGATAATGTGCATCAGGAAGGTGACAATCCTCATGCAAACAACAACACTGACCAGATGAAGAATGATGGAATATTCAGAAACTTTATGCAGTTCATGCAACAGCAGGCGAGAGCGGCTCCTGTCCAAAATATAGGTGGAAACACTGAAAACTCTCGGACGGTCACCGCTAAACAGTTCAAGGAGCTGGGACCACCAGAGTTTAAGGGAGAGCCAAAACCACTTATAGCGGAAACATGGATAAAGCAGATTACCAAGATATTTGATGTCTTGGGCTGCTCCGAGGAGCAAGTATGAGGCTAAATTTGCTGGGTTGTCCCAGTTTGCGTCCCACTTGGTGGATAATGAAGAGCGAATGACGCAAATGTTTTTGCGAGGTTTGAAACCTGAGATACGTCAACATCTTATTTCTCATAAACTGTGTTTGTATTCAGATGTTGTGAATAGGGCTCAGTTAGTGGAGCGCGATAACGAGTCAACGTAACCAAAAGAGAGCAGTCGGGAAAATGATAATACCAGTGAGAGCAATCATCAAAGCAGTGATAACAAGCATGGAGGGAATCAACAGGCCAGAAATGATAACCACTTCGGTGGTAATCAGGGCCAAAACAATAAAAATGGTCATTTCAAGAAGAGGAGATTCAACAATGATGGAAAGACGTCAGCACCAGCACCCGTTATTAAGGAAGGAGAACGACCACCTATCATATGTTTCAAATGCGGAGGGGAGGGGCACATCAGTCCAAACTGCGCGATGCCGTCTAAAGCATGTTATAATTGTGGAAGAGAAGGTCATTTAGCTCGATTTTGTCGTTTACCAAAAACAAGTTCAGCCAAGATGGAGACACCAAAGGCCGTCCCAGAAAAGTCAAAACCGGTAGTGCAAGGGAGAGCATTTGTTGTGACCTCCCAGAAAGCAAGGAACCCGAATGAGGTCATCACAGGTAAGCTTATCATAAACTCTAACGAAGTTTATACTTTATTTGATACCGGTTCTACCCATTCTTTTATTTCTCCTACTTGCGCTCATCGATTAAATTTGATTCTGGAGAAATTAGACTTTGACTTATCTGTTGAAACTCCATTGGGAGAAACCTTCATTACATCCACGGTTTATAAGTCTTGTTTGGTTCAAGTTGGTACCCACACATTACCTGTCGATCTTATTTTATTAAAAATACTTGCATTTGACGTGATTCTAGGGATTGATTGGTTAACTACTCATCATTCAAAAATTGATTGTTTTCGTAAGGTTGTTAGCTATCATATTCCTAATCGACCTATTATGCGAATTCAAGCAACCAAACAATTAAAATCAATCGCTGTCATCTCAAGCCATAAAGCTATTCGTTTATTGAAAAACGGATGTCAAGCTTTCTTAGCTCATGTCACGGATTTAAACAAAAATACGTCAGTTTTGAATGATATTTCTATTGTTAATAAATTCTCTAACGTATTCCCTGAAGAACTTCCTGGCCTACCCCCAGAGCGTGAAATTAAATTTTGTATCGACCTTGAACCCGGTACAAAACCCATTTCTAAAGCCCCATATCGAATGGCTCCTATTGAACTTCAGGAGTTAAAGATCCAACTGCAGGAATTGTTAGACATTGGCTTTATTCGTCCTAGTACTTCTCCTTGGGGTGCTCCTGTTCTATTCGTGAAGAAGAAAGATGGAAGTATGCGACTTTGTATTGATTATCGGGAGTTGAATCATGTCACCATCAAAAATAGGTACCCATTGCCACGTATTGATGACCTGTTTAACCAGTTGCAAGGAGCACAATTCTTTTCAAAGATTGATCTTTGTTCTGGATATCATCAGCTGAAGGTTAGAACTGAGGATATTCCAAAGACGGCTTTTAGAACTCGGTACGGGCATTATGAATTCCTAGTCATGTCCTTTGGATTGACTAATGCTCCTGCTGCCTTCATGGATATGATGAACCGGGTATTCAAGAAATATTTGGATCACTTTGTGGTCGTCTTTATTGATGACATCCTTATTTATTCCAAAAGTCGTGAAGATCATGAGCAACACTTGAGGCTGGTACTCCAAAAGCTTCGTGAATACAAGCTTTATGCTAAGTTGAAGAAATGCGAGTTCTGGCTGGAGGAGGTAACATTCCTTGGGCACGTAGTATCAAGTCGTGGAATATCGGTTGACCCGGCAAAGATTGAAGCTATTCAAAGCTGGGAGCAACCTAAATCAGTGACCGAAGTACGTAGCTTTCTTGGTTTAGCTGGTTATTATCGGAGATTCGTGGAAGGATTTTCTCGAATCGCTACTCCATTAACTCAGTTGACTCAGAAAGATACAAAGTTCGGTTGGAGCGAAGAATGTGAGCAGAGTTTTCAAGAACTCAAGAGGAGACTCATTTCAGCACCTGTTCTAACAATACCATCTGGCTCGGAGGGATTTGTCATCTACAGTGATGCTTCGAGCAAAGGGTTGGGATGCGTTCTCATGCAACATGGAAAAGTCATAGCCTATGCATCAAGACAACTCAAGGAATATGAGAGAAATTATCCTACTCATGATCTAGAGTTGGCAGCTGTTGTCTTTGCACTTAAAATTTGGAGGCATTACTTGTATGGGGAGAAGGTGGAGATCTTTACGGATCATAAAAGCCTCAAATATTTCTTCACTCAAAAGGAACTCAACATGCGACAACGACGTTGGCTTGAACTGTTGAAAGATTATGATCATACCATTCAATACCATCCTGGAAAAGCGAACGTGGTAGCTGACGCATTGAGTAGAAGATCATATGCAAGTACGAGTGTGATATTGTCAACACAAAGGCCCATTTTGTGTGATTTGCAAAGGATTGAGATAGAGTTAAAGACTCCAGGGACCCATGTGATGATGGCGAATATACGAGTAGAACCGACTTTAATCGATAAAGTTAAAGTTGCTCAAGCTACAGACCTGGAGCTGATGCGTATGAGGAAGAAAGTGCAAGAAGGTGCTATGCTAGAAGCAAGAATCGATGAAGAAGGAATACTTCGAGTCAACTCCAGACTTTGTGTTCCTAACAACCCTGATTTAAAGTATGAAATCATGATGGAGGCGTACAACACACCATTTGCTATCCATCCTGGAAGTACCAAAATGTATCATGATCTTCGTCATA
The DNA here is from genome assembly GCA_016801055.1 of Panax notoginseng. Lineage (NCBI taxonomy): Eukaryota > Viridiplantae > Streptophyta > Magnoliopsida > Apiales > Araliaceae > Panax > Panax notoginseng. The sequence goes on from CM029012.1 coordinate 245,539,830, forward strand.
AATTTTGGTGGAGCAATATAAAGAGAGAGATAGCGTTGTTTATCTCAAGGTGTCTAACTTGTCAACGAGTCAAAGCGGAGCATCAAGTACCAAAAGGTCCATTGCAACCACTTGAAATTCCAGAATGGAAGTGGGAGCACATTACCATGGATTTTGTTACCGGTCTTCCTAGGGTTTCTCAAGGTATTGATGCGATTTGGGTCATTGTTGATAGATTGACCAAGTCTGCTCATTTCTTATCGATACGAGAAACTTATACATTTGAAAGTCTTGCTCGTATGTACATAAACGAGATTGTAAGACTGCATGGTATGCCAGTATCCATAGTTTCTGACCGAGACCCAAGATTCACTTCACGATTTTGGGTTAGTTTACAAAAAGCTATGGGCACGGATTTACGATTTAGTTTAGCATATCATCCTCAGACGGACGGACAATCAGAGAGGACTATTCAAACTCTTGAAGATCTATTAAGACTCTGTGTCTTTGACTTCAAGGGAAGTTGGGACAAGTTCTTACCATTGGTGGAGTTTTCCTACAACAACAGTTATCAAGCAAGTATTGGCATGGCTCCATTCGAAGCATTGTATGGAAGAAAATGTCGTTCTCCAGTATGCTGGGATGAGGTGGGTGAAGCAACGTTGTTGGGACCGGAGTTGGTACGTATGACTACAGAAAAGATTCAAACGATCCGACAACGTATAAAAACCTCACAAGATCGACAAAAGAGTTATGCTGATCTTCATCGAAAGGACATGGAATTTGATGTAGGAGATCATGTGTTCTTACGTGTTGCTCCATGGAAAGGAGTTACGAGATTTGGAAAAAGAGGAAAGCTCAATCCTCGATTCATCGGTCCATTTTTAATCCTTGATCGAGTAGGAACTGTGGCTTATAGACTCGCTTTACGCCAAGTATGTCTCGTGTTCATAACATTTTTCACATATCCATGTTACGCAAATATGTGGAAGACCCGAACCACATTATTGAGTTAGAACCGGACGAAATAGCGGAGGATTTGACGTATGAAGAAGTTCCTGTTCAAATCTTGGATAAGAAGGAACATATTCTACGCTCCAAGGTTATACCTCAAGTCAAAGTTTTGTGGAGAAATCACGATGTTGAGGAAATGACTTGGGAGTTAGAATCTGAAATGAAATCAAGGTATCCTTACCTCTTCGACATACCAGGTACGTACCCTAATTTCGAGGGTGAAATTTCATAAGAAGGGGAGGTTGTAAGACCCCAACTTTTATAAATAAAGATGAATTTTCTATAAATATCATTTTTGAATATTATAGAGTTAATTTGATATAATGTTATAGTTGTGGGTAATATTTATAAATTTTGCAAAGTACGCAAGTTGTTATATAATATTCGATTGGTCGGGGAATATTCATTTTTACAGGGAATATTCGTACAACGACACAATCATTGGTGGACCCCACAACGGAATTATTGTCGGATTGAGAAAACGAAAAAAATATTTTATTAAAAATAACGGCGGAAGTTTTACCATTGTTACTGTTGAACTACTTGGTAGTAAAAGTACAGTAATACGTGTGGTTGCATAGTAGCACACGGTATTGATTATTAATGCTTATGTGAGAAGTCACTCAGTTTGATTCAATTATTGTCAGTTAATAATATGAATTATTTAGCGATAATGACGTTTTGTTTTATTCGTATTATTAACGTAATAATATAGAAACATCTTTTTATATAAAACATAATACTTTATTAAAGTTATTCTATAAATAGAATATATTATATTTTATTTAAAAAAAATTCTTTAAATATGGAACGTCAGATTAAAGTAATCAATCTGGACCGTTCATGAATTAGTTACTATGCATTCTATTTTTCTATAAATAGCAGCTCATTCCTTCATTATTTCTTACGAATTCACTGAACTCTAGAGAGAGAAACTATAAAGAGAAACTATAGAGAGAGAGAAGAAGAGTATTCTGCTACTTAACTACTTCCTTATTTCAGCTATTCTTTAAAACGGTAAGGGGTTTTATTCTTTCTTATTTATGAAGAGAACTGTTGTTATTCCATTTCTAATTATTCTGTTGGAATAACCTGTATACGCGGTCTACCCTATACTTGGTGATATTCTTCTATTATTCTGTTGGAACATCCTGTCTGTGTGTTTTACACCGGACCTGGTTCCATTTTTATTATTATTCTATTGGAACATCCTGTCTGTGTGTTTTACATCGGACCTAGTTCCGTCTTGTTATTATTCTGTTGGAACATCCTATCTGTGTGTTTTACACCGGACCTGGTTCCATTATTTATTATTCTGTCAGAATATCCTGTCTGTGCGTTTACGCCGGACCTGGTTCCATTATTTATTATTCTGTTGGAATAACTTGTCTGTGCGGTCTATCGCATGCATGGTGATTTCTTTTGTTATTCTATTCTTTATTATACTCAGTTGGTTAAGTTTTGACTTCTATACTCTATGAAATTTGTGAAATATCCTTGATAATTGCGTTTCATCCAGTATCTTTTCATGAAAATATTCTTCTAAGCATTCTTGAATTTTACTCCACAAAGCAGTATCATGTTGACAATTTGGACGTTGTTAATTCTTGGATAAATTAATTCTTGAACTTGTTTTATTGAATTCTTATATCATTGTCATCATCCTCATGTTTATAAAATGTTAAAAGTCATATGTGGCCTGTAGTGCATAGATGGACTTGGTATGATTATGACCAGGGATTATTCGGTATAATCATGGTCGTAATGTTACAAATGATGTGGTAAAAGTCCTCATTGGCCCGTAGTGCGTTAATGGACAGTTGTTGGCATGATCATGACCATTAATGAATACACGAATATCCTTGGCCGCAGTGCAGGGGTGATTCGATGATGTGGATTATTTTATTAAGCTGAGTCCCAGCGATCACAGTGTTGAAAAACCTTTTAAATCATAAAAGATAGTAGAGTTTATTTTCTACTTGACTCTTTTAATGGATTGCCTGTTCCGCTGCAGTTAAACTTGATGTCTATTATATTTTATCAGTTTAACATTGTTGAAGGCTAATGATAATTTATTCTGCATTATCTTAGTCATAATATTTCTTACTGGGCTAGTTGAGCTCACCCTTTCTTTCACTGTTCTCTTCAGGAAATGAGAACGTAGCTGGGGCAAGTCGGGAAACGGAGTGATGGTCCGAATGATAGTATTAGTTAGTAGTCCTCACTATTCTATGTAATAGTGTGTTAATAAATGTAATGAGGACTCCTTTTGAGTATGAATACTCTCTAGAAGATAATATTTGTATTCAAACTCACAGTTTATATTTTGTCGTATTGTACACGACAGTTGTATTAGTAAGTTGTATTTGTATTCTGTACTATGTATCTGACGACCCAAGATGGGTGATGTATACCTAATTTTGGGGGCGTCACATCTGACAGTAACTTTGCGAGCTTGGATCTTGCGGTTATGTGATGTTATGGCTATGGAACTTGTTCGTGATTGTAGTATTACACTCATACTATAATCAATAATCATAACCCATTAACAAGCCCAGAAACATAATAACCAAAGATTAAATGGTGGTCAAACTAGCTAACCTGTAAACTAACTATGAATGCTTAAGACCACGAAGAACACCAACAGCGACAGATTTGTCGCCTAAAGCCCCTATAGCGACACTTAATTTTTAAATTTATTTATTTTAATTAATAAATAGATAAAAATAGTTTTTAATTATAAAAAATACAAAATAAATTCCTAAAATTTATTTTAAAGCCTGAAAATTAGTTTTTAATTATTCTGAATATATTTCATAAATATTTAATATTTTTGGAATAATAATGGTATTTAATTTATTTAATTATAATATTAAATAAATTATTTAAAAATGATTTTAATACATGAAAAATTATATTGTGGTATAAGAAAATATTTTAAGTTATTTTTAATGACTTTTAATATTTTATGATGAATTTCATTAATTAATTAATATTAATGATAATTAATTTATTTAATAAATATATTAAATAAATTATAAAAAATAGAATTAATGATTTAAAAATTATATAAAAATGATTTAAGTGTTATAAAAATATTTTAAGTTATAAAATAAAACTTTTTATTTTTTGTCATGAAATTATTAATATTTTAATATTAATAGCAATTATCGGATAATAGATTTAACGGTTTAAAAATTATATAAATATGATTTTAAAGTATTAAAAATACTTTGAGATATTATAAATATATTATAATATTATATCGTGATTTTCATCAATATTTAATATTAAATAAATATTAATGATAATGGAATTAAGTAATATTTAATTCATATTAATATGATATTAATGATTGAAAAATCATGATAAATGGTAATAATTACTTGAAAATTATTACGAACCTATGAAAAGTATTTTGACTGATAATATAATTATCTAAGATAAAAATTATGGGTTAAACAGAGTTTAATTGAACTTAAACTCGAATTATATCCGACTAAACCGTCGGGAAGTCAGAATTGTGCTGAACTCGACTCAGACTGTAAAAGTTTGACTTGAGGTTAGGTCGTTTGGGCTGTATAGACTGATAGGGTTATATGTTAGGTATTTAGGTTATTCTATGATTATATTATACTATGATGATATTATTCTAATTTGTATATCGATATTATTTATATATTAGGTCTTCAGACAAAACTTATTAAAATGCGTAACGATAATCAACGAAACATAAAAGTTTTCTTTAACTCAACCCTGAGTTATAATTTTGCGTATATGCTTGTGAATAATCATTCATGATTATCACGTCTATGATTTGTTGAATCGTACTATATGTACATTGCATGTATTCTTCAGGTATGAAAGGTTGATCACCTTTATTACCATTCGGTCCAGATATATTTATTCATGTTCTATGTTCGCTCAATTATAAAAAAAATTCATGCTAATTCACAACTATATTGTTGAATTATAGCCAGCTTATTATTCAAATTCTTTCAATCATGATATATCCTTAAATAAACTTATACTTGCTGGGCAAACTTATGCTCACCCTTGCTATATCATGATAAACATTACAGATTAAGACGAATACGTCGGATACAAGGAAAGGTTAAAGACAGTTCCAGTTTTAAGTTTATGTGTGCAGTTAAGTTTGTATAAGTATTGTATATTAATGTTGTTGAAAGTCAAATAAGTTATGATTTGTGTATAAGTTAAGGTTACTCGACCTTGGGGAATTAGTGTGTAATGTAATGTATAAATAATTTATGTTTATATCTTCTGTAATAGTTATAGAATGATTGTACCGGATCGGTGGTGATTTGGGACCCAGATTTGGGGCTCTCACATCGCCCATTTGCTTCAGTATCTCGAATGGTCCTATGAACCTAGGACTTAATTTTCCTTTCTTGTCGAATCATATTTTTCCCTTCTAGGGAGATACTTTAAGAAAATGTGACTTTCGACTTCAAAGTCGCGGTTCTATCAATGCAAGTCTACGTATTTCTTCTGGCGATCTTGTTCAGCTACTAGTCGAGCTCTTATCAGTGTCACCACATCTGCTATTTGTTGAACTAATTCCGGCCCTAGCATCTTTTGCTCCCCAATTTCATCCCAACATAACGGTGTTCTGCACTTCTTCCTGTAAAAAGCTTCGTACAGTGGCATGCCTATACTAGCATGATAACTATTGTTATAAGCGAATTCCACTAAGGATAGGTGATCATCCCAACTTCCTTTAAAGTCCATCATGTAAGTTCTAAGCATGCCCTCTAGTGTTTGTATCGTTCGCTCACTTTGCCCGTCTGTCTGTGGATGATAAGCGGTACTTAACCTCAATTGTGTTCCCATCATTTCTTGCAAGCTTTTCCAGAATTTTGACGTGAAGCGCGATCTCTGTCAGAGATAATCGATATCGGCACTCCATGTCATGAAATAATTTCCTTTACGTACAGATTCGCTAACTAATTCAAACTATATCGGATCTTGATCGATAGAAAATGAGCCGTCTTCGTTAGTCGATCTATGATAACCCAAATGGCATCAAAACCTTTCTGTGAGACTGGAAGTCCCACCACGAAATCCTTCGTAATGTGCTCCCATTTCCACTACGGTATCTCCAACGGTTGGAGTTGACCACTCGACCTAAGACATCTACTAACGCACTCCGTGATTTCTCATTTCAAATTGGGCCACCAAAAGTGTCGTTGTAAATCTCGATACATCTTCGTGCCTCCTAGATGAACGGAATACGCCGTATTGTGTGCTTCGTGTAAAATTTCTTCTCTCAACTCGGTTACCGCTGGTACCCATACTCTCCCTTCGAATCTCAAAATACCGTCTCTATCTATCTTGAATCTTTCCTCTTTATTTTCTATGATCCTCTTTCTGATTCTCTCACACTCTTCATCCTTTTCTTGTGATTCCTTAATTCTGCCCAACAAGGTTGGACGAGCTTCTACTGCAAACAATTTTTCCTTAAACTTCTCTAGCCCCTTTAGTTCTATCTCTAATTTCTCCATATCCCTTATTAAATCCTCCTGAGTTATCAATTGAAATAACTTTTCCCTTCCTTTCCTACTTAACACGTCGGCCACTACATTCGCCTTTCCCGGGTGATAAAGAATATCGCAGTCATAATCCTTGATTAATTCTAACCACCTTCTTTGATGCATGTTCAACTCCATCTGTGTGAAGATATATTTCAGACTCTTGTGGTCTGTGTATATCTCACATTTTTCTCCGTACAGATAATGCCTCCAAATTTTTAACGCAAAAACTATTGCCGCTAACTCTAAGTCATGAGTAGGGTATCGTTTCTCGTAATCCTTCAATTGTCGTGAAGCATATGCAATGACTTTGCCATGTTGCATTAGCACACAACCCAATCATCTGTACGACGCATCACTATACACCACAAATCCTCCCGTATCATCCGGTAATGATAATACAGGTGCCTCACTCAAAATCTTTTTCAGGTCCTGAAAACTCTCCTCACACTTGTTCGTCCATACGAACTTCACCGTCTTCCTTGTTAAATTGGTCAACGGGGTTGCTATCTTAGAAAAATCTTGGATAAATCTTCGATAGGACCTAGCTAACCCTAAGAAACTTCTCACTTCAGTTGGCGTCTTCGGTTGCTCCCAATCACTCACTGCTTCTACTTTCGCAGGATCTACTAAAATTCCATCTTTATCCACCACGTGTCCTAAGAATTGAACTTTCTCCATCCAAAATTCACACTTAGAAAAAAAATTTTGCATACAACTCCTCTTTTCTTAGTGCCTCCAAAACTATCTTCAGATGTTCGACATGTTCTTCTTTCGTCTCGAGTAGATCAAGATACCGTCAATGAAAACTACTATGAATTTATCTAAGAATGGATTGAAAAATTGGTTCATCAAGTCCATAAATGCTGCTGGAGCATTCGTCAACCCAAATGACATTACCAAAAATTTGAAATGTTTGTAACGTGTTCGAAATGCCGTCTTTGATATATCTTCTTCCCGCACCTTCAAATGGTGATAACCCATTCGTAAGTCAATCTTTGAGAAACAGTTAGCTCCCTTCAATTGGTCAAAAAGGTCGTCTATCCTTCGTAATGGATACCTATTATTAGTCGTTACTCTGTTTAATTCTTGATAATCGATAAAGAGCCTCATCGATCCATCCTTCTTCTTTACAAACAACACTGGTGCTCCCCAACGAGACACACTCAGTCGTATGTAACCCTTATCCAGCAACTCTTGCAATTGTATCATCAATTCCTTCATTTTTACTGGTGCCATACGGTATGGAGCTTTCAAAATCGGTGTCGTTCTCAGTGCTAAGTCTATTACAAATTTAATTTCTCTATCTGGTGGAAGACCAGGCAGATCGTTCGGAAATACATCTTAAAATTCCCATACTATGGATATATCCTAAATTTCTACTCACTTCTTCCGAGTATCAACAAAGTATGCTAAGTAACCTACACATCATTTCCTTAACAATTTATTGGCGTGCATCATCGTAAGACAACACGATTGCTTAAGCGATGAGCTACCATAAAACACCACCTTAGACTTATTCGGAGTCTGAAGGTTCACACTTTTATTCTGATAATCAATTATCGCAGCATGGTTATACAACCAATCCATCCCTTATATTACGTCAAATTCTCCCAATCTTATCGGAATCAAATCTACGCTTAGTTCATGATTTCTAATATTTATACGATAATTTTGGTAAATAAATCTACATGAATTACTTCCTTATTTACAACTTCTATGTTTAAAGGATTTCCTAATTGTTCTCGAGGTAAATTAAGTCGACTAGCAAATTCCTCAGACACAAAAGAATAGGTGACACCCGAATCAAATAATACATAGGAATATATATTATTGATCGGGATGATATCTGACACAACGTCCTTCACAGCTACCGCGTCCTGGACGGTCATATTAAATGCTTTGGCAGTTGGACGGTTGGATGGCGTCGGTCCGCTAATCATTAGTTTTCCACTCCCTCCTTGTTGGCCGCTTCCTCTGCTACCTCCTTTCTTCGGGCAGTCTTTGATCAGATAGTCCGCCGAACCACAAGCGAAATACCCTTTGATCTTCTTCGACTTCGGGCAGTTTGGCGAAATATGCCCCTCTTGCCACAATTGTAACATACATTGCGCCCTTTCCAACATTCGCCCTGGTGATACCTCCCATACTTTGGGCATCCTTCTGCCTTCTTCTTAAACTCTCCATGAAACTTCCCTACTTGATTGTTTAAATTTTTGTTGTTGTTCTCCCACTTTCTTTTTCCTAAATTACTCCGTTCACTACTACTTATTCCTCGACTATCTCCTCCTGTGCTCTTACCCTTCTTCTCTTTGTTATACAGACTTAAAGCTTCACTTCCTCCCTCTATAATAATAGCCTTTTCCAGCAATGTCGTAAAATAATCTATCTGAAGAACCAACACCTTGTTAAACAACCAAGGCTTTAGCCCTTGCTTAAAACGCCTAGCTTTCGTCTCTTCATCTATAACCTGGTGTTCAACAAACCGGGCTAGTTCATTGAACTTAGCCGCGTATTGCGCCACCGTCATATCTCATTGCTTAAGTTCTAAGAACTTTACCTCTATCTTATTCTTCATGGTCTTCGGGAAATAATTCTCAAAGAACAGGGTCTTAAATCTCTCCCATAGTACTACTCCTTCTCCTACTCTCTATCGATTCGCTTCCCACCAGTAGTTCGCTTCGCCTCTCATCATGTAGGTTGCAAAAGCCATCTTCTAGTCTTCACCCACACGTGCGATGGTGAACGCCTTCTCCATCTCTTTGATCCATGTTTGAGCCATGATCGGATCGGTAGTTCCTATGAATTTCGGAGGTCCTACACTCCTAAAATCCTTAAAGTTTATGACTGGAGCTTCTTGGAGAATGGGTGGTACTGGTTCATTTCTTCCCCTAAGAGCTTCTCCTAACAAATCTACAAGCCTCTGTATCGGATCTACTGGTCCTCTCTCATCATTAACCAACTCTTCTGGTGTAGTTATTCTACGTCTGGGCTGCATGTTTCTGCATCATAAAATTTTCATTTTATTATCTAATTATATTACTTATACATTCTCAAAGAAGTAGAATTTTATAACACGTTTCTGAAATAAGATCATTTATATTTATATGCCAAATCATTACAATTACATGATCCACTCTAGCATACTGCTATAAATGATAACATATATTCCCTATTATCACAAAAGATGGGGACAACACCAGATTACTACCCCTGTAACATTTTTCAAAAGTTGGGGTTTATTACTATCTCACATCTTACACCAAAGACTGAGATTTCAACAACAATTAAATAACACATAAATAAATACAATACAACTACTAAGCTTCTTTCTCTAGACTCAATCTAACATCTCACGCTCCACAACGCTCTGGTATTCCTTCTGAGTAATGTGCACCACCATATCTTAGCTTATGGTATGCCAGGTCTGTCCTTGCTCAGCCGGATAGTGATTTACCCCATCAATCAATATCTCTGTGGCCGTGCACAGAGCATAGCTCATCTTGTTCATTTTCCTTCTCTTGCATCTCACCTCATCCTCTAAGTCATTAGCCCGACCATTAGTTTCCTCCTACTTCTCCTCGAAGTGAATCATATCTGTGACGCCCCCAAAATAGGTTCATTCCACCCAACCCATTCTGAGTCGCCAAATACATGGTACAGAAACAACTACAACTTTATTAATACAATTGTCGTGGAAAATACGACAACACTTAACTGTGAGTTTAAAATACAACTATTGTCTTCTAGACAATATCCACACTCAAATAAGTCCTCAATACAACTACAATTATTGATACATTATTTTACAAAATAGTGAGGACTACTAAAACAACTGTCTTCAACCATCACTCCACACCCCGACTAGTTCCCGCTATATTCTCGTCTCCTGAGAAGAAAAATGGAACAAAAAGGAAAAGGGTGAGCTCAACTAGTCCAGTAAAGAATATTATGACTAAGATAATGTACAACAAATTATCCTTAGTCTTCAACAGGGAAAAATATAATAGAATACAATAGATAACAAGTTTTAAATCAACAACTGCAGCGGAAACATCAATTCATTAGAAGAGTTAAGTAGAGAATGCAAACTACTATCTTCTATATATGAATTTAAAAGTTCATCGTCGATATTTTATCCCTGTAACATCAATCAATATATATCTGGAATCAAATATTTATCTTTGCACTACAGGCCTAAGATATTCATCAGTTGGTCATGTTCACCTCAACAACACCTGTTCATCTTTGCACTACGGGCCAAAGATATTCATCATAAAATCATCAATCTTTGCACTACAGGCCAAAGATATTCAGTAACACCATCATTTAGGACTGAGGATGATGAAAAATATTTTAGAGAAAACGAATCCAGTGAAACAAAAGAGTAAATATTAAGGATTCGTATTTCAGCTATTCCATGTCCAAAAATATCTCATAAATAATCATAGTGGAGTAAAATTTAAGAATGATCAAAATATGGATACAATCAAAGCTAGTATCCAGAATAGATATTTTGGACGAAAAGAAGAAAATTTCATTTTTCGGTGAATAGTAACTCGTGAATAGTAACTCGTGAATAGTAACCCCGACATGAAAAGTTCCAAATTTGATAAAAAGTTCAGATCAATACTTCGGCATAATGATATTGAAGAAAATAATATCATTTAAGAAGAAATAACATCACTTACCTCGAAAGACAGTACTTCTAGTTGAAACACCGAATGTAGGCTATGACTTAAACTTGCACCGTATAACAACACTCAAAGTATACTCACCAGAATACGCTCAATATATCGAGAGAAAAATAGAGAGAAGATTTTAATTTCTGGTGTGATTTTCAATTCTAACCTAAGCACCCTATTTATAGGAAAATGCTTAGAACACCAAAGCAGAAAATTTAATAAAATAATAATATAATTTTTTTAATTTCCTTAGCACACCACACCAGCTGATTTCAGCCATTAACACATGCCCACAAATGAAAAAAAAACGTTTTTGTTAATATAATTATTTAAAACTTCCAAAAATCAATTATTTTGGAACTTCAGAACTTCAATAAATCATAATAAATAGTCCTTTTATCAGAAAATTCGAATCTCGAGAGTTTTTATAGGAAATTTAATTCTCTACAACTTTGCAGAAGAAAGTTTTTCCAAATTCTAAACAAAAATTGACCGAAATCCATAAACGGACGATTTTACAGTCAATAATAAATTTTCGGTCAAGAATTGTGTCCACCAACACACAAAACATGTGTTAATCATTTAATGCCACAAAAATACTCTTCTTCCTCATATACTCATATATCTCACATTCGTTGTAAAAATATCACCATCAATATATTATTAAAATAATATATTTAAATGAATTATTTTATCAAAAAAAGATAAAATATTAATTTTCAACAATTGTCACATTTAAAAATTTCTCCATCTATATCCACATAAAATCAATATTTTTCTCATCATATAAATCAATAATTAATTATTCACAAATAATATTTCAGAATCACAATACCGACAACCAGGCCGTTCCCAGGAAAGAGGGGGCTTTCCAATAAGAATTTCTCCTTACTGGCGCGCAATTAGGTGACCAAACCTCTCCTTAGACAGAACTTTCTAGACATTGCCAATAATGTTATCTAATAATATTATTCAGATAATATGAATTATTGCTTCGATAATGGAAAATACTGTGTAGTGACAATTATTAAAACAACAGTAATATAAAATATCAACGCAGTAATTATTTAATCAATAAAATACTGAACAGTAATTACTGTAACAATTATTGAGTAGTGCCTTCTTACGTAAGAATCAATAATTGGTGCAATACCGTGTGCTACTGTGCAACAACGCGTATTACTGTGTTTTAACCACCGGGTATTCTAACAGTATTAAAGGTAATAACTACGCCGTTATTTATAAAAACTTAATTTTTATCGTTATCTTCATCCGACCGTTTTCCGTTATGGGGCCCATAAATAGCTGCGCCGTCGTACGAATATTCCACGACCAAACTAATATTCCCCGACAACAATTAATATTTTATAACCACTTGCTTATTTGAAATATTTGCGTATTTTACCCATAACTAACCACATTAATCAATTCAACCCTTACTATTTCAAAATAATAAATAGAGAAAATTCTATTTTATTAAAAAAAATTCGGGGTCTTACAACCTCCCCTCCTTATGAAATTTCGTCCTCGAAATTGACGTACGTACCTGGTGTTTCGAAAAGATGAGGATACCTCGCTTTCATTTTCGTTTCCAACACCCAGGTCATTTCTTCAATAGCATGGTTCCTCCACAAAACTTTGACTTGTGGTATGACCTTTGTGCGCCTTTCTATCCAAGATCTTGACAGGTACCTCTTCGTACGTTAAGTCTTCGACTATCTCGTTCGGTTCTAATTCAATGACGTGGTTCGGGTTGTCCACATAATTTCGTAACTTCGATACGTGAAAAACGTTATGAACACGCATCATACTTGGCTGTAAAGCGAGTCTATAGGCCATAGTTCCTATTCAATCGAGAATTTCAAATGGACTAATAAATCGTAGGTTTGAACTTTCCTTACATTGCCAATTCTCGCTTTTGGAATAACAACTTCTTGCACTTCCTTCTTTATATTCATCAGCTCCGGTGTGTAGCTTAAGCGATTTTAATTTTATCGATAAAAGCCGATTCTAATCGTATATTCGTTATCTTCACGCAGGTTCTTGGAATCGTTAACTCTATCTCCATCTTCTGTAAGTCGTACGAAATGGGTCTTTGACAATATCGTACTCGTGCCCGTATACGATCTTTTACTCAACACGTCAGCTACCACGTTCGCTTTTCCAGGATGGTATTGAATAGTGTGGTCGTAATCTTTCAACAGCTCGAGCCAACGTCGTTGCCGCATATTGAGTTTCTTTTGGGTGAAGAAATATTTGAGGCTTTTATGGTCTGAATATATCTCCACTTTCTCCCCATATAGATAGTGCCTCCAGATCTTTAGCGCGAAAACGACTGCTGCCAACTCTAAATCATGAGTAGGATAATTCCTCTCATATTCTTTAAGTTGTCGCGAGGCATAGGCTATGACTTTCCCACGTTGTATGAGAACACATCCTAACCCTTTGCCTGAAGCATCGCTATAGATAACAAATCCATCCGAACCAGATGGTATTGTCAAAACAGGTGCCAAAATGAGTCTCCTCTTGAGATCTTGGAAACTCTTCTCGCATTCCTCGCTCCATACAAATTTTGTTTCTTTACGAGTCAGCTGAGTTAACGGAGTAGCGATTCGAGAAAATCTTTCCACAAAATCTTCGATAATAACCAGCTAAGCTTAAAAAGATACATATTTTGATTACTGACTTAGGTTGCTCTCAACTGTGACTCATATCCTAATCTTGGATATCACGTCACAATGGCACCTATCAGTTTACTACCACACGAATATGGCGTCCCCTACGGAGAGTCTGGCTTCGGTGCATCCCCCATCAACAGGAAGTCACCAGCGAGAGGCTCGGGTACCAAATTCTATAGTTGAATTTTTAACTCCTGAAGTTCAATAAGAGCCATTCGATATGAGATTTTAGAAATGGATTTTTTACCGGGTTCAAGGTCGATACAAAATTTAATATCACGCTCTGGGAGTAAGCCAAGAAATTCTTTAAGAAATACGTCAGAAAAATCAATAACAACAGGAATATTATTCAAATCTGACGTGTCTTTATTCAAATCCATAACATTGGCTAAGAAAACTTGACATCCGTTTTTCAATAAACGAATGACTTCATGGCTTGAT